>CAUYUJ010010069.1:339865-414865 GCA_963575745.1 Prorocentrum cordatum
GCGCGAGCCGACGCCGCCCAGCGCGCGCGCGCGCTTCGCCTCGTCGAAACTCGGCGGCGCGCTAGACGGAGGCTGCATCTCTGATGACGAGGAGGAGGAGGAGGAGGAGGAGGAGGAGGAGGAGGAGGAGGAGGAGGAGGAGGAGGAGGAGGAGGAGGAGGAGGAGGGAGGAGGAGGCGGAGGAGGCGGAGGAGGAGGAGGAGGAGGAGGAGGAGGAGGAGGAGAGGAGGAGGAGGAGGAGGAGGGGAGGAGGAGGAGGAGGGGGAGGAGGAGGCGGAGGAGGATGAGGAGGAAGGGGGAGGGGGGAAGGCTTCTTAGATGGAGGCTGCATCTTGGAAGGTGCTTCCAAGGAACCTGCCCCTCCTCCCCGCTTCCCCCCCTCTGCGCGCGGCGCCGGCCGCGCAAGGTGGCACGCGGCTCCACTTTCCTGCGAGAGAGCTCGTGGGCGGGCGGCGCACTGCGAAACGCCGCGCTGGCCCGTGCACGTGGCAGCCGTCGCGCTTCGCAGGCACGGCGGCGCCCATAACAGCGGGCCAGAGAGCTCGGCCCACAGATGCCGTGAGTTCGGGTTGGTCCCCCTGCCGTCTGGGAGGCCGGGGGGAGGCCCGAGGGCTGACGCTTCTCGGCGGCGGGTGTGGCCAGTCGGACCTGGTCGAGAAAACACCCCTCTCGCCCCCTGGCGCGGGCGTGCGTGCAGTCCTGGTGGGGGGGCGACGGCCGACGGCGACAACGGAGACGACGGCGGACTGTGGATGGCACACGGGCGAGGGGTGGGGGAGAGACGAGGGAGTGGCGAGGGGCGGGGGAGGGAGGGGCGAGGGGCGGGGGAGAGATGAGGGAGGGAGGGTCCCCCACGCGCGCGGCAGAGGCACGGTGTGGCGCGCCTGGACCGCCAGGAATCGGTACGGGTCCTCCTTCTCCCTGGAGGCCGCGGCGGGAAAGGACGGCTGCTGTTCCCACATCTGTCGTCCTTCCTCCTCCTCCTCCTCCTCCTCCTCCTCCTCTCCTCCTCCTCCTCCTCCTCCTCCCCCTTCTCCTCCCCCTCCTCCTCCTCCTCCTCCTCCTCCTCCTCCTCCTCCTCCTCCTCCATCCTGCCTCCTCCTCCGCCTCCTGCCTCCTGCTTTTTTTTCTTTCAGTTTCACTGTGGAGGCAGGTGTCAGTGCCACCCGCCCCTAGCAACAGACACAGCTCAGGACACGATACCTTGATCAGCCTCGGCTGGACAAACTAAGCCAAAACTTGAGAGGAGCTGACCAGGGGTCCACTTCTCCTCCCATAGGCTATCAACGAAATCACTCGCCTCTGGCTCAGCCCCCCCTAAGACCTGGACCCCTTTGCGCGCCGCACGGACAAGGGAACCAAGATCCAGGGGGGTTGGCGATCGGTGCCCTGTGACCGACCAACCTTTGTACTGCCGAGCCCAGCTGGGAAAATCACCCTTGGCAAACCTCGTCCTCTGGCGCCTGAGGTCCTTAGTGGGGGGGTGGCCAGGGTATTTGTTGGCTAGCGAGGCAACTCCAGCCCACGCATAGCCTCCACAGCGAATGCACGACATCACCCACCCACTCCCAGCCGCCCGACTCCCGTCCCCCACGAATACCTTTGCCTTGCAAAGGTTGTGCCCCTGGAGGCGGGACAGCAAGGCAAGCTCAGACAGCTGCTCAGGTCCACCAGGGTTCTCGGCCCCTGTGTCCGAGAGGATCGGCACTCGAAAGTCTACTCGAGGCCACCATGGCGCCGAGAGCTGGCGCAGAGCTCTGGCCTGGCACCGAATTTGGCCCTTCATATGACGGATGGGGAAATCGCGCTCAGATTTCTCAGCCTCGGAGGGCCCAGGGAACCCAGACGCGTCAGCCCAACCTCTATCGGCCATTATCACATCCTGAATGGCTCCCCATCGGACGATCTCTTCTTGTACCGACCGACAGGAGTCGACGACCTGAACCATCATATCGGGCATGGGATGCATGCCTGCTCCGAGCCTGGCAAAACGATCCGCATGCTTATTGCCGAGCCTATCAAATTCACTGCACACCCCATTTAGAACATCAGCCATCGTGGCGTGTCCTTTGACCTTCCTGGCCTTCAGACCGTCCTCAAAAACGTGCCAAACAAAACTCCAGATGTGCGCCCTGGAATTCTGGGACGAGCAACTCTTGGCCCTATCCCACACACACCCGAGAATCCCCGAACAGTCAGTGCAAATCTCAAAGTCGGAAAAAGGGTCAACCAGCTCAGCCGCCATCCTGCTGGCATAGTCCTCACCATCCCTGGCCTGCTGGCTAGGTGCAACCTCCCTGGGCACGGGTCCGAAGGCAGCACACAATAGCTCCCCTTGGGAGCTAACCTGTACGAGGCTCCACCCCGCACGCCTCCTGAGCTCACAGGTGGGGTGGACCGCGGACCCGTCGGAGAAAACCAACCCTGGAGTTTACCTGAGGCTGGCTTGTTGAACCAACAAATAGAACATTTATCTCTACCTAGGGGCTGCGGGATCAGTTCTTTGGGAAAGGGTAGCACACCGGCGGCAAACTTTTCCAAATCCTGATTCATGTCACGAGCATAGCGGGCGGCCTGCATGCACTGCGTCGAGAGATGCATGCCTCTGTCCTCCAGGAAAGCCTCGCACCTGAAGCGCCTGTGGTACAGAGTTCCTCGCTCGGCACGGCAAAGCTGGCAGAGATCCTCCTCGGCTAGCCCGTGATCCTTCAGGCGGGCCTGCGTCCAGGTTCCCAGGGAAAAGGTGTTTCTGGCGCAAGCCTGGTGGTGCTTGGTCCAGGATCCCGAGGTTTTACCAGACATCAAACTCCTGGCCCCTTCCCAATACACAGGCCTACACCAGACATTGCTACACTTAGGTCTTTTCATGAGGGCCCTTTTGTCAGCCCAGTGTCCTGCATCACGCTCCGCAAGCATTCTGATTGCCAGCGGTGCAAGCTCCAGCAGGTCGATCATATCCCCGTCGCAGAGTCGTATCTTTCTGGCTGAGAGCGGTCTCCAACCCAGCTCAGCCGTAGTCAGTAAGTATACGTGCGCAGGCGAGGTACAGACGTGCCAGGGCCTTCGGGATCTCCAAAGGTCATCTGAAGCCTTCTCAAACACCTTCTGGATGATATGGAGCCCAAGAGACCCATCCCAAACCGCACGACACCATTGATATATAACATTACCATGGTATATCACATATGGGTCCATAGATGCCCCAGCAGGAAACGAACGCAATCTGAACGACATTAGAGCTCCAGCGTTGTCTTTGCATAAGCTCCTAGAAACAGCCAACCGCCTTCCCGTCATCGTCCACTCCTGCTGCCTGCCTCCTCCTGCTTATGAGGTCCTTCTCTTCCTCCCACTCATCGTCCTGCATCCTCATCGTCGTACCTCCTACCTCCTACTCCACCTGCTCATTCCTCGTTCCCAAACCCTTTTCTTTCGCCCGTTCGTCCTGCTACTGCTGCCCTTCATCCCTGATGCTCCCTGTCCCTCCTCTCAACTACCACACCCTGCCCTCCACCTCGCTCATCCCCCGTATCACCCTGTCTTCCTACTCGACCTTTTCCTGCTCTTCGTCGTTCTCCTTACTCTGCCCTGCTCCTCTCATTCTCCTCCTCGTCGCGTCTTCCTCTTACCACTCGTACTCAACCGCCTCATCCCTCCTCCTCCCACCTCCCCTTTCCCGCAACGTTCGTTCCTCGCCCCTCATTATCCTCCCACTTCGCCTCCGCTTCCGTCCCTTCATCCTCCGCCTTTCTCCCCTCTCGTTTCTCCTCCTCCCTCCTCCTCGCCGCCCCAGACCTCACGAGTGCAGACGGATCCGCTGGCGACCTCTTCCTCCACCTCCTCCTCCGCCCCTCGCAGCGCCATCGGGCGTCCCCTTCCGCATTCGCGGGCTCGCGGCCCCCCCCGCAAGCGAACGACGGCTCGGCGCGAGTGCGGGGGCCCCTTGGACGCCGCGTGAGACCTCGCTCCTCCTCATCCTCCTCATCCTCCTCGTCGTCGTCCTCCTCCTCCTCCTCCTCCTCCGCCTCCGCCTCCGCCTCCTCCTCCTCCTCCTCCTCCTCCTCCTCCTCCTCCTCCTCCTCCGTATAGCTTGCACCGCACGGATTGTACCACATCGCTTGCACTACATCGATTATCCTGTGCTTAACAAAAAGTAGGGCCCGCCGCGGCTTTATCAATCCACGCCCTCGCATTGCAAGTTTCATACGATTTCGCCCCATCGTCCATCCTAAATATGCACTCGTACTATCTCAGCCGAACTGGTAGCGCCCCCTCCCGTCCTCTGCAAAGGATACTATGCGCGCGCATTTGTTTATCAAAAGTCAGTAGTTGTCAACGATCCGCTGCAACAGAAAAACGTGACGAAGTGCACACGCGCGCGTCGTCGCTCGCGCATGGCAGAATCGTTCAACAACGCCTGGTTCCGGAAGGGTTCACGAATCGAGTGTCCAAAACAAATACACACGTTGTTTCGCAACACGGATGTTCAAAACACATATGCGCGCTCTTTTGCACATGCTTCAGAAAACCATTGTTTTCCAACATTTCGAACACAAATGATATCAAACGGGCTTCGCGCGCGCATGTCGGTTCGAACGCCTTTGCGCGCGTGCCGTCGCGAGAACCGTTGGCAAAACATGTGACGAAATGCTCAAGCGCGCGTCGTCGGGCGCGCATGCCGGAACCAGCTTCAAAACCTTTGGTTTCGGATGGGTTTCGAAGTCGAATGTCAAAGCACCATTCTCAAAAAAAAAAAAAAAACACACCAGGTTTCGCAACATCAGTCTTCAAAACAAACCTTACGCGCGTATGCGAATTGTTGAACAACCGGTCGGCTTTTCATCACCTTCATGGAATTATGCCGAGCTGGCCCCTGGCGCCGCATGCCGACATCATTCGCACGTCCTTCGCGCGTGCTGGGGGGCACGATCCGTGTCAAATTGACCATGCGGGCCACTTTCGCGCGTCAGCCGCGCGCATGTCGAACTCTTTCCAAAACCTTCGCCACCGACGCAAGGACGCCACCATCGTGGTCGGCGTGATCAGCATCGGCGCCCGCACCGGCTGCGTTTTCGTCGGTGCGAACACCGTCACCAGCATCGCCGCTATCATCATCATCATCATCATCATCACCATCATCATCATCATCATCATCATCATCATCATCATCATCATCATCATCATCATCATCATCCTCATCCTCATCCTCATCCTCATCCTCATCCTCATCCTCATCCTCATCCTCATCCTCATCCTCCTCATCATCATCATCATCATCGCGTCTACCGTAAGCGGCGTTGCCATGGTACCGCGCCCGTCCAAGTCGCCGACTCGCGGTGGAGTGACCGCTGGGATGCGCCCAGCGGCCAACGCCACCGCGACCGCGTCGGTGGCGCCAAACTAGCTGGCCGCTGCGCGCGCGCGTGCTAGGGTTGGCGCGGCCGCAAAGATGCACCAGCCAACGGCAAGCATGCATCGCAATCGCCACCGCATGGTTTTGTAAACCAAATTGTGGGTGGGTGGGTTAAATATTTGCAAGAGCGTGGGATGTGTCAACTCATGGATAAAAAACCGATCGCATCACATGGCTTGCGCCACCCATGTATAATTATGTATACGCACGCATACAGTAGCACCCCGCAGTTGCGAATAAGAGGAGGGCGGCGAGAACGTCGTTAGTCCGCGAGGCTCTGAAGAAGCCCGCCGCAGGCGCCTAATTTAGAAATTGTGCCTTGAGCCCGCCGCAGGCGCCGATTTCTTCTTTTTGTTCAGGCAATGTGGGTGGATCGCGAAGTGGGTCGCGGGTGGGTCGCGCATGGGTCGCGGGTGGGTCGCGGGCTGGGTCGCGGGGTGGGTCGCGGGGTGGGTCGCGGGGTGGGTCGCGGGGTGGGTCGCGGGGAAGGTCGCGTGGGCGCGGGTGGGTGGTCGCGGCTGGGTCGCGGCTGGGTCGCGGGGTGGGTGGGTCGCGGGGTGGGTCGCGGGGTGGGTCGCGGGGAACGTCGCGGGGAAGGTCGCGGGCTGGGTCGCGGGGTGGGTCGCGGGCTGGGTCGCGGGTGGGTCGCGGGCTGGGTCGCGGGGAACGTCGCGGGGAAGGTCGCGGGCTGGGTCGCGGGGTGGGTCGCGGGTGGGTCGCGAGGTGGGTCGCAGGGACGACGACGACGGCGACGACGACGACGACAACAACAACACCATCAACAACAACAACCACATCATCAACAACAACAACAACGACGACGACAACGACAACAACGACAACAACACCACCACCAACAACAACACCAACAACAACAACAACACCAACACCAACAACAACAACACCAGCAACAACAACAGCAGCAGCAACAACACCAACAACACCAGCAACAACAACACCACCACCAACAACAACAGCAACACCAACAATGCAACAAACATACTCCTCACCACGGATCCCCACTAGAACCGCGCACCCAATGACAATCAATGAATGACCGTTCGGCCCCCTCACCCTATTATATATATATATATACATGTGCATATACATACATACATGCATACATACATACACCTACATATACATAATATACGAATGCAAGAGTGCAGTGGCGGTTCGCGCCATGCACCTTGGTGCTTGAAATTAGGCATACAAGCGGAAGGGCATGGGGGGTTACTGTCAGTGCAGTTCTTTTTGCTCGGGCCGCGCAGCGGTCAAACTGCGGGCGCAGTCCCAGGGCCCTAGGACTAGGGCCAAAACGGCGGCGGCCAACATGCACGCCACAAAACACGAAAGGTATGTGCATCATGCTCACAAGGCGGCACGGGCGGCAGAGGGGCAGGGGAGTGCACTCTTCGCACTGGGTGAGTACAATGCTGCCCCGATGCCGCCTCCCACAAGCGTGAAACGCTGCACGCGGCCACCGCCTATGCCGGCCCACAGGCCGAAACGCCTCAAGCAAAGTGCGGCCTGAGGCTCAAAATATAGAAATATGAAAGATGAATGTCTAGACTCACTAGTCCAGACTGTCGTCTCGATGTGCGTGCGCACATCACCGTAGCCCTCACTAGGTCCATGCAGCGGCTGCAACAGGACCTCACGGGCTCGCAGGCCCTGGAACGGCGGCCCGACGCTGGGCCTTCTGCTCCTCGGCTCTCTCACGCTGTCCGCGGCGCAGCCGCAGACGGCGTGCCTCCTCATCCTCCTGTTCAGCAGTAGGCACCATGCTGAACAGTCCGTGGCGGAGGAACTGCGATAGCACCTCGTTAGGCTGCGCGGCCTTCGTCAGCACGTCCGCCAGCATGTGGCTATTGGGCAGCCACTTGAACTTGATGGCCTCCTGCTCGATCAAATCCTTGGCCACCAACAAGTCGATGAGGGTCTGCCGAGACACCGGCATCGAGCCGATCTTGGACGTGTGATCGTAGAGCGACTTCGCATCCGTCACCAGCGCCCCCGGAACCTTCAGCACCAGCCTCCAGTCCCCTTGCAAGGGCGGCTCCCCGTGCAAGACTGCCTCAATCAGCAGCCCGAGGTAGAGCTGCCGATCCAAAGCCACGGACATAGCTGCAGACTCTGCGGCCATCGTAGATCCAACAACTCGTGTAATAGTACTACTCTGGAACTCCACTAGACAACGCACAGCTAGCTCCTTCAACACTCGGGTACCCGTAATCATACTCATGAACCCCATCTGGCTCTTACAGCCGGGTTCCTTCGCAAACGAAGCGTCCATGAGCGTGAGCACCTGCGGGCGCTCGATGTCCACGCGGCGGATCCGGAGAGTCGCAAGACCTCTCTTGTCGTAGTCCTGAAGCCGGTCGATGATGTCATTGAGCACTCGCAGGTGCAATAACCTCCGACCTTTCGGATCTCTCTGTGCGAGCGCCGACGCGCTGTACGCGAGCTGCGGCGCCACGCGTGCGACAGGCCAGCGCACCTTCTGGAGCAAACTCCGGAAGTCGTGGTGCTCTTCGGGAGTCATCTCCCGCTCCTCGTCGTCCCCCTTTGCAAGGGGGTGCTTTGTCAGCTTGCCGATGTACTCGCGCATGCTGATCTCGATGTGATCGGGGTGGCGCCACCACTCCTCCCCGAGATAGGCGACTGCCTCCTTGTCATTGCCCTCCTTCCAGTGCTTGATGTTGAAACGCCTGTTGATCTTCGCCTTCACCTTCTGGTACTGGGGGTCGCGCGGGTCCCCAAACAGCATGCCGTCGTCGACGTGCAAGGTCAACATAGCAATCAACTTGCCGGTCGCCCGATAAACGAAGACAGCCCGAGCACAGCGCAGCTCCACAAAGCCGACCTCGTCCGTCAGCACCTGGCGGGCTCGGAGATGCCACAGCCGAGGCGCCTCCGTCAAACCGCGCGCCCCTTTCAGCAGACGAAGCAACGCATAAGGCCGCGCAGCCGGCCATCCAGCGCCGTCGACGGCCGGAAGCCCGTCCTTACGAGCCCTCACGTACAGCTCCCGCTCCAGCTTCAGCCCGGACAGGAACGCAGTCGCTACATCGAAGCACTCGAATGTCCAATCCATCGCCATTGTGCTAGACGTACACACCAGCACGGCCAAAGGGGAAGTAGTAGGCGAATCCGTCCTGAATAGACCAAGCTGCGGGTCGAGATGGCCAGGGATGATCAAGCGCGACTTCGCCTCCAACTCCGGCCCTCGCCCCCGGTTCGTGCGAACCGAACGCGTGGGCACCGAGATGATCTTATCCTTCGGAATGCTCTTCTCCTCCTCCTCGGTGACCAGCTCGACCGTGCTGTTGGCGATCCACTGCCGCCACTCGGCGGCATCGGCCTCGTCGAACTTAGCCTTCTCGTGCTGGTCGAAGTGGCGTGGGTCTAGCTCCTTCGCGTTCTGCTTCATCACGAGTGCGAACACGTCGTGCTCGTACCGCGCCTCCTGCAGCCATGCGTCATACACAGATGACACGTTGATCCACTCCTCGTAAGTCATCGGCTGCCGTACAAGACCCTCCGGAGTGTCCAAATAGTACACCCCCTGTGCCTGGGCATCCGGCTTGTCGTGGTAGAAGAGCGTGAGACCAACCCAGCTGTCCTCCATGCGCTCGTTGGCACGGCTCGCGCCGTCGTCCTTGTAGGCACACTGGCCCGTGGCGGAGAGCATCGCCGACAAGCGATTGCACTCCCGGTGGCGGTCGTGATCATAGAGTCGCCGCCGTGGCTCTCGATGCACACGTACTCCTCGCACGACCTGCTGAACGAGCGTGGAGACGCCATCCAAGGCATTCAGGTCGAACCACTCCTGGGGCCCCGAGTGCACCGCAGCGTTCATGGCCACCTCGCGGAGGGCCGGCAAGCCACTCGTAGGGGCAGCCTGCAAACGCGATCTCTTAATGCAACTCGGCACGTCATCTACCAGGAACTTCCGCTTCCGCTCAAGCTCGAAATCGTCTCTGGGAATCGGCGGCACCGAAGGGCCGCCAGAGCCCGATGCTCCCGGAGAAGCTTCCGGGTACGTCCCAGAGGACATCCGGCCTGGAGGGGAACGAGACCAGGCCCTCCTCGGAGGCGGAAGCTGCGGCAACTGCTCCTGCTCAGGTGGCTCCTCCTCCTTAGCCTGCGCCTTAATGGCGTCCAGGGCCCTCAGATCCACACGAGGCTGCCTGGACCCCTCGAATTCACTTTGTCGTTCACGCTCCTTCTTCAGGAACGTCTTCTTCACCCTCTGAACCTTCACCTTGGGCGTAACGTCCACGATGTCGTGGTAGGCGCGATCATCTCGCTGCGGCGTCAGCCGCACGTCCGTCTGGATGGACTCCGCAGCCGCGGCCTCCTGGGCTGTTGGATTCCTTCGCGATCACAGTCGCAGGACCCCGCCACCCTTTCAGGATCTTGCCGACGACGTCCCTTGAACGGATTCGGTGCCCAGAAATACACCCGCGATCCTGGGCACAGATCGCCGACGACCGTCGGCGCCTGTCGCAGCAGCGCCCTCCGCACCTTGTCCGTCGCGTCGCGCTCCAGCAACATCATCTTGGCTGCGGTGCGGATTTGGGACGAACGCCAAGCTATGCCCTTAGCGCCGAGGACCGACATGATAACCTCGTCGTCGTCCCTGTTGGTCACCTCCGTAAAAATCAAGATCCGCCCGAAGACAGCCTGCTCCGGGGTCAACCCATTGCGGCTGATCGTCGAATTTTTCGCGTTGACGATGGCAGCCAGGGCCACAGTAGACATCGACTTGCCCTGGACGTGGAACTCGTGCACCACCTTGCCCCAGATAGTGCCGAGCAATCCTCCGTGGCGCTCTGCCAGGCCATGCTGCCATGCTGCATGAGCTCCCGTCGTCTTCGTATTAATACCGAACTGCTCCATCAGCGCGTTGAAGTAGCCCTCGAACTCGCCGCCCTGGTCGATCACGATGTTCTCTGGCACGCCGTAATGCTTGAACCACTCGTTCATGATCTGGCGCGCTACGTGCTTGGCCGTCCTATTCTTGAGAAGGCATGCGCAGTGCCATCCCGTACCAGCGTCCACCATGCTGAGGACCACCAGCTGCTCCTTGGCCGCGTCCCGTAGGTACTTCACGTCGATCACAACCGTCACATTGAAGCCGAATGGTCGCACGTCCGCCGTCCCTTGCACTGGACGGGGCGGCGCCTCCGACTCAGCACAAGTCGGGCACTGCCAATGCTTCGCGTATGCCAACGCGTTGGGCGTTGCACCGCCGAGACGCAGCATCTTGATGAACGTTGGTCGGCTGGGGTGTCCAAGACCGCGATGGGCCTTCCGCACGGCACGTCGCGTACTCCGGGGAATCTTCGTCATGATGTCCTGCCGCACCACCTCTGGAAGCTCCATCTCTGACCAGGAGGCTGCAACCTCCTCCTCCTCCGCAGGGTGATGCATGGACTCCTCCTTCACCGTCTTCTGCAATGCCTCGCGAATCTCGGCTCGAATCTCCTGCAGTGTTTTGCCCCACTCAGGTCTCTCCGAAACGCTTCCGGGAGCCTCTCCAGGACCATGCTCCGCGGGCTCGGGCCCATAACTCCTGGGCTCCTCCGTGGGGCCCGGGAGGTGCGCCGCAGGGAAACTCGAAATCGCACTGCCGGACCAAGTAGTCCGTGGCACCGGTCATCACAGCCTTGGCGAACTCCTCCGCGCAGCTTCCGCGCGCAGCCGTGCAAACCTCAGGGTTTGCCAACGCCCGCGTGGTGTTCTGGAGGCAGATCGCGTCCTCGAATGCTGGGTTCGACTTCGTTGCATTCATGGGTGGCTGGCTCCAGACTGTCGATTGCGCGTGGTCCATTACCATGGCTGCGCGCCCCCTTGCAGCTTGCCACTGCATCACCTCGTCCGAGACCGAGAGCAACGCGCGGTACTCGGTCCGCTCTCGGCGTTGCCGGCGCACTCGCATAGGCCTTCGCTGGTCGACACTCTGCAGTCGACTCCATGCCGTACGAGGCGGGGACAAAGCCACGAAGTCTGGGTCAACTGCAACCAGGTACGCCCGTGCCTCGTTCCTGCCCTGGACCGTCAGGAGGTCGAACTCTGGCACTGTGATGGGCTGGTGGGCGCCCCATCCCATGTTCGCCGCCAGGATCGTGAGTTGGCAAGCCCATGCGAAGATCTCCACGATCCTCCAGGGCCCCGGTCGCCGCCGGGTCTCCCGCCGAAGAGGTAGTACACGTTCCTCCTGGTAGTGCTTGAAGGCGTCCTGCTCCTGCCGATCAGCCCGAAGCTTCCTGTTCGCCATTTCCTCGATCATCAAAACCTCCAGCTCCTTCAGGTTGCTCCGGACGTGCCTGCGAGCACCTTTCGTCATGAAAACCTCGTTGTCCGCGTGCTCAATGAAAACCTCCTCGTCGCTCGATGCCGTCTCCGCGGACTCCGGGTCGCTGGTGTGATAGTGGGATGTACTCAGCTCTGAATCGCCTGCGTTCAGGCCATCGTTGCTATGAGAATCGTGCGTGTCCTCCTCCTCGACGGTCTCAGCGACGCTGCGCTCATCCTTCTCCTCGTGGCTCGCAGTTCCGCTGAACATCTCGTCGGCGAGCTCGTCCTGCCCCTCAGACTGTCCGACGGGGAAGGCACTCGCGACCGGTGCCGGGAAATCCAGCAATGACGCGCACGGATGCCCGGGCGCAGCCGGGACCAACGGCTTGGTCACACCGTTCGCCGTGAAAGTACCGCTCCTGAAGCTGATTGCTGCGTCCCACTCTGCCATCTCGTCAGGGCCGATGAGACCTGGCACCTCGGCATCGACCTCGGAGATCACAACCTCGCACTGCGTACCATTGATGCCAACTGTGTAGCACCGCGCACGCTCTGACATGAGCGGCACGCCTGGGCCGAACTTGAAGTACTCGCGCTGGTTGATGCTGCGGCACGGCGCGCCCATGGCATCCAAAGTCTTCTTCAGCTCGACGTGCCACGGACGTCCACCGACAGCCCGCTTGCAGCCCGCGTCAATCATAACCAGCCCCGCGGGCAAGACAACAAGCATGACGGACTGCTCATCTATCACCTCGCGGGGGCACTCCTCTCGGGTAGTGGCCATGTGGGTCGCAGATCCCCTTTTTGCTGTCCAAGGGTCCGCCCCCTTTGCTGCCCAGGGGTCCGCGCCCTTTGCTGCCCCAGGGTCCGCGCGCTGCAGTGAGTCCTCCTCATCCGCCTTGGGCTTCTCCAGCGCGTAATGGATCACCGACTTCAACGAACACTTCTTGCACTTCGCGAAGATCACGGTGCCGTTTGACTGCCACTTCATCTCGTCCGCAGGATGAGAACACTCAGCCTGCTGCTGCATGAGCTCTGGGTCGAACTTCGCCTTCGGAGCTGGGGCCAGCCTCTCGCCGTCGAACTGCGAGTCGTACATGGCTCGGTGCATCTGCTGCTTCTCCAGGTCGCTCTGCGTGGCACCGGCACTCATGACGTAGCTCCGCCCAGAGGCAGTGACTACGCGCGGGGCTCCAGATGCGGCTGGAGATGCCGTTGCAGCGGCAGGCGCACCTGAGCTCGCGGCTCCTGGAGGCGCTGGAGGATGAGCACGTCGTCGAACTCCCTCCATGTTCTTCCACGCGCTTCCGACCCCCTGCTGCTCAGGAGATGTAGGCAGTGCACGCTCTGGCGGAGGTGCCTGCTCACGTTGCCTCTGCAGGCCGTCGTAGACCTCGCCTGGGTTCAACCGGGTATGTATCTCCGACTCCTGCTTCTCTATCAGCGCGAGGCGGCCCAGCAACTCGGCTTTGTCACGCTGCAAGACCTCCAGTCGTTTCTTCTCCTCGCTCTTCCTCGCGCCCTCGGAGGCTCCTGCCATGACCCAGTCCTCGTCCTTCGGAGCGGCGGCGGCTTCCCCAGTCGGTGCGGCGGGCGGTAGTCCCGGTGCAGCTCCGTCTGGGATGTTCCCGGGAGGTTCTCCCGGAACATGATCCTTTCGTCTTCGATGCCCCCTTCGCCGACGGCGCCGCTGCGGCGTCCACCACGAATACTGGATGGGCCTTCGCAGGGCCACTACTTGGAGAGAAATCCGGCTTCTCGCAGCGGCGCGTGTAATGGTTGAGGCGCACGATGCGGTCGTTCTTCGTGATGATGTGGATGGTTGCCGGCGGCGTCAGGTAATCCCGAAAGATGTCCTGGCGCGGATACCAGCTGCAGAAGATCTCGCCCATCTCCTCCGGCGTGAACGGCAGCTCCTTATCCTCGCGCCGCTGATCGTTATCGTCCTCGCTGGCCTCGTCCTCCTCGCTGGCCTCATCCTCCTTCTTCGCCTCGGCTCCTTCTTCACTTCCCTGCTGCTTCTCGCCTTCTTCCTCTCTTTCTTCTCTTCTTTGCTGCTCCTCGCCTTCTTCTTCTCTTTCTTTTCTTCCTTCTCACCGCGGCCTTCCGGCGCACTCCGCGACCTCGAACGCGATGGGGCACCCACCTCGGGCGGAGGATGGGGCGCGATGCTCACGGAGAACAGCTCCCCGACCGCGGTGGCGGTCGTCACGGCGATCTCGACGATGATCCTCGCGATGCTTGGTGCCGCGGCCTCCGCCGTCACCGCGCCGATCGTCGCGGTGCTTGGTATCGCGATTTCCGCCCATCACGATCTTAAACATAGTCGCCGTGATCTCATCAAGATCCACCTCAGCCGCCGTACAAGGCTTCGACGTGGTCAGCTGCAGCCGCATAAGCCGACCCTGGACGAAGTCGATGGCCTCGAAGCGGCCTTGCTTGAAGAAGATGGGCTTCTTGTTCGTTGCGCGCTCCACGATGTGATGGACCGTCGCAAGGTCAGGAAACTCCAACTCCACGCTGTGCCCCTTTGGGTGCGCGTTGGCCAGGATGCGATGGCAACGCACGCGTGCATCCTCGTCCTCCTGATCCTCGCCGCGCCTTGCAAGGGCGCGCGCGCGTTCATCGCTGCCCTGTTCTGGGTCATCGTCGGTCTTCTGGTATAAACGTGGCGCAGGCATACTCTTGGGTCGAGGGTTCATGACGGTCCTCCCCGGAACATCGGCTCGGACCTCCACCGAATGCCTCTGGGCAGGCACCGACTGGGGAGCGCGGCGCCATGGGGCGCGGCCACGACGCTCTTCGGCACTGCCTGCCATGCCAACCCAGTGGATGACCGGCCCATGCGCCTGCCTTGGAACCGGCGGCTTCGCAGTGCTCCGCTGGTTGGGCGACGCTGGCTGGCCACTCTTGGGCCTGGTCTTGTTGTGCGGCTCGCGCTCGCCACTCTTCACCTTGGGGCACTCCGGGTCGCCACGCCAGTGGCCGGACTGATCGCAGTCAGCACACCGGCTGTTGGCTTTGCGCTGGTCAGTCGTCCTGCGACCCGCCTGGAAAGGGCCGCTGGCGTTGACCATCTTGGGGTCCCGCTGCCGAGGGGCAGCGAATCCGCGCTTCTGACGCTGCGCTGCCGTCTTCTGCTTGGCCCTCCAACCGGCCAAGAACGCCTCCTGAAGATCCTCCGGTGCCTCGTACTCCTCGTCGTCAGGCCCGTCGTTGTCCGACGCCAGCTCCTCGTCGACCTCGGCGCCGTCCTCGAAGAGGATGCCCTCGCCCCCTCCGGGGTCTCCGTCGCCTTGGTCGCCTGCTTCCTCCTCGTCGTGCTGCGCCTCCTCCAGGTCGCCGTCGTGTTCATCGTAGTCTTCACCGTTCTCCACCTCGTGCGCGTGCTGGCCAGGGCGGCCTCGAGGTACGAATGGCCTGCGAGCCAGAAGAGGATGCGGGAAGCGACCGCACGAGCTCCCGGAGGAGCGCCCGTGCTCACGCTGCGCCGCCACAAACGGCGAGCGGCGAGGGAGCACCGAGCGCTTCTCGGTGTCGCGCACCTTCGAGTAGGCTGCCTTCAGCACGACCTCCATGCGCTTCGAGTCGTAGATGCCGCCGCAGTTGAAGAGCACCTGCGCTCGCTCTCTTTGCGACAGCCCAGCACCACGGAGCATCTTGCTCGCCAGCGCGCGATCACTGATCGCTGAAGTGGGATCCTCGAGCTGCAACTCCATGCGCTTCTTCCGCAGGTACGTCGTCCAGTCCATGATGGGCTGCCCTGCCCGACGGTGAGCACGCTCCCACTCCTGATGCACTTGATCCAGGCGCTCGTGATCCATCTTCTCGAAGGCGTCATCGTAGATAGCAAAGATGGTCTCGAGCGTGTCCTCGCGTCGGAGGTCCGACGCGTCAAGTACCTCGATGAGCTCCTTGGCCCGACCTGTCACCTGACTGTAGATGACCAGGCCCAGCTCCACGTCGGAGAGCTGGTTGAGATTGCGGATGGCCTCCACAGCCTTGCGCCACTCTCGGTACTTCTTGGTGCTAGTGCCGACGGCACCGTCGAAGTCCGGGAGCCTCACCTGTGACAGCAGTAGGCGTGCACGCCTGGGACCGCTGTCGCCACCACGATCCCGCTGCATGGCCAGGATCTCCCTCTGGGTCTCGGCCATCACGCGCAGGACCGCGTGCAGGTCCGGAGAACCTGCGCCGGCGGAGGACACCGCCTCCGCGTCCGAGCCGCCGTCTTGGCTGCCGGCCATGGCGGCGCGCGCGGGTGGTCGCAGCCACCCGAGCAGAGCACGCAGTGCGTCCGCTGGAGCTTACAAGCTCCGCTACCAATGTCAGTGCAGTTCTTTTTGCTCGGACCGCGCGGCGGTCAAACTGCGGGTGCAGTCCCAGGGCCCTACGGCGGCGGGCAACATGCATGCCACAAAACATGAAAGGTATGTGCAGCATGCTCACAAGGCGGCACGGGCGGCAGAGGGGCAGGGGAGTGCACTCTTCACAGTTACAACTGAACCATCAACGATAACTGCTGGTTGTGTTTCCGACATCGTCGTGGTAGTAGTGTTGTTCGTTGTATTTTCCTCATGGTTCAACTTCCTCTTGCGCATTGTGGCCCTACCCTGTAAATTCTTGCCCATCATCCGCAGCTCTTTTTGCGGATGTGCCTCCTTTGAGAGCCTCTTGGGGGGCTCATTCATGGTTTTAGGAGCTTATTGGGGCCCTCTGGAGGCCTCCTGGGCGCCTTCTGGGGGCATCGAGGGACTTCCTCGGGCCACCCTGCATCCCACCGCGGTCTCCCTGAAGGACTGGGTCACGATTTGGAATGCTTCGGGGGCGCCTTTTGGCGGCGCGCAAAAAAAAAGGTATGGGGGCGGGGGAAGGCTTCTTAGAAGGAGGCTGATTCTTAGAAGGCGCGGGCCATACATCTTCAGACAAGGCCCACGCCTTCTCAGAAGCTTCTAAGAAGCCTTCTCCCCTTCTTCTACCCCCCCCTCTTCGCGTGGCCGAATCTTGGGACCATCTTGGGACGTTCTGGAAGAATTCTCGTGGACTGCCTGGACGTCCTTGTGGGGATTTTGTGTGCGCTGCTCGGGCCTCCCAGGCGCCTGGCTGCAGTCAATGCAATGCGCGGTGCACGGGTGGAGGTGACGGCGAGAAGACGCGGGGCGACGGACGGACAGCAGGCACGACTACGCATGAAACGCGACGACGGGACACGACGGCGGCAGGGGGGGGGGAAGAGGAGGGGAGGAGGAAGCGAAGCGAGTGAAACCGAAAAAGAAAAGCCACGGGTCATCGCTGAAGTGTTGAAGCAAGAGCTGTAGACACATGGAGCAGCTCGCGAAAAACTGTGGGAGCTAAGAAAGGGCACCGCCAGTCACGCAAGGCGCGTAAGCCATGGTTACGAAGCGGCATCCGCCACGAACACTAACTTGCCCAAGACTCATAACAAGCTCGGATCCAGCATACGAATATAATGCTGAATCCAGCTTGGAATTTCTTTACACTGCTCGCGGCTACACGAAATCTGGAAGAAACATACAAACGGACCGCCTCCCAAACACATGCGGGGTCTTCTTTGGGTCGTCGTTGGGGCCTCTTGGGGCTCTCGCGGGCCGTTCGGCCGCCCTCCTGTCCGATTTGGGCACGTTGCGTGAGCCAAGCAGGGGCGCCCAGGAGCCCCAGAAAGCCCAAGGGACCTTCGGCAAAGGCGTCCAAGGGGCTCCTGGGGCCACTGATCTGGGGGGGACCGTTTGGGGGCGGGGGAGCTCCCCCCCCTCCCGCATTGTTAAAATTAGTGACACCAGAGAAAAACCCCAATCAGTGGATGGACAGGTGAGATCGAGTGAGATGGATAATGAGATCGATCATGATATCGATGCTGAACTCGATCGTGGGATCCCGAAATCGGCCCAAAACCAACGACCGGGAACCTGGAAACCCGGAACCGGGAACCGGGGAACCCAGCCGGCTACCGAAATCGGTCTGGGACTGTAGCCAAATCCTGCAATATCCGCTAGGACCCATTCAATGCAAGCAATGATTGGGGAAAGAAAGGGAATCTATTGCCCCACAAGAACTGCACCATATAATTAGATTGCACCACGTAGGTTACACCATATAGTATGGTAGGACACACAGTTAGGAATCCACTCTTGCTAACACATATACGTGATAACATGATGGGAGAGAGAGCATACTCTTGATGACGGTGACCCGAATTGCAATAACCGTTTTTCAAAAGCGCGAACCACGAATCCGAACAAGGTCGCTTATAGCTTAGGCTTCAGGAGCGCCTTGACGTGCACACAGGTCGCCAGCACTCTCTGGTCCCCAGCGCGCAGAAGCCGCCCTTCGGTGAAGGCCAGGGACTTGCCCACCTTGGTGCAGTGACACTCCATGAGCAGCTCCTCGCCGATGCGCGCCGCGTCCAGATAGCGGACGTCCAGCGCGACCGACGCGGACACGGTGGAAGCGTTTATCCGAGATATCGCGACGGTTGTCAGATTGTCGAAGACGCTGGCGATCGCTCCACCGTGCACGGAGCCGATGCCGTTCGAGTGCGCATCCTGGAACCGGAAGCGCGCAGCCACGCCTCCTGGCCGGAGCCCGTCGACGTCCTCGGAGAAGGCGAGGTGGGCGAGCACCTCCTCGGCCACGAATTTTGCCAAGAACGCGGTCGAGGACGCGAACCACGCCACGAACTTCTGGGAAAGAGCCTCGGCCGTCAGAGGCGGGTCTCTGCCAACGCCCCCGCTCGAGGGGCCCCCGCCCGACATCGCCCCAAACGCTCTGCAGTGAGAGCGGCCTGAGCCGATTGCCCACGAAATGTACCCAACCTTGTGGACAAATGCATGGCAACGCATGTGCACGCACACGGGCATAGCCAACGAAAAAACGCCGACAGGAAGATGCAAGTGAAATGCAATAGTGTGTATATTGAACACGTGAACTATACAAACGAGTGGTGGATGCGCACATCTGCGTCCTCGGCATGCGCTTACGCGCGCGCGAGTGTGTGTGTGTGTGCGTGCGTGCGTGTGTGTGTGTGTGTGTGTGTGTGTGTGCGTGTGTGTGTGTGTCTGTGTGTGTGCGTGTGTGTGCGTGTGTGTGTGCCTGTGTGTGAGTCTGTGTGTGTGTGCGCTCGTGCTACTGTGTGCATGCTTGTGTGTGCCTGTGTGTGTGCGTGTGTCAGAGCGTGCGTGTGTGTGTGTGGGGGAGAGAGAGAGAGAGAGAGAGAGAAAAAAACAAGAGAAACCCAACAGAGAGTGTGTGCTGCATGCCCGTGGCCATGTCCGTTGCAGTCGGACCTGGGCCAGAAGAGCACCCCTCAGGAGCATGAGGCCCTCCGCCGGCCAAGCCGCACAGAACATCCGAGGGCCCCCTCCCCAGGGTGCACAAACACACATCCAACAAACACGAAGAACACTGGGGTACCCTCCCCGAACCGACCTCGATCTCACACCTCGGTCCGATGCAAGGCCAGAGGTGCCAACCAGGTCCTGCCTTGGAGCACATCTTTCGGGATCGTCCAAGAGGGGGGTGTCCAAGAGGGGGGGGTGCAAATCATGACCGGCGGCATGTGCGCGGCCCAGCGGGGGGGCCAGGGACGTAATGAAATGATAAGAGGCGCCATGAAATCTGGGGAAATATCATGGCCCCCGCCATGATATCCACCCCCCCTAGTCATCACCCCCCTCTTTGCCGCCCCCGAATCTTCCAATCGATTGAAGGCACCCCTTGGTCCGATGCCTGCCCGGTGCTCTCGCTCTCATGCTCGCCCCGCCCGCTCAATCTGGACCCATCGTCAGCGAGCCCGAGGGGTGCCACAAGAAACACAAAAAACAGACACACACACACAAACTCAGAGAAGAACGGGTTACCACAACAAAAACAAAAAACACGGTGACAACCGGTGCTTGGGTTTTTTGCTATCTGGCTTTTCGGGACAACGGGTTGCCCTGTCTGGGGGCGGGCGGGGGCCTCCACGGAGCTCACCGCCGCGCCCCGAGGAGGCCCGACGAGGGCAACGCGGTGCCCCGTCCCAGACCCCAATGACGCGAATCGCGAACCGCACCCCCGCGCAACCACAGCCATCTGCCCCCACGACGCCGGGCCTCAGGCCGTCGAAGAAGATGGGGAGGTAGTGGTGGTAGTCCAACTTCTCAACGTCCACCTGTTCGGCGGCAGAACCATTGTTGTTCATTGGCCCTTTTGATTTCCTGGCTAGTGATGGGCCTTCGAGGCCTCAAGGTAACCCTGATTGCCAGGCTCGAGTTGCACGAATGTGGTAAAGACACCCTCTTCTGTTGGTCGATGCCCCTACCACAGCCTCATAAGGCCCCGATGCACTCCTAAAACTGCCCCAGGGGACCACAGAGGACTCTGAGAAGCACAACGGGAGCCCCTTATCGTCAATGTTCTCTCTTGAGGAGAAGGAATCAACGGTCCTTCAGGCTAAGCTACGTCAAGATAAATTACGCTCCGAGCACATCAGCCAAGCCAACCTGCGCGGAAATGAGCTGGGCTAAGCGAAGCTCAGCTATACGACTCTTGGCAGATACAGTCGACGAGCAGGAGCGTAGCCTCGTTGTCGAATGTCTGCTCGGTGTGATCCCTCCTTCGGCTTGACTGGTGTCCTCTCTTTTTGTTTCACGACTGCTGCTCAACTATTCTAACGGCAATTCCAGTAGTGGTCGTTTCAGCATGGGCTGATAGGGGGTACGCGAATCGTCGATGACAAGGCGCGGGGTCACGCAACGACAGCGGCCCTGCTGGATGCACATGCGCACGCAAAGTGATCTGCCCTTCCTGCCCTTCCTACATAACTATCGTCTAAGATCTCCTCCACACCCTCGTCCACCTCCTACTCCGTGTGCGTGTACATGATTGAGGGGGAGTCGAGCAGAGATCGAGTCCAGCGGAACACCGAGCGCGGTCGAATCAAGTGTGCTGGGTGTCTGTGCTTCGTGGATGGCCGATGAGACATACGGCGAATTGACCGAACGCAGCAAATTGGCAGAGCCTGCCAGTCGAAACGGATCTCGGGCACAACCAACTGACGCTCCTGCTACACCTCGAACTACCTTGAAACAAAGATCAAAATAATCAATCCCACGCGTGCGAGTCGGGCATTGTACGCTCTCGCAGCTCATCCCTGCTCCATCTCCCACCTGTGACCCCCTCTGGTCGACGATGGCTTAGAAGTAATCGCTGTGTCCACGTCTGGGGTCAATTGCTGGCGTCGGGCATCCAAGTGAGGAACATAGTGTTGCCATGCAGCCAACAGAGTTTATGTTTGATCACTCGACGCGCGCCTCGGACCCTTGCGACCTCATCACCGGGGCTTTGTTTCTGATTGCCCAGGGGCCCGAAACTGGCCTCGAGCGGCCCAAACTCGGGCTAACCAGCCACCGTTGAGTTCTGCTCAATGCGCCGAAGCCTGGGCTTGGAGCCATGCCTGTACCATCGAAGTGTACCATGATAGTGCTAACTTCCCTCCTCGTGCCACGCGAGCAAGTACGCAAATAACGGTGAGCAAATACCCAAATAAAGACGCGGCGCCTTCCACGCGATCTTGCAGGTCTGGCAGGGAGGGGAGGCGGGCTGAGAGGATGATGAGGGGTAGTTTGCCTGGCACCTGGCGAGGGGCCCAATCCGAGGAAGCTGCGTGTGCGCATGGCATGCCGATCTTGTCATACCACTCCTTTTTATATTTGATCATAGTGCGCGCCGCGGGGCAGTGCAGATAGGGGCCTGCAGAGCGAGGGCGCAGACGCGTACTAAATACCTTGCGGCCACGGCCCGCGTGAGGATGGGTGCCCAAGTGGGCGGAGCCCCCCCGCGCAGACGCACCCGCCGAGGCTGGAGGGTGGAGCTCCCCGCGGGGCACGATCCGCACGAGATGAGCGGCGGGAGGCCCTGCAACTTGCCCTCTGGTGCCGTAGGCAGAGCTCCCTGCGCGGCACGATCCAGGCGAGGGGTGAGCGAAGCGAGCGGGGAGGCTGCATGCGAGCCCTGTATCTGAGGCTGGAGGCGGAGCCCCCTGCGAGGCACGATCCGGATGAGGGGTGTGCCAGGAGGACCCCAGGGCAGCATGCGATACCGCCTGCTGGGCCCTGAGGTGGATCTCCCCATAGGGGGCAGGAAGCGTGTAACGGGTGGGCAGAGATGGGCGGGGGGACAACGCGATACCGCCCACGAGGGCCGTAGGTGAAGAGATTTTGTGACGGGATTGTCGAACTGGGCGTTAGGCGGCGTTCGTCCCCCCCGCCGGGACCCTATACGAGGGTTTTCTTATTCTGCGTTTCGGCATCGGGCGGAAGGGGGGGGGGGGTCTGGCTCCGGACCTTGCTTAATGCGACTGTTTGCAACAGCGCGTCCTATGGAGGAGACTCCACCTGTTCGAAACAGGCGCCCAAACCAGCCAAGTTCTTCTCTATGTCTATGGCTCTAAGGGGGCGGGTAGGGGGTGGGTGCGAGGGCCTGCGCCGATCGGCAAAACAATGAATAAGAACACGATCACTCTACAGTAGGGGCCCGACCACAAGAGACCTTCCACAAGAAACCCAACCCCGAGACCCCAGGCCGTCCATCGAATTTTGTTGCGGGAGCGTCACGCTTTCCATAGCAAAACCATCGAAACCAAAGAAACCCAGGGCACCCTGGAGGCAAGCAGGTTGTTTCTTAACATGGCCCCCCCCCTGTATGCGGAGCTCCCTGTGAAGGGAGTAGGTCTTTGGTCGGGCACGCCCCCCTACATGTTGATGTTGGATGTTTTTGTGTTGTAAGAAAGCAACAAAAACAATCAATCAATATCCAACAGCAGCAAAAACAATAGGAACACCGTCCCCAGACTATTGCTTTCACTGTTTTGGGATATTCCTCCTGTCAAGGGTCATGCCCGACTCAAGGCCAGCGGCTGCTCAGCGGCGCGTGAGGGGTGTGCCGGCTCTGGCGAGCGGCGGCGCGCGTCGGCGCCCCGGAGAGTGGGTACTCATGCAGAGCTCCCTGCAGGGGCACGGAGCCGTGCCATCGTTCGGACGTCCATTTCCTCCTCCTCCTCCTCCTCCTCCTCCTCGTCCCTCCTCCTCGTCCCTCCTCCTCGTCCTCATCCTCCTCGTCCCTCTTCCTCGTCCTCCTCGTCCTCCTCCTCCTCCTCCTCCTCCTCCTCCTCCTGCTCCTCCACCTCCTCCCCGTGCACCGTTCGGTTCGCGAGTTTTTGTCCTAACCCTCCTGTGTCGGGTTCTCGTTTTGAATGGAGCAGTGTGGTCTCCACCTCCTCCTCCTCCTCTCCTCCTCCTCCTCTCCTCCTTCTCTCCCGTGTTCCCTTCTCCTCTTCTCTCGTGCCGTCTGCGATCTGCGCAACTGTCGCCACTTTCGTGAGCTCCTGGGAGGCCCAGCGGAGGTGGGCCCCACGAGGATCAGCTCGGGACCTCGCCGCTCCCTGGGGGGCTTGCGATCTGCGCAACTGTCGCCACTTTCGTGGGCTCCTGGGAGGCCCAGCGGAGGTGGGCCCCACGCGGATCACCTCGGGACCTCGCCGCCCCGATCTGCGCAACTATCGCCACTTTCGTGGGCTCCTGGGAGGCCCAGCGAAGGTGGGTCCCACGCGGATCAGCTCGGGACCTCGCCGCCTCCTGAGGGGCTTGCGATCTGCGCAACTGTCGCCACTTTCGTGGACTCCTGGGAGGCCCAGCGGAGGTAGGCCCCCCGCAGATAACCTCGGGACCTCGCCGCCCCCTGGGGGGGCTTGCGAGCTGCGCAACTATCGCCACTTTCGTGGGCTCCTGGGAGGCCCAGCGGAGGTGGGCCCCACGCGGATCACCTCGGGACCTCGCCGCCCCGATCTACGCAACTATCGCCACTTTCGTGGGCTCCTGGGAGGCCCAGCGGAGGTTGGCCCCACGCGGATCACCTCGGGACCTCGCCGCCTCCTGAGGGGCTTGCGAGCTGCGCAACTGTCGCCACTTTCGTGGGCTCCTGGGAGGCCCAGCGGAGGTGGGCCCCCCGCAGATCACCTCGGGACCTCGCCGCCCCCCTGGGGGGCTTGCGATCTGCGCAACTATCGCCACTTTCGTGGGCTCCTGGGAGGCCCAGCGAAGGTGGGTCCCACGCGGATCAGCTCGGGACCTCGCCGCCTCCTGAGGGGCTTGCGATCTGCGCAACTGTCGCCACTTTCGTAGGCTCCTGGGAGGCCCAGCGGAGGTGGGTCCCACGCAGACCACCTCAGGACCTCGCCGCCCCCTGAGGGGCTTGCGATCGGTGCAACTTTCGCCACGTTCGCTCGCTTTCGCTGCCGCGCTCTCTTTTTTTTGGGGGGGGGCGCAAAGGCAAGGCGCGGTGCAGCAGCTGCAGTCTGGCTGATGGGGCAACGTCGGGCCTCCCCTCCGACGAAGTGGCACAAAGCACCTAAGGCAAGGATATATAGTCCCTCCAAATTCCGTGCGACAGATGGCAAGAATGCGAGGACATCTCGGTCCGTACCGCTCTCACTGGCGTCCGCTCCTGCCATGCGATTTCCAACGCTTGTGGAGACTGTCAGCCCACGTATTGAATACATGTTCGTATAGGCCGACGTTCCGTCGCGTGCTGCTGTCGAAGACAATCTTACTCGAAGGCCGGAAAGCATCTTGGATTGAAAGGCCAATTCGCGCATCCGAAGCATCGTGACTGTGATTCCAATCCCCGTCCCACACCTTCATGAATTCGGAATGCCTGTGTTGCCAGATGTTACCACCCGGCCCCCAAATAACTGTCATGCGAGGCACATAGAACGAGAAACGATGATGCGGCAGTGCAAACTTGTGGAAACCAAAAACTTTGCTCTGGATCTTAAAGTACTGATATCGCAAATGTTAAGCCCCTCGAACACGGTCACAACAATTGAAGATTTGTTCTTCAAACCTTGACGTCATAGCCTCATACGGCATGTCGGCGCCTGCAACGTCAGCATGCAAGACATCGTCGGGACAGAAACCGCAGCGCCTTTGCAGCATCGTTTCAACGATCCACGGCATCAGCATATCACCGGCAGTGGGCCGACCCATAGCGCCATAGAAAAGCACCTTGCGACCATGCGAATTACTTCAGTGCACCCTGAGCTGGTCGACTGGCTCGCGACATGCAATGCAGTCTCCCTGCAGCCTGTGCACCCAGCACCTGGGACCCTTCGCCCTGAATCCATGAAAGCGGACAAGCACTGGTCCGTGAGCCCATGATACTGACTGCGAATAGATACGAGCGAATGGACTCATCACGCGACGAGCATGCGAACGAAACAACAACAACAATGAAGAACAGCCACCATGGAACAACGGAGAACAATCTGCCTTCCACCATGTGTCTAATGTTCCGATCGGTTCATCTGCATTAAGTCTGGGGTGTTCGGTAATCGAGTGACGATAGCCTCTTGGCCCGAAATGGCCACTTGAGCCAAAATGGCTACGGATTTCGCTGCCGCGCTCTCTTGTAACCACTTTTGGCCGCTTTTTCTACCGCACCCTCCTGCGTCCACTTTTGTGTGCTCCTGCTTCTTCTCGCGACCGCGACCTTTTGATTCCACTTTTGGGTGCTTCTCTTTGGGTTCGCTGCCGCGCCCTTCTGTCTCCACTTCTGGATGAGTCTCCACCCCCGTTTTGCACGTCATGCATTTGCCCCGCTCAGCGCAGCGCGTTGCTGAGTTAAACTGATGCTATGTTTTTGCCCTCGCCGCCGCGCCCTCTTGTGTTCACTTTTTGGGCGCGTTTCTTTCAACGCCCCTGTCTTTCCATGTTGTATATTTGCTGCTCCTCTTCTTGCTGCCCTTCTGAAATTACTGCGGGGTGCTCTTCTTGCGCACTGCGGGTCCTTCAGAGTGCCATTCAGCATTGAGTGGTCCAGAGTATAACCGCCACATACATAGAAAGGATTGGGTACGTCACAGGGTAATTGTGTGCGCTTTTTTGTTTGGAGGGGGTGTTATAGATACACGCATATATATACATATATATATTATATATGTATATGTATATGTATGTATGTGTATATATATATAGCTCGCCTAACCGTTCCCTCCCGCCAGGCTCATTTTTGTGTGAGGGGCTGACCAGGCCAGTGACTTCGATACGTCGATGCCGAGGAACGCCAAGCCGAGAGCACACACCCTGCTTAAAGAGATTGCGTTACAGTTTGCTGAGCATTAAAAAGGAGAAGAGAGAGGCGAGAGAGGCACAGCACAGACACACACCCACAAAGGCACGCGAGAGGGGAGGGAGGGAGGGAAGACTTGAGCGTGGCAGTTGCGGCGGGATCCAGGATGGGCTATGCCTAAACATGTGAAATGTGACAGCTCGCCTAACCGTTCCCTCCCGCCAGGCTCATTTTTGTGTGAGGGGCTGACCAGGCCAGTGACTTCGATACGTCGATGCCGAGGAACGCCAAGCCGAGAGCACACACCCGTACCCGTATGGTGAACTGGCCGACTTACTGGTATGCAAGAGGCGGCCGAATAGATATACTTCATTTCCCATAGGCCACGTCAACAGCATATTTAGAAAACTTCCGAGCACGTTTATCCTCAAAAGACCTCTCCAAAACCCGGCTGAACTTCTGAGCGAATCCTTTGGGATATTCAGCTGCCAGACGAGTGAAGTGAGGACCGTGGGGGGCGTGTCCAGACAATATCACATGCGATTTGTGCGACTTAGAGCACATGCCAGAGCGACCAGAACAGCGGAGACTGAGTTTCAACAAAGGCAACGAGTTCCAAGCGGCGACGCAAGTCGCCTTCCGCCACGGCGCCCCGAACTGGCACATGTGCAACTGGATCTTCTGAGCGCACGGCGCTCGCAAAAGCCGGGCCAGCTCGGGAGCGTGCCACATCAAGGAGCCCGCTGGATTCTCAAGATACACGGCGATGTTCCACTTCACGGCTAAGCGGATGACCTTACAGCTGAACTTGAAGGTCAAGTTGCCCACCTCCAGCCTCGCTTGCTCGCCGACCGAGAGCCCTGGCAACCCCATGGGATGCCGCCGCGAGCGCAGAGGTCGGCGAAGGGCCTGACTCCAGGTCGTACAAGGCGTACCAAGCCAAATGCCGGCTATGCAGCCTGAAGTGATCCACCCCTGAAGCACCTCAAAAAACTCATGCACCAAGTGATTCTCGCGAGCGCCCCGCCCGATGTCGAAGCCGATTGCGGAGAAGCCATCCGCCTTCAACGATGCCGTGATGCAGCCCGCGCCACAGAACAGCTCGACGAAGACGAAGCGCCTGTGCAGCCGCCCCTCGCCGACGGCCTTGCGGAAGGCAGCCAGCATGTGGGCCCGCACGGACCCCGCTGCCGCAGCCGGCCGCGCCGCCGCCTGCGGCCGCAGCTGCCCGCTGCCGCCAGGCTGGGCAGGTCGCCGAACAGGCCGGCCAGGGCGGCAGGCGGCTGGGAGCGCAGCGGATGCGGCCGGCCGGCGAGGTCGCCCTCGCTCACCATCGCGAATCTCGCTCCGACAGGCGAGTCGAACGAGAGAGTGACGGCCGGCGGCCAGTGCAGGGCGGTGGGCAGCTTCGACTTCCTCGCCTGCGGCTTCACGCGGCTCAAGTGGCAGCTCTTGCCATGGAGCTGCATCCGCCTTGCCCGGCGGCGGCCGAGGGTGACGGCCCCCACGGCCCCTCAGCGGTGAAAAGGGGGCTGCTGGGGCTGCCGGCGGCTTGGCGGCAACTGCTCGGTCGGCTGGGCGAGGAACATCATGTACTCGCCGCTGACAGGGTACACCGATGCCGCCTCGGCCGGTGCGGTCGACTGCGGAGCCTCCGGGCGCGGGCGGATACGGCCCGCGCGGCCGAGGATCAGCGACTCCCTGCAGAGGGCCGCCTTGATCGGGAGCTGACCGGCCATGTCCTGTGGCAAGATCGCCCACTGGCGGTACGCCTGCCCCGCCGACGCTGACGGCCTGCTGCCGCTCTCGCCCCGTCGGTGCGGCAGGAAGAAGCACCCCACCAGCAGCGCGCCCAATCCCACCGCAGAGGCCCAGCCCCGGCGGCGCGGCGAGCGAAAGGCCGCCGGAGCCCCGCGAGCCGCTCGGGCAGTCTGCGCCTCCGGCGCGCTCGGCGACACCAGCATCCAGCGGACTGTGGCCAACCGCAGCAGCAACGGGCACGAAGCTGCCCTGCGGCCCTGGCGGCTCATACGCACGAGCGCCCGAGAACCAGCCGACCTCGCCTCTAGAGACCGGGTCGGCTGGGTTGAGCTCCGATGGCACCCGCCGGACGGCGAGTCTCGAGCCCGTAGCCAGCGACAGAGCACATATACGATAAAGGCACTGGCGAAGGTGAACTGACCTGGCGCGCCCCTTGCCCGCCGCCAATACCAGAGGAAGGTTGTCCGAGAGGATCAGGATACGACGGCCGTGGGCCCTGCAACTCCTGAGGATGTTCTTGAAGCCCATGACAAGGGCCTCACCTTCCAGAAACAGGATGTTGGGACCCATCTCGACATGCGTGGCCGACACACAGCTCCAGCACCCCGGACGCAAAAGTCGTTTGGGCACCTCCGAGAACTCCTCCACCTCCAGGGCCTCTTCGTCCGGTGAACTGGCGTCACAGGCCCACAGGGGCCCTTCCTCATGCTCCAGGATCATCGCGGTCTCCTCGTCCGCCCCGACAGCCTCCAGGGCCCGGCGACGGGCCTGGGCTCCTCCTTCGGTCTTGAATCGGAACTTCTCCTTCTGACGGCCTAGCTCCCGGACCTGGACCCGGCTCAACTTGCGGCGAACAACCCCAAGACCGAACGGAGACGCATCTGTGCAGGCAACGTAGGGATGCCATTCTGCCTGAAGGTCAACGCACAGCAAAGGCAGTAGGTTGCGGACACTCTCGAGCTCCTGTCTCACCGCAGACCACAGAGGACACGGTGACGATCCCGCGGCCTGAATGAAGGCGTACGTGGCGCGCAGCAGAGACAGACACTCGCGGCGGACCAAACTCGTCCAAGTGATGTGACCGGCGACAACCCGCAAGAGATGCCCGCTCACCCTCGGACGGGCCAGCAAGTCGTCCAAGGCGTAGCGAAGCCTCCAGACGTTTCGACTCTTGACCGAGAGATAGCGACCGTCTCGAAGCGACATCCCCAAGAACTCTCGGTCCCTGCTGGCCCCCTCAAGCTCGTGCACGACCAGGCCCAGCCCCCGCAACAGCTTGACGACATTGTAGAGACGACTGGCCACTGCCCCAGGATCCTGCCCCAAGGTGAGAAAGTTGTCCACATACGCAGCCGAAGCAGTGTCCCCAGGATACCTAAGAACAACCCCTGGCCTGCCGTCCAGCACCTGCTCGTCCCTCCTGAAGCCCCCTTTGTCCAAGGCCCCCTCTAAGACGTTCTGGCATAGGTGGAGAGCCCGCGAGAAGCCCATGGGTTACACCTGCACGCATGGTAACATAGTTACGCCGGCCCCGTCGGGGACTCCAGGGATGTTGAACTTCTGAAGGTAAGAGGAATCTATACAGGGCAGACTAAACAAATGTTCCATTCCTCTAGGAAGCTGCATATGATAGAACGCCACATCCAGATCTCCGCTCGCCACATACAGAGGGCCCCCCTCGGTTTCAAGCGAGGCAAAAGCAGACGGGGAGGGGAGGCGCGTCGACGGGGGGTCGACGAACCTGCAATTAGCAACTCTGGTATCGAAAATGATGCGCTGTGCGCCGCTTTTCTTCCTCACAAAAAACAGCCCGAGATTGCCTTGCCGCCCCATGGCGCGCTCCCAGGACAACATCCCCCGGGAAGACATGTCGGCTAAAAACTCAGCATACCGCCACGGCGAATTCTTCAGGATGGGGTCCATGTGAGGTCCCCGTGGACAAACTTCTTTTTGCAGGGCCCGTGCCTCCGACTCCGGGCGAAGCATTTGGTGCTGCCAGTCCTCCAGCTGTTTCAAAACAGGTCCAGACGCAAGCGATGCGAGTGGCACCGGGTCGACCTGCTCGGCGGGCCAAGAGACTAAGTCTCGCTGGAAGGAAGCCACCGCCCCCCCATCTGATGAGTACAGGGCGGAGCCATCAAGGAGCGCCGACAGGGCTCCCTTGGAAAAAGAATGCTGCTCGGCAGAGTCCCCAGGCGGACCCCCCACCGCACAGCAAGTTGCAATGATATTATCTACAGCTGCTTTCTGCCCGGCATTCGAAAACTCACTACCGCAGGAGACGCAGCCGTAGGTCTTGTTGAGAGACGCGATGGCATCACGAGCGAGGTGCTTATCATGCTCGGCGCGGAGGACCCGACGACGCACAGCACGCGACAGAGGACCAGAAACAGGATGAGCAGTAAGAGATTCAGGAATGGGGAGCGGAAAGATGTCGCGATGGCGACCGTCCGGAAGCTCACGACGATGTTTCGTGCCGCCGACCTTCGTGAGGCCGGGTGGACCCTGCTGCCATCCAAGGCTATCGAGAGTGAAGGCTGGGCCCCGGGCCTCCACCTGGCGTTCGGGCACACCTCGCACTTGCTGCCCTTCTTGCCCATGTTGGTGACGGCCGTGAGGAGCTGCTGTCGGCGCCTGGGCTGCCAGCGCCGCCCCCCTCACGACCCCTGGGGGCATCATGATGCCCGGCCGGCGCCGCTGCCGGCGCCGGCCAAACTCTCCTCCTCCTCTGACGACTGCACCTCCTGTGCGACCGAAACGCTGGCGCCCGGGCTGGCGCCGAGGATGCCGGGCTGCTCGGGCTGGCCGGTAGGCGAAGCCGGCTGCCCCGCCTGCTCGCTGGGCGCGGAGCCCGCCGGGCTCTCGGCCGGCGCCGCCGGACCTCCCAGGCCGGGAGGGGCGCCCGCGTGGCTGTCGGAGTCCGACTCGGAGTCCTCCATCAGCTGTGACACGTGAACCATCACCCGCTGTGGCCTGGACGGCGGCGCCGGGTGGCCGTTCAGCGCCAGGCCAAGGCCCTCCTCGAAGACCACGACGCCCGCGGCTTCCGGGACCTGACCGAGGCTGTCCTCGCCGAGCGGAGCCGGCAGGGCTTCGCCGCCGTGGGCGCCGAGCGCGCCGACCGGCGGAGCTGGGGCCGGGTCTGGCGCCGCCGTGACCGCCTCGTCCCCGGCGCCGATGACCTCGCCAAGGGGCGCGGCCCAGAGCACGCCGTGCTGGTCGAGAACCGCTGCAAAGCTGGGCCCCTGGAGGTCCGCTGCGACCGGCGGCTCAATGACGTCGGGGTTGGGATCGTCGTCGCCCCCGGCCGCGCTCCCAAGGTCGTCATCTGGGTCGCTCAGGTCGTCGCTCAAGCAGTCGCCGCTGGACAGGTTCGGGTTGGGTGTCCCACACATCGCACATTCAAGTCCGCACCTGTTGGGTGTCGAACACCGCCTGCAGATCCAGCTGAAGGACAGCCCGTTCTCCGAACCTCCGCCCGAATCGCCGCCCCCACGGATCTTGCGGGTAGCGACGATCTCAGACTCGCCGACAATGCCGTGGTCCCGAAGCGATCGCCCGTCGACCATCACCTTGCTCTTGAAGCCCAGGACGACGTCCGAACACGGGGTGCGCGTGGCGCCGGCGATCTGCGCACGGAACACACTCACGTCGCCGTCCAAAGCCGCGACGAACCACCGCCGTTGTACCGGCGTGTCTAAGAAGCTCAGGACGGACACCAGCGGCAAGTCGTCGCGCACCGGGGCGGCGGTCGACGAAGGGCGCGCTGCGCCACGCGGGCCAGGGGGCACGCCGCCTGCCAGGCGGAGCGATCGGCCGCCAGGAGTCTGGCCGCCGCCCTCGCCTGAGACGTAAGCGCCGGGCCCCTCCACCTGGCCCCAGCTGTTGGCCTCGAGCAGCAGCACGGGCGTGACCTCCCACTCGCCTGGGGCCGGCGGGGAGCCCGCCGCGGCTGTGAAGGCCACAGTGGCTCCGGCGCGACCGCGGAGGCTGGTCTGGTGCCTCAGCTCCTCGAGGTCGGCGACGTCGTCCGCGACCTCCATGTCGCTGGTGAGGTGCTCCTCCATCTCCTCCTGATCGAGCACCGCCTGGACTTCAGCGCCGTGGGGGGGGCCGCCCCGGGCATGTCCAGCACCACCTGACGAAACACCGGCGTCAGCACCAGGCGCCGACTGGCTCGCCATGGCATCGAACGGCTCCCCGCTGCGGGGAGCTCTTCTGAGAAGGGGAGAGCGAGAGGCCTTGACCAGGCCCCTGCCGGTGCGCGTCCCGAGATCACCTGCCGACCTGTCAGCAGGAAAAAGACTTGAGCGTGGCAGTTGCGGCGGGATCCAGGATGGGCTATGCCTAAACATGTGAAATGTGACATAGATATATATTGTGGGTGAGGGACAATGTTTTCCTCCGTACGGTGATCCAACATACTCCATGATGGCCCTCGCCGAGAGAAAAAAACAACAACCGAGCGATGGGGGGGGGCGTGCACCGTTTCCCCAGGGGCCATAGGCGACCAGAGGAGGAGGAGGAGGAGAAGGAGGAGGAGGAGGAGAAGAAAAAAACCTGGAGGAGGAGGAGGAGGAGGAGGAGGAGGAGAAGACCAGGAGGAGGAGAAGGAGGAAGAGGACGGGTCGCCCAAGCACTTCGGAGCAACCTTCCAGGGGGCGCGGCGGCACGCGGCCGCGCCCACCGGGGCCGCAGGCGGAGCTCCCCACAACCATGGCGCTGCCCTGAGGAACGCCGAATGCAGCTGTTTGCGCGAGAAGCGCCCATCTAGGGAGGAGGGAGGAGGGAGGAGGGAGGGAGGGAGGGAGGGAGGGAGGGAGGAAGGAGGAGGGACGAGGAATGAAGGATGGAACACTGCGAAGTGCCAGCCCCCGGACCCCCCATTTCAGTGTTGCGTTCACGGCCACTGTCGGGGTGCTGGCATCGGCATAAAAAAAAACGCCCAGATTTTTACCGCCAAGGCAGCCCCGTTTTTGCCACATTGAAGCTGGGGGCGCAGGGGTACTTAGTACACCAGCGTTGACATTTACGCCTGGTGTGCGTTTTTCACGCCAATGGCGGTACGGAACAACGGGTCCCACGAGGCTCCCAAGAGGCTCCCAAGAGGGCATCACCATAGACTTTCGGCGCTCCGCGCGGATTTCTTGGATCTGCGCCGGACCGCCCCCCCCCCCTGGCGCACGGAGCGCGCCAGGGGGCGCGCCGGAGGCGCCGCCGTGGGGCCCAGCGTCGATCCAAGAGATCCGCGCGGAGCTCCAGCAATTTATGTGCATGCTATTTCTCGTCCCTCGATGCCTGGGATCCGCCCCGATACGCTCCCCAGGGGTCCCCGAGAGCCTTCGGAGGAGACCCCGAGAAGCATCCCTGTGGCCCAAGTCAACAACGTCGTCGTCGCCGCCGCCGTTGTCGTCCCCCTTCAGGGTCGTCGGCATGCCCGTACAGTCGGGGCGCTGAATAAGGAACCCTTTTCGTTGGGGAGGGGCTCGGTGTTCCTTGATTGTTTTGCAGTTTGCCTTGGGTTTTCCTTATTCGAAATCGAAATTTAGCTGATGGGAAAAGGGGCCTCGTTCCTTATTTTGGGGTTTCTCAGGTTACGGCCCCGACTGTAAGGCCTTCGCAATACGGATCAAAGGGGCCACAGATCGATTCCCCGACCTGGATCTGCGGGGCCTCCCGGAAGCCAGAGCCCCTCCTGAGCCCGAAGTGTTCCTCGCTTCAGTGTCTTGGGGGGGGGGCGCGAAATCTATGAGGTGGGAGGGCGAGGGGGGAGGAGGATGACAAGGAGGCGAAGCAAAGAGGAAGTGGAGCGCGGCGCCGCGGACTCAAAGCGAGGCCCCACGAGGCCCCAACGCATCTCAGGAAGATTGGACAAACATGTGGCAAGCGAACACAATCCTGCCACTGAGCTCGGAACAAGGAACGACACCATTACGAGGCTCAATTTGTGTCCTGATGCACCAGGGCGCCCGGGGGAAAACGCCAGGAAGAAACCAAGGACCCCCGCGACCCCTCCAGAACCAATGCGATCACTGTTCAAAGGTTTTTAGGACCGTGAGGAATGGATTTCTGACCGCACCCACCGCACAGTGAAGCAGTCGACAGGACAACTCCCAGAAAACTGACAAGATGATCTATGCAACACTGAGCCCCTCCCCAAACCATGGTGGCCCTGTTTCAAGGTCTTGGCCGTGGGAGAGAAGCTTCTGACCACATCGCCTCCCAGAAAAAGCTGCTGAGAAGTGAACTCCAAACAGCGCGTGCGGTAACGCTCCCCGCCCAGGGCGAGGGAAAACGCGAACGCCTGCATTCCCCAGAGAGAATCGCTCTGAGACTGGCGCGAGGGGTGAATGGGGTCCTGAAGGACACGGGCCCCTGGACCCCGGCGGATCCGATCGCCCCTGGAGGGCCCGAGTGGCCCCCACATCTCGATGCTCGACCCTCGCTCGACCTCTCGACCGACGACGACAACGACGGCATCCTGCTCCGATCACGATGCTCTCCACGCCCCGTCTCCCGACCAGAACATTCCAGCTGCTGCTGGTGCTACTCCACCGTCTCCTCCTCCTCCTCCTCCTCCTCCTCCACCTCTTCCTCCTCTTTCTTCACCTCCAACCCTGCTTTCCTCCATCCCCCTCCCTCCTCCCATTTCCTCCTCCCTCGTCCTCCTTCTCTTTCCTCCGGATCGACCCACAGGCCTCTTCTGGAGAACGCTCTGACAAAGATTTCCAGACTGGTCCAATCGTGGTGGTAGGCACCCCTCCCACCCCCGAAAGGTCCCCCAAAGGAGAACGATGAGGATGATCCTCATCCTCCTAATTCTGTTGCTCTTCCTCCTTCAGCCCTCCCAAACTCTTCGCCTACTTGTCGGGGTTTCCTCGCTTGTTCGGCCTTGCCACGGCGCGGCATGTCTGCGGCAGTGGCGCGGGCGCCTGCGATGGTCAGGGGCGCTGTCGTTCAAGGATATCGCGTTTGTCTGCTTAATGGCAAATTCCATCGGCACCATCAGCCAAGGCTGTCTAGACAGTTGCCTGCCTTCAACACAGAAGATCCCTATGTGTAGCACAGCCGCTGGCACGGCTGTCCTGGCTTTGAAAACCGGAGGCCCAGAGGCTCAACACTTTGCACGATCATCGATTCCTGAACTCATGCAACACTGTGTCCGCTGGCAGGCTGGGATGATTTTACATGTTTTGCCCTTCAGTTGCCCACTGGAGAACTTCTCGGAATGCACTTGGGCATCTGCAGAGCTCCATGGGGGCATTCGTGGGGGCTGTTGTGGCTCCCTTGAGCTCTTCAGACATCCAAGAGAGATTTGAGGTCATCCAGCATAGTATTTGCACTACCTCTGGGTTTTCATTGGCCGTCCTGGGAGTTTCTTGGACGCTCTCTGACATTTGCATTTGAAGGATTCCAACTTATACGTCGCAACGTGGCGAAGGATCATCCCTGCAAAACAACAGGGCCGTCTAGTTTCTAGTGAACATTCCAAGGCTATCCCATCGCCCATTTCCACCCAAGCGGCAGAAAGAAACTCCCACATGCCACCAAGTCATGCTCCCAGCAATCCCCGGGGGGCCTAAAGCTGCCCCAAGATGGCTCGACACTGACCCGAGACGGCCGAGGTGCTCGTACAACTTCGCTTCGGGAGAGCCCGATGTGACCGTCGCACCCAAGACGGCCCAAGAGCGTCATGGTGGACAACGGAGGCCCGGAAGAACCACGATAGTTGTCATGGTGCAACCAATGATAAAACGAAAAGGGGGTAAACCCAAACCCGCTTCAATTGAATTCTCAGATCATGCTCGGGCCCGCGATGAAACGTCAAGATCCCCTTACAATGCCATGATCATGTTGTCCACGGACCCTCCCCATCCAGAAACCTCCGTATGCCTCCCATGATCGCCGAAATCATTGAGAATCACATCAGAGAAAACACCAAACAAATTTGGACAGCGCCGAAAACCTCAGAACACCTCCAATGTCCTCTTCCCCCCATCCTTCCCACACTTCTGGCGTCATGATCCCTTCACGACACGGGTCCCCAGAGCTCTCTTCGCCACCCCATGCTGGGACCGGCCTGTGGTCGCATGCCTGAACCGCACAGAGGCTGTCGTGATATTTTCGAGACGCCTGGAGGTCTGGATTTGTCCACCCTGCATACGGCAAGCTCACGCCGCGCTGACCTCGGCGCCAATCTGCGACACCGCGCGGACCGCTCGCCCTCGAGCGCTCGCGGCCTTCCGGTCAGCCCCGATCGCTCGACATCGGCTGACTCTGGGCCGCTGGCGGCGCTCCACCCTGAAGGCCCGCGCCAGAGCTGGGTCGAGCATGTCCTCCTACAAACACACCTGGACGACACGTTCGGAGATAGGCAAAAACAAAGATTCAGAAGTGGCCAGACATGGCCAAAACAACGCCCCCAGGCTATATTGGTTGGAATGATTTTTGGGATAATGAGGAATCGAACTCTATACACCGACTGTTTCCAGCCCTGCATTGACATTCGCGCTGGAGAGCGGATCCCGGTGTACACGGGAGCCTGGTGTATACATGTTTCGCTGTTTCCCCTGGGCATCGGGGAAACAGGTACACACCACACCACCCCAGCGTCGTCCCCGAGCCTCAAAAAGTCGTGGGATTGAGAACACAGCCCGCCACTGGTCATGTACATGTCCCAGTTTCCGATAGTCCTCTTGTCTGGGGGGCGTGCCCGACCGAGCGCCCAGAGGCAGAAGCAGCTGCACGCCCACGGGACGTGTCTCGTCGGTCCGCGCGGACCTCGTCGCTCGGTACCGGGGGGACCCCTCCCCGCGGTGCGCGGGGTGCGCGCTCCAGGAGGCGCCGCCCTCGAGGGGCCTGGCGCGCCGCTCCGAGACGGCCGCGAGGCTCTGCTGACAGTGCCTGCCGACAGTGGAGGCCAGTCCACAGGAAACTGTCCACAGGGAGTCCAACCCTGAGGCCCCGGGACGTGCACTGGCTCTCGCAGTGGGAACGTCTCGCCTTCCCAACAAGGCCCCCAACGTCGCGCTTCGCGCTGCGCGGAGGTACGAACAACTTCGCGCTCTCGCGCCGCCTCCCAGGGGAGAAAAGGAGGACGAGGAGGAATCGGTGCCGAACCGCGACGCGCGAAGCACTACGCGCCCTCGAGGGCGCCCTGGCTTTCCATAGCGGAACCGTCGACGCCCGAGAAACCCGGGGCACCCTGGAGGCAAGCAGGGTGCTTCTTGGCACGGGCTTCCACTGCATGCCACATGCAGTCGGGGCGTTGACCGAAGGAACCCTTAGTAAGGAACGAGGTCCCTTTTTTCCATCAGTCAAACTTCGATTCCCCATCGAAAACACAAGGAAACCTGAGACAAGCTGTGAAACAATCAAGGAGCACCGAGCCCCTCCCCCAACGAAAAGGGTTCCTTCTTCGGCGCCCCGACGGCATGCCAGCTGCGCTTCCTTCCTGCTGCTCCTCGATCGCCGCCCTCGCGCGAGCCCGCCGCTCGTGGGTGCGGGGAAGTTGAGGGTCGAGGCTCGAGGCGCGAGCGTTGAGGAGCGAGGCCTGGGGATCGAGCGGCGAGGATCGAGGCTCCAAGATCGAGGTTCTAGGATCGAGGGTCGAGGATGGAAGATCGAGGTTCGAGGTTCGAGGATCGAGCTTCGAGGATCGAGGCTCGAGGCGGAAGTTTGAAACTCGTGGGCACGCTGGCAGGGCGGCCGCTGCGGCATGGGGGCAGGGCGGCGAGAGGGGCGGGGGGGGGTCGGCGGACCGCCCCGTGCCAGATCTGGGTCGGCAGGTCTCCTCGCGCGGGGGGCTGGGGAGTGCGGCAGGGCACGGGAGGAGGTCTCCTCCTCCAGCTTCTCCTCCTCCGCCTCCTCCTCCAGCTTCTCCTCCTCCTCCGCCTCCGCCTCCTCCTCCTCCTACTCCTCCTCCTCCAGCTTCCTCTTCCACCCTCCTGACTGACTTGCGAGCGCCCTTGGACAGCGTACCAAATGGCCACACGCCTGTAGCTCGGTCGACTGCTGCAATGCCGAGAAATGTCCTCCACCCTCATGCTGCTCCCTTCCTCGAATAAGACGGAGATCTCAAACGGGTCACCGTCTTGGCACATGGATGCGCCCCTCGATGTATGCAGACGCACTTTACGCGCATACATCCAAACAGTGTCCTCGAAATAGCCAGGCAATGTCATGGATCCTGCCCAACCCGCGAGAGGTGGAACGTCAAGACGGCCGGGGAGTCCCAGGAACCCGACCATCTACCTGACAACCGAAAGGGAACAGACTGGACTGGCAGGGTCGCTGCAAGATGCTCGGCGCCCCGACCACTGCAAATCACGTTCCGACCAAGGATCTTCATCGACCGCTCGGGTCAGCGTGGGCTGATGTCAACATTCACCTCGGTATTGCATTCCTTCCCTCATCCTCGCCTGGTTCTCACCACCATGACTTTCTATACGATGCTGCCGCTTATCCTCCAAGTCTCCTTCCCTCTCCTCCTCCGCTTCTGAGCCTTGCTGCCAAACCCGCTCACCCTCCGTCTCCTCTGTCGTAGAACCGGCGGAACTCCGAGACGGGCACCTTGCGTCGGACCGGGCATTTTGGGTGGGTTTTGAATCGCCGAGGGACCGACGCGTGTGGAAACATCCAGCGGTGGCGCAACATGCGGCGGACCTCTCCTCATGAACATTCCAGCAGCCCGCGGGAAAGGCGGCGACAGCGGGCTAGCGAGGCACCCGGGGTCATCAAACTTCGGTGAACCTCGAGACCTCGCGGTGCCACCTTCAGAATGAACGCCATACAGTTCAAACCCCGAAGCGCAAAACCTCCTCCTCCTCCTCCTCCTCCTCCGCTCGCGCCGCTGCGGGTGACCTGGCAGCCGTATCCCCATCAATCCCGATGACCACGGGGAAAGGCCGAGGCAGCCGGCCAGCAAGGCACCCACACCCACTTGCTATGATGGAGGCCTCATGAATGGGGTCCGAGCAGATGAGGTACGGTAGGTTCGTGCGGCGTCGGCGCGCGCCAAGGTTTTTGAAACCGCGTCGATTGTTCAACCTTGAATCGATCGCGGCCCCGATCGTTCAAGGCTGAATTCAGTCGGGTCCAGCGACGTTGCCGCGTCCATCGGTGCTTCCGCGTCTCAGAAGTCAACATTGAACGCCGTCGCCAGCGTCGCCGGCGCGCCAACGCCGCATGAACTTGTCGCGCCGCATCGCCGATGCGTCGACGATGCGTGGGCGATGCATCGGCGACGTCGGCGATGCATCGGCGGCGTCGGAGTGGAAGAAATTGGGCTCCACACCACGCCGCATCGGCGATGCAGCGCGATCCTCCGACCCACCTACTCAGACCCCATTCGGGAGACCCGGAAATGATGGGTCTGTTATGGAGTTGAGGGAGGCGGAAATCACGGCCTGGGAGGCTCGGAGTAGGGCAACTTGAGCGAACGAGCTGTCATCGCCGCAGAGGACGACCCAGATATGGGCGACAGGCGTACGCGAGCACGCTGGCCCTTCGGAAAGGACCTGGGAAAAGCAGGGCGGTGCACTCACAAATCATCTCCATGAGAAATTCACGAACTCATCCTCGCTAATCATCACCATTCCCACCGCCCGGCCCAAATCCGATCAAAATCGGCCCCCAGACCCTCCCAGGGTCCATCCACCCTGACCTGTTTTTCGAGGCAGGCTCCGGCCATGGCGGCGAGAAACCCCCAGAAAGGTCCCACGAGGACGAGCTACGCAGTGGACGGCCGCCGCTGTCTTGACTGGCCCTCCTCCGAGAGGCAGATCGGGCAGATAGGATAGAATTAGGTCAGGCGTGTCCCCCTACATACGGATTTTGGGCGACAACTGAAAGATAGAGAACGAATACTTCCAAAAGGCTTAACAAATAGTCAAAACAACGTCCCCAGACTCTTTGCCCAACTATCCTGTGGTGTTGGGTCCTCGTTTTGAAGACATGGTCCCCGCGTTCCTCCTCCTCCTCCTCCCTCTCCTCCCCTCCCTCCTCCTTCTTCCATGCGTTTCACCCACCCAGCACAACGCTTCGTGGCCCCATAGGGGGGCTCCACCGAAACCCCCACTGGGACCGCCCGCATGCGTCCGCCACCACCCAGCACAGCCCTTGCTCCCTGCGTTTCACCCACCCAGTACAACGCTTCGAGGCCCCATGAGGAGCTCCACGGAAGGTCCCAATGGCACCGCCCGCATGCGTCCGCCACCAACCAACACAGCCATTGCTCCCTGCGTTTCACCCACCCAGTACAGCGTTTCGTGGCCCCATAGGGAGCTCCACCGAAGGTCTCAATGGCACCGCCCGCATGCGTCCGCCACCAACCAGCTCAGCCCTTGTTCCCTGCGTTTCGCCCACACAGTACAACGTTTCGTGGCCCCACAGGGAGCTCCACCGAAGGTCCCAGTGGCACCGCCCGCATCCGCCACCACCTAATACAGCCCTTGCTCCCTGCGCTTCACCCACCCAGCACAGCGTTTCGTGGCCCCATAGGGAGCTCCGCCGAAGCCCCCAGTGGGACCGCCCGCATGCGTCCACCACCACCCAACACAACCCTTGCTCCCTGCGTTTCAACCCACCAATACAACGTTTCGTGGCCCATCTGGGGTCCACCGAAAGGTCCAGTGGCACCGCCCGCATGCGTCCGCCACCACCCAACACAGCCTGTGCTCCCTGCGTTTCACCCACCCAGTACAGCGTTTCGTGGCCCCAAAAGTGGGCCCAACAGAAAATCCCAGCGGCACTGCCCGCATGCGTCCACCACCACCCAGCACAGCCCCTGCTCCTTGCATTTCATCCACCCAGTACAGCGCTTCGTGGCCCCATAGGGAGCTCCACCGAACGAAGGTCCCAATGGCACCGCCCGCATGCGTCCGCCACCACCCAACACAGCCCTTGCTCCATGCGTTTCACCCACCCAGTACAGCGTTTCGTGGCCCCATAGGGAGCTCCACCGAAGGTCCCACTGGAACCGCCCGCATGCGCCCGCCACCACCCTGTACCGCCCGCATGCGTCCGCCACCACCCAGCAGAGCCCTTGCTCCCTGCGTTTCACCCACCTAGTATATCGCTTCGTGGCCCCATGGGGAACTCCACGGAAGGTCCCAGTGGTACCGCCTGCATGCGCCCGCCACCACCCAGCACAGCCCTTGCTCCCTGCGTTTCGCCCACCCAGTACATCGTTTCGTGGCCCAATAAGGGGCGCCACCGAAGAAAATATTCACAATTGCGGTACTCACAACTGCATATTGTGTGGTCTTTCGCCAGGCTAATTTATAATTATTTTTGAATATTCCTCCTGTAGAGGGACACGCCTGACGTAAGGATAAAACAAGAGGGGGCCTGCAAAAGCTCGTGGAAGGCCTGGCTCGGCCAATTCTCGACGACCGACGACGCCGCCCGGCGAGCGAGCCCGTCTCGTCGCGCCGCGTCGGCGGGGAGGATGCCCGCGACGAGCAGAGTCAGAATGTTTGGAGTCCCGAAACGGCGCGGTGACGGACCGTGCGGTGACCTCGAAATCCCCCAAAACCTCACCGCACGGTCCGTCACCGCACGGTCTTGGGACCTGGAGGCCCCTGTCGCCCGAGACGTCCTCGGAGAGGGCCTCGAGTCCCAAAACCGTGCGGTGACCCCGAGTCCCCACCGACTCACCACACGGCGTGGTCACCACCCAGTCTGGGGCCCCCCCAGAACAGAAAAACACACATCTGCATAAACATGGACTCTCGAAGGTCCGCTCGGACCCTCTGGGTCGGCGCTGGGCCCCCCCCCATGGCGCGCGGCGAGCGCTGGGGGCGGCGCCAGAAGCTCTTGCCTGTGCCTCTAACTTGGCTCTCTCTTTCGAGGAAGGCAGCCGTGGCTCCGAAGGGCATGCCCCGCAGGGGCCACTCGCCACAAGCGCCCTCTCCAGACATCCGATGCCTCGAGCTTCTCGATGCGAGCCCCCAGAAGGTCTGGAACTCTGATCGGGTCGGGCGAAAAGGGGGGGAAGCAAAGGGGGGGGTTGAGAATCAGCTCACGCAGCTGATTTTCCTGGCGCCTCCCGGCGCCGGAGGCGGCTACGTATCGAGGAATGGGCCCCTCGGTGAGGCCGAAATCAGCTGCATGCAGCAAATTTCGTACCCCCTTCGTCCGGCCCGATCTTACCCGGGCGGGCCCCTCACCCTGGAGCTGCTTCGTTGACGGCCCTGGGGCCCGGGGGGGGCTCCCAAAGGCCGAACGTGTTCAAGAACCTCCCGCCGTGTTTTGCCACGTCGCGAAGCTGTCTGACTGGTAAGTCTTCGGGTTGCGCCCAGACTGCCCTCCCGGCAGTCGCGGCTGGCCTCAACCGGCCCCCTGAGCAATGCGAGCTCAAGAATAAGACAGCCTCCTTGGGGCGGAGAATAACACATGCATCGGCGGCCCAGAACCGGCCGACGACGACGACCGACGACGACGACGAAAATCACCAGGAGGAAGAATTATAAACCTTTCGCCACCAGGAGCGCTGTCCCCAGCCCCTACGAGGGGCAACGATAGGGGGGACTGGCACAGGGGGTAACATCGACCTGGAATCGGCCATACATCGCCGATAGATCGGCTGTGCTATAGGCCCCCTATAGCAAATCCACACGCTCCTGAGCGGGGTGGGGCTATCAGGCCCATATCGGCGAACAGTGGGCGATTGGGGGTCGATGCATCCCCCCTCCTACGCCTACCACCCCCCGAACTATTGTTGTCCCTGACCTCGGCATCGACCCGTTCCAAGTCCTGGAATCACCGTGGAACCGTTCTGGTGCGATTATTGGAACCTGAAGCGCGTCATTTTCCATCTGGGGCCCGCATAGATTCTGGCCCAACCCAGGGAGAAGGCTCCCCAATACGAGATTTCATTTGGAAAATGGCTGGTATATGCGCTCGGATGCGCTCGCCCACTTGCTCCCGAGAGCGTCTGCTGCACTGGGGGGGTGGGGGCCACATGGAAAATCACCTTGGAACCGTTCTGGGGCGAATTCCCAGGTAGGCCCTCCCAAGTGCAGCGGGCGCTCTCGGGCCGAAAGCGGGGGGGCGCACACGAGCAAAACTATCCTGGCGAAGGACCCAACCATATGAAGTTGTGGGTACCGCGATTGTGAATATCTTTTTCGGTGAAGCTCCCTATGGGCCACGAAGCGTTGCGCTGGGCGGGGGGGAGGAACGCATGCGGGCGGTAGCAGTGAGGCCGTCGGCAACGAAAGGCTGCACTGGGTGGGTACAAATACCAAATTAAGCGTGTGGGACGCACGCGGGCGGTCCCAGCTTCGGTGGAGCTCCCAATGGGGAAAAGGCGGGTGATAATGCCAAATTGGGTGTTGGGGACGCATGCGGGCGGCCCCACTAGGGGCTTCGGTGGGGTTCCCTACGGCGCCACGAAGCGCCGTACTGGGCCGGTGAAAGTGCCAGATTTGGTGTGGGGGGCGCATGCGGGCGGTCCCACTGGAGGCTTCGGTGGAGCTCCCTAGGGGGCCACGGAGCGCTGTAGTGGGTGGGTGACAATGCCAAATTGGGTGTGGGGGACGCATGCGGGCGGTCCCACTGGGGGCTTCGGTGGGGCTCCCTATGAGGCCACGAAGCTCTGTGGTGGGTGACAGTGCCAAGTTGGGTGTGGGGGGCGCATGCGGGCGGTCCCACTGGGGGCTTCGGTGGAGCTCCCCGTTGGATCGCGAAGCGCTGTACTGGGTGGGCGAAAATATCAAATTGGACGTGGGGGACGCATGCGGGCGGTCCCACTGGGGGCTTCGGTGGAGCTCCCTATTGGGCCACGGAGCGCTGTAGTGGGTGGGTGACAATGCTAAATCGGGCGTGGGGGGCGCATGCGGGCGGTCCCACTGGAGGCTTCGTGGGAGCTCCCTAGGGGGCCACGGAACGCTGTACTGGGTGAGTGAAAATGCCAAATTGGGTGTTGGGGACGCACGCGGGCGGTCCCACAGGGGGCTTCGGCGGAGCTCCCTATGGGGCCACGAACCGCTGTACTGGGTGGGTGAAAATCGGGAGCGGCCAAAAAGGGGGGTGTCCAAGAAGGGGGGGTGCAAATCATGACGGGCGGCACGTGCGCGGCTCAGCGGGGGGACCAGGGACGTAATGAAATCAGAAGAGGCGCCATGACAGCTGGGGAAATATCATGGCCCCCGCCATGGTATCCCCCCCCTAGTCATCACCCCCTTCTTTACCGCCCCCGAGAACATGTCAAATTGGGTGTGGGGGACGCATGCGGGCGGTACCACTGGGGGCTTCGGTGGGGTTCCCTATTGGGCCACGAAGCGCTGTACTGGGTGGGTGACAATGCCAAATCGGGCGTGGGGGACGCATGCGGGCGGTCCCACTGGGGGTTTCGGTGGAGCTCCCTGTTGGATCGCGAAGCGCTGTACTGGGTGGGCGAAAATACCAAATTGGACGTGGGGGACGCATGCGGGCGGTACCATTGGGGGCTTCGGTGGAGCTCCCTACTGGGCCACGGAGCGCTGTACTGGGTGGGTGAAAATACCAAAGTAGGTGTGGGGGACGCATGCGGGCGGTCCCTCTGGGGGCTTCGGTGGAGCCCCCTCCCTATGGGGCCACGAGGCGCTGTACTCGGTGGGTGAAAATGCCAAATTCGGTTTGGGGGACGCATGCGGGCGGTCCCACTGGGGGCTTCGGTGGAGCTCCCAATGGGGCCACGAAGCGCTGTACTGGGTGGGTGCAAATGCCAAATTGGGTGTGGGGGACGCGTGCGGGCGGTCCCACAGGGGACTTCGGTGGAGCTCCATATGGGGCCACGAAGCGCTGTGCTGGATGGGTGAAACGCATGGAAGAAGGAGGAGGGAGGGGAGGAGGGGGAGGAGGAAGAGAGGAGGAAAGGAACGCGGGAACCGTCTGTTCAAAACGAAGACCCAACACCACAAGATGGTTGGGAAAAATGAGCCGGGCGAAGGGCCCAACCGTATGCAGTTGTCAACACCGTCGTTGTATGCACCGCATTCGGGGGAACTCCCGACAGGGCCACGAAACGTGTGAGGGGTGTGCCACAATTCGTCCGGTGGGCGCATGCGAAAGCAGCCACTGGGGCCGTTGGTTAAATTCCCGATGGGGCCACGAAACGCGTGAGAGATGAGCCGAAATAGGTGCGGTGGGCGCATGCGAACGCAGCCACTGGGGCCGTCAGTGGAGCTCCTCCCTATGGGGCCGCGAAGCGTGTGATGGCTGTGCCGAAATGTGTGCGGTGGGCGCATGCGAGCGCAACCACAGACGCATTCGGTGGAGCTCCTTATGGGGCCACGAAGCGCGTGAGGGGTGCGCCGGAATGTGCGTGGGTGACGCATGCGGGCGGTGGCAACGGGACCTTCGGTGGAGCTCCCTGTGGGGCCACGAAACGTATGAGTGGTTTGACAAAGTCGGTGTGGGAGGCGGCGCATACGGACGGCGGCACTGGGGCCGTCAGTGGTGCCCCCTGTGTGGCCACGAAGCGTGTGAGGGGTGTGCCGAAATGTGTGCGGTGGACGCATGCGGGCGGTGGCACTGGGGCCTTCGGTGGAGCTCCCTATGGGGACACGAAACGCGTAAGGGGTGTGCCGAAATGGGCGTGGCGGGCGCATGCGGGCTGCGGTGGAGCTCCCTGTGGGGCCACGACGCGTGTGAGGGCGTGCCGAAATCCCACCAGCCCTCTGGGCGTCGGTGGTTTAACGAGTTTCCTCTTCCACCCCTCCCTCTTCCCCTTCGGGGAGGGGTTTACCCCTCCCCCTCCCCCCTCCCCACTGACCTGGACAGGGGGTTCCGCGGCGCGTTGGAGCGCCCAAGATGGCCCAAGACGGCTCCAAGAGGGCATCAGGGAGCCCAAGATACCCTCCAAGATGGCTCAAGATAGCGCAAGATGCCTCAAGATGGTCCCCATGATGTTCCAAGACGTTCCAAGAACTCTCCAAGACGGTTCCAAGTGCCCACAATAGCATCATTAGGATGCATCCAAGAGGCCAAAATGCTTCAAAACCCTAGGGAAAATCAATGTTTTTGGTGTTCTCACTTTTTCGCTTGCGATGCACATCCGAGGCGTCAAGATGGCTCCAAGATGGCTCAAGATAGCTCCAAGAAAGGCCCAAGAAAGCCCCATGACGGCGCCAAGAGCGCCGAAGAGCGCTCCAAGAGCGGTCCCAGAGCGGTACAGGAGACGATTGTTGGAGTTCCTGGGGGGGGCTCTAATTAAGGAACCCTACTTCCTTGGCCGATGTCCTCCAATATTGCCCCAACAGCGCCCCAGCAGGGCCTTCAAGGGCCCCCAGGAGGCCCCCAGGAGGCCCCAACGAGGATCCCGAACGGCCCACAGAGGCCCCCCCGAGGCACCCAAGACGCCGAAACGCCCCTCAGGACGACCCTCTACTCGCCTGGGCGTCGTTTCTGGACGGGCTGGTGGGGATACGCGAAGCGTCTAGAATTGGTGAAGGGTGCGCATGCGGGCGGTGGCACTGGGGCCTTCGGTGGAGCTCCCTGTGGGGCCACGAAAGGTGTGAGGGCTGTGCCAAATTGGGTGTGAGGGGCGCATGCGGGCGGTGGCACTTGGGCCTTCGGTGGAGCTCCCTATGGGGCCACGAAGCGTGTGAGGGGTGTGCTGAAATGGGTGTGGGGGACGCATGCGGGCGGTGGCACTGGGGCCTTCGGTGGCGCTCCCTATGGGGCCACGAAGCGTGTGAGGGCTGTGCCGAAATTGGTGTGGGGGACGCATGCGGGCGGTGGCACTGGGGCCTTCGGTGGAGCTCCCTATGGGGCCACGAATCGTGTGAGGGGTATGCCAAATTGGGTGTGGGGGGCGCATGCGGGCGGTGGTACTGGGGCCTTCGGCGGAGCTCCCTATGGGGCCGCAAAACGCGTGTGCTGAAATGGGTGTGGGGGACGCATGCGGGCGGTGGCACTGGGGTCTTTGGGGGACGCATGCGGGCGGTGGTACTGGGGCCTTCGGTGGAGCTCCCTATGGGGCCACGAAGCGTGTGAGGGGTGTGCCAAATTGGGCGTGGGGGACGCATGCGGGCGGTGGAGAGGAGGAGGGGGACGAGGAGGAGAAGAGGAATGCGGGGACCGTCTCTTCAAAGCGAGGACCCAACACTACATGATGGTTGGAAAATACATAATTTTCCCAATTAGGGATATCTCACTGGGGATCCTGACGATTCGGCTGGGCTCCCTGCCCGAGTCGCGGGAAAGCCCCAAATGGAAAATCAACTCGGAACCGTTCCAGGGTCCTGTTCCACTTGGGCCCTCCCCTGTGCAGCAGGCCCTCTCGGGCCGAAGTGGGGGGGGCGAGCCCAAAGAGTCGACATTGTCCAAAACGATTCTTCTTATTGGACAGCCTTCTCCCTCGGCTGGGCCCCAAGCTGAATCTCGGGAACGCCCAAGGTAGAAAATCACCCCAGCACCTCCCTAGGGTGGTTTTCCATCCGCGCCCCCCTCCAGTGCAGCAGGTGCTCTCGGGGAGAAACGGGATAATGCATCCGAGCCCCAAAAATCAGGAGGGAAAGAAACACACAGACACAATTAATCGGCGACTCCCTAGAAAATATGGGAAACTATGGAACGTGGGGGGGAAGAATAAACCCAAAACATATGGGAACATATGGGGAATATCTTTATTTGTGTGTATTTATTTGTGTGTGTCCAAGGGCCCCTCCAAAACATCAAAATTTTCCAAATCGGATCTCTTATTGGGGAACCTTTTGCCTCGACTGGGTCCCGGAACCGTGCCAAGGCAATCTTCATCTGCGCCCCCCCCCCCCCGGTACAGCAGGCAGGCGCCTGCTGCGCTGAGGGGGACCAAATGGAAAACCACCTGAAACGGTTCTGGAACGATTTTCCATGTGGAGCCCAATGCAAGCAACTGAATCAAGGCTTCTTTACGCAGCCCACACGGCCTCCCGCAAGTAGCCCAGTAAGGCCTTCTGCAAGCAACCCAACGCGGCCTTCAGCAAGCAGCTGCTGCAAAAAGCCAAATAAAGCCTCCTGCAAGCAGCCCAGTACGGCATCCTGCAAGAAGCCCAGTAAGGCCTTCTGCAAGCAGCCCAATAAGGCCGTCTGCAAGAAGCTCAATAAAGACTCCTGGAAGCAGCCAAATGAATGAGGCCTCCTGCAGGCAACCATAGACGGCCTCCTGCAAGCAGCCCTACTAGGCCTTCTGCAAGCAGCCCAGGAAGGCCCCTTGCAAGCAGCCCAATAAGGCCTTCTGTAAGCAGCCCAAGGATAAGGGCTTCTGCAAGCAACCGAAGAAAGGCCTTGTATACGGTCTCCCTAGAGCCCAAAGGAACCCACATGGGAAACACCCTGGAACCGTTCCCAAGTGTTCCTGGATCTGGACATGGAGAGTGCCAGAATGCCGGAACCACCCCGGAACCGTTCCGAGTGATTCCAGAACCTGAAGCGAGCGAATTCGATGATCCGGGAGAGGACGGGGGGAGGGCCCACCTTTCCAATTCCGTGGCTCGCCTTTGTCCTTGCTGGCCTCAACATTGCCCCTCGACGACGACCAACGACGGCCCGAGGGCTGCAGACCCGGGCGCCGCGCGAAGGGCGCTGGGGCCCAGGCTGGTCGGCGCAGTGTCGCCCCGGCCCTGGGCGGGGCACCAAGTGGGAGGAGGAGGAGGAGGAGGAGGAGGAGGAGCACCCAGGGAGGAGGAGACAAGGAGGATGCGGATGCGGATGAGGATGAGGATGAGGATGCGGATTAGGAGGATGAGGATGAGGATGAGGATGATGATGAGGAGGATGATGAGGATGAAGATAAAGATAAAGATGAAGATGAAGATGAAGATAAAGATAATGATGATGATGATGATGCTGATGCTGCTGATGATGATGATGATATTGATGATGATGATGCTGATGATGATGATGCTGAGGATGATGAGGATGAGGAGGATCAAGGAGGAGGAGGAGGAGCCAAGAATGAGGATGAGGAGGAAGCGCGGCGCAGGCGGAGGAAGAGGAGGAGGAGGACCCAAACAAGAAGGAACGTCAACGGTACGGCGACGGGCAGCCGACGCGGCACGGAGGGACGGATCGACACGCCAAAAAGGCGGCAAAACTCGAATCCGACCCGCGCCGAGCAGGACTTACGAGCCCGTCGACGACTGCCAAAACTTGGCCTGCAATCGGGCCACAAGCGCATCCATTCGAGGATTCCGAATGAGAGCAGCAGTGACGGAGGAGGAGGAGGAGACGTCCGCCCACCCAGCCGTCCCACCCACCAACCGCCGAATGAGGTCGGACTCGAGAGGGGTCGGCGCCTGGAGGGTCTCCTCGCGGCGACGCGAGTGCGGGTGAAGCCCAGCCTCCAGGCGCCGTCGGTCATACGCCCGCTGGGGCGTCAAGGCAGGGCGACAAGGCTTGAAGAGGGCGCCACTCGACCTCTCCTCCGCATAGGCCCCGCATTTACAGCAATACACTAGGACCTGATCGCGTGCTGTCCAGCACGCCCTCAGGACGTGGCCGCCCACCCCTTCGCTCTCACGCAGCTTTACAAGGAGCGGAGGGGGGCCTGAGCACTGATTGAGAGGGCGCTCGTCATGCTCAGGGCAAGCCCCAAGGCACCGAGCACAACGCAACTTCCAACTCCCCACACGACACCACTCGTGCCACGACACAACCCGCGTTATGCTCGGCACCTTGATCTTCTTAAAGGATGGGAGGGGGAAAGCAGGAAGGACCGCCGCCGCCACACGAATGGCGGCGCGGAGGCGTTTGACCATTAGCCCATGCAACTCAGAGGTGGCGGGAGGAGCACGGGGGTGGAGGGAAAGGGCATCCTTGGCTAACAAATCGGCCAACTGGTTGCCACGCGCGATCCTTTCCTCATCGGGTGGGAGCGCAGAGATGACATCTTCAGAGCGATGGGCACGAGTGTGACTAACGTACCCAATATGTGTGTGTCCTGGATGCTGGAGCGCACCACGGCGCAGACCAGCAAAAACTTGGGATCCGTTCAGCTGGGCGAGGGCAGGCTTTTGAGTCAAGCGCACAGCGCCCAAACAATCGGAAAACGGCCTCGTGGTCCCTGGGGCCCGTTGGAAGATGGAAAGCATAGCTAGGGCAAGGTGTTCGGCAGACGGAGCCGTCTGGGGTAGGGACTCCCACACCACACCCTGCAACCTACATCGGACTTCGCACTGCTCAGAATTCTCCAGAAAGACAGCGGCATAAGCCGCTCGGTTGAGACGGGCGAATTCAGTTCGAGTTGCACTACCGTCAACACAAACATCACATCCCGCGCTGAGCTCCTGGAAGGTCTCCTGGGACACAGGGTTGCCCTGGGCATCCTGGAAGACAGGAAACAACTCAGAGGAGGGAGGAGGGAACTCGTCGGGGAGAGGTTGGAACACCAGGAGCCTGGACCACAGAAGATCTCCGGGCTCCTCGCGCGCATCTGCTACAATCTCTGCCGACGTCGCCTCTTCCCTAGCAGCAGCCACAGCAGGGCAGCACCAGAGACGATGATGAATTGAATCGGGCTGGGAGCACAAGGGGCAAAGACCTGTTGATTCAAAGCCATGCTGCACAAGGCGGTCCTCGGTCCACATGCCACCAGCAAAGACAGAGGCTACAACATGCTTTTGCAGCGCCGAGAATTTCTTAGAACGGACAGCCTTGACAATGAAATCTGCGGAAACCTCCTGTCCCTGCCCCTGCGCTAGAGTGGCAGCAAAGCTACGGCCATGATGGCGGAGAATACTAGCATGCAACTGCTTGGCAAGCAAGGCAGGAGAGGTGAAAAACAAATCATGCTCTATCTGGTTGTCATCGAAGAAAGTCTTGAAGTTGGTGGACTTCCATCCTAGGCGATGCAAACACAACATGGCACGGTGAATGGGGCCAGCACTCTTATTCCACTGCGACTGCTGCAAGACTGGATACTTCGCGGCTACAGCATCCCACGTCTTTTGCAAGAACCTCCACGATAGCACAGTACGATCAGGATGCACAATCGAGTTCCATACTGCCTTGGAATATTGAATGACGGGCGCCACTGCTACCTTCCACCCTGGGTCATCATACAGGAGCATACGAGCGGGTAGCGAGCCTCCTCGGAACGGGACGAGGGCACGTCGTAACACCAACAACTCTCTCTCCGTCATGCCAGTGACGAGTGATCCGTACGTAGTGGCAGGGCGCACTCCAGATATATATATCTTGTGAAGTTTGGCCTTGCCCACAGAGAGCCGTCGACGTAGCGAACGCAGGAAGCCAACACGTCTCTTCATAGCTCGAAACCGTTTCTTCATCCGACACGTAGCACCAGGCGCAGCACGAGGACGGGCAGGAGCGAAGTCGGCACCGAGCGCAGTGGCAGAGGTCGTAGCAGCCGCTGAGCGAGCACCGATTCGAGCAAGCCGTCGGTCGAGTTCACGAACGACATCATGGGAAGACCCAAAGACCACCGCCTTGTCGTGGGCAAGGCCAACCTGGAGCTCCTCCCTATAAACGGTGACGAGGTCCTGGGCTGCCTCCACGAGGGCTGGTACGAGGTCTTCTCGGGGGCCCGTCATGGAAACACAGTCGTCATCAACGTACGCGCCGAGGTCCAAGCGGGGGTGCCGCGCCACGAACCCATCTAGGGCCCCGAGGAGGTAGATCTGCACAAAGGCGTCATTGAACACGTCGCCAGCTGGCAACCCAGAGCGAGCAAACTGCACAAGAGGACAGTGATGGGCTCCCAGTCGAACCAGGCGAGGCCCCCTCCAGAAGTTGAACAGGACCTTGACTAGGGGCCGCGGGAGCCCGCACGCCAGCGCACGATCACGCAGGAGCTCCAAGTTAAACGACTCATAGAACTTGAGGCCATCCCACAGAAACCCCGCCGTCTCTTGTTCGACAGCCTGGCCACGTTCAGCGCGGACTGCCGCATGCCACACCGCCTCCTCAGCGCCCCTGCCTTTTCCAAAGGACCAGTACTTGCGGGAAGACGATTCCAGGAAGGGCTCCACAAGAGGGCGGCGTGCCTTTTCCCACACTCGCACAAAGGACGCGACGAGCAAAATTGGGCGGTAGCCGCCTTGCGGCTTCTCAAGCAGTGGAAAGAGGAGCCAGAGGAGCTGGGCAGGAAACAGGCCGAGACGCTCCGAGCACGTGAAAATAATACTGAGCTGCTCGAGCGCTGTGTCGCTGAGCATCTCGACATGCCGTGGGTGAAAGCCGTCAAGGCTTTGGGCCGTGGATTCCGAGAAGGTCCGAGCCGCCGCACGCAACTGCACACACGTGAGGGCGTCCAGAGCCTCGCGATCGGGAATCCACGCCTCAGGAGGCTCCACCTCCGCATGCCAAAATCCTCCGAGCTTCACGGTCTCCTCCTGCACTAACTGACACGGCTCAGACGTAAACGACCCAGGGACCGAGGAGGAGACCGTGGGCTCCCACAGCTTCTTGATGCGGGACAGGCGATGCATGCGCCTGGCCGAGCCGCTGAGCGCCGAGATGTGCCACTCCTTCCAGGAGCGGTCTCTGGCTTTGGAGTGCTCCGCCTGGACTTCATCACATTCCGCGGCTAGCTCCTCCGCGAGCGCAGCAGCAGTATCCCACCACTCGCTGTCCCCAGGCAACTGCGGAGACCATTGAGTGAGCAGGAGGCGTACTGACGCCAGCGAGCGGTCCAGGCGGGCGCACAAGCCCTCCCCCGCGTGCGGGACTCGCACCGCCAGGAGGTGGTGAGCGCCTTCACCCGAGACCCAATCGACATCATCACGACGCGTGAGAGACAAACACTCACTGAGCATGCCGCACATCCATTGCCAACAGTTAGCCACCAGCGTGCCATCATCGGGCTCCTGTCGGCGATGGACGATCGGCTCCCAGACTGACTGCACGCGAGCTCCTCGCCACCCCGCGCGGGTGGTGGGAAGATCGCAAACGTCGAGTAGCTCCTGCTCGGCAGCATTGGCAAAGAGAGACCACACTTCATTCATGAGAGCCCAGGCCTCCTGAGAGGAGCCATGCTCAGACAAAAACTGCAGCTTGGGCAGGAGTCGCTCTGACAACGCCCACGAGGGAGGGGGGCGAGGACAGCCGATCGGGAGGTGGGTGGGGATTCGACTGTGACGCCGAAAGACCAACTGACGGACCTGGAGTGCATTCGCACGCAGCTCAAGCAAAACAGGGCGGTGCGGTCTAACATGCCACGCACTGTCCACAGAAATGCTGGCAGACAGGGTAGACAGAGCATGCCCTACAACGAAGAAGTCGATCGTGGACGTAGACGAACTGGTACGGCAGGTGATCGCAGCGGGCGCCATGATGACGGCCTTGACCTTCTGCACAAACCCCGTGGCTTCGACGGCGGCAGGTGAGTTGTTCCAATCTGCCGCAATGACCGTGAGCGGAGGCTGAATGATCTTGGCGCCGATCGCGCTGAGCATGGACAAATTCTTCTCACGCATGCCGTCATTGACGTGGAAATAGGCACACACGATGTTGAACGAGAAGCCAGGCAGGTCAATGGTGACCTGTATGGCCCGATGTGGCACAATAGCCTTGCACGTCGGGTCGGTCCATCGCAAGCCAAACCCGTCACGAACAAACACTCCAACACCAGCCGAGCACCTCTGCGTCTTCGGGTTGAAGGACGACTCACTGATGAGGAAACGCCAGCCCAGGGCGCGCACAGCGGCCAGGGACTGGGGCGCTGTGAGCTCGGACAGGCCAAGCTCCTGGGCGCACACGATGACGCTGGTAGTCGTGGTGAGCCGCTCGCGTAGCGTGGACCACCCAGAGCCATTGAACGTCTCGATGAACTGTGTCGCCGTGGATGTCGGCGGCAACTTCTTCCTACAAATCGGGGGTAGTGGTAGCCTCATACACGACAACGGCAGGCCACAGACCCTCGGGTGTACTGCACCATGGTGAGTATCACCCCCGCCGCGGCTTCTTGGTGACGAGGCCGAGGGACTTGAACAACTCCTGGAGCTCCCGTTTGTCACCAGCAAACTTGGTAGTGGAGATGACCTGGGAGATGCCTTCCTCGTCGACGTCAATGCACTCATCATCATCCTCAGGGACGGGCACCGATTCACCACAGTCGGTGCCCTCGTCCACGACGGTTGGGCCAGCGGAGGCTGCCTGGGCGGCAGCAGCAGCACGCACAGCCTCCTTGAACTTGTCAAAGACAGGCGACTCCACCATGGCCTTGAGGTCGGCGTCGGCCTCCAGCACGGTGGTCGGGAGGTCAGGCAGCACGAAGGAGGTAGCATCACTCCCTTCAGGACGCAGGTCCTTAGGGCAAGACTCGCGCAGCTCCTCCTGGAGGGTAGCCACCAGGTCCTTGGCGGCCAGCACCTTGGCCCTGAGCTCACGGAGGTGCTCCTCAGCGGCCTCAACGACCTTGACCTGCGCACTGACGTCGGACTCGAGCTTCTGCTGGCGCTTGATCGCATCCTGCAGCTTGTGCCCGAGCGTGGTGTGGCGTGCAAGTTGTGGCTTGGCATCATTCCGAGCCTTGCGCGCCGCGGCCAGAGATTGCTCGGCACTGACACGGCTGGGGACGTCAGCGCCCAAGCCAGACTTGGCGAACTGGGCAACGATACCTTCCCAGCGTTGTACCTCAAGATCGAGCGGATCGGGCGGGGGCGCAGGCTCGGGAGGGGGCACAGCCTTGGACTTCTGGAGGGCGGCGTACTTGCGCTTGAGCTCGGCGAGCTCACGGGCGGTGCCACCATCCACACTGCCAGGCGGTCCTGCCGCCCACGCACTCCCAGCACGGCGGCGACCACCTGCAGCCCCAGGAGCATGAGACGGCCCACCGGCTTCCATCTGCTTGGCCGCCTTGCGCGCCTTGTCTGCGACCGACTGCGGGGCAGGGCGGCCGCATCGGCACCGAATGCGCGATGCATAGTTGGCGGACGCGCCGCAGGACGGGCAGCCCCAGAAGGGGCGGGTCGGTCCTGGCAGCACATCATGAGCGGGACTGGCCATCCAACCTGTGCGGGGGTTGGATGGAAGCGAAAGAAAAGGCTCGCAGGCGCGCTGCCGCTCCGAAGAATGGCACCTGCAAGGCGCGCGAGAAACCTCGCGAGCCCGAAGCGGCTGAGGAGGAGGAGGAGCCACCGTGGAGGAGGAGGAGGAGGAGGAGGAGGAGGAGGAACCACTGAGGAGGAGGAGGAGGAGGAGGAGGAGGAGGAGGAGGAGGAGGAGGAGGAGCAGCAGCCAACGAGGAGGAGGAGGAGGAGGGGGATGAAGAACAATAACAACAATCGGAAGAAAACAACAACACATTTTTGATGTGATCTGGAACCGTGTACGTAAAGTGTTCGCTTCTACAGTCGTCGATGAGTAAGGAACGGAGCCATTTTCAACATAGAACATTGAAGTTGCAAGGAATGGCTGAGACCCTTCCTTGAGGAAATTCCTCGTCGCTGCAGTTAATGTTGAAAGCGACCGCCCCTTCTGCCGACGCCCAAGGACTGCGAGATGCGGGTATACCTCAAAGAACCAGCGTGCCCCTTCCGACCTGGAGCTGGGCCTTCGCACCGCGACGCCTCAAACGGCAAGTCCTCCTGCTGCTGCTCCTGCACCTCTTCTCCATTCGCTCTTCGCTCTGCGCATCGCCCTGCTCCTTCTGCTCCTGCTGATTCTCCTTCGTCTCCTCCACCCTCGTCAACTTCCGCATCCCGCTCCTGATGCTGCTTCCCCCCCGCACCACCTGCCGCTTTTCCTCCTCCCCATCCACCTCATCGTCAAAATCCGTGTCCTCCGCTTTCTCCTCGTGCTCCCCCTTGTTCCTGCAACCCTGCGCTGCATCGACATCTCACAGTCGCCCTGGCTCCCCCCCTCTGCTGAGGCGCCTTCGCAAGGCGCGCAAGGTATGTTGCTACAGATAAGTTCGAGTGGATCTCAACACTTTGAAGGCATCCTCGCTCTTGCCCGCTTGCAAGCAGCAGCTTTTCGCCATTTATTTCAAAGCGACACCCCACTTTCAAGTCTCCATGCGGTACGGGTGCTACCATTTCTTTCATGTTCGATGTCGGTATCGTCACCTTTTATGCTCATGCCAAACAAATCACCATCACACTCCACACCGACACAACCGTCGCCGTACGATACCAGATTACTATCGATCCCACTCGCTCCAACTAGGAGAACTCTCCCCTCATCGCCACTGGGAACGGCCGCAAACGGAAAGTCTAGGAACTCCCTCCCAGCTGCTAGTAGTTACGCTTCGTCTCGTACCGAAGAGATCGATGCTCACCGTTTCCGGTGGAGGGTAGAAGAGCCACCCTCATCAAACCACTCCAGCAAGCGAAGCCGTGCTAGGTAACCGCGCCCGACGGGAATCGAACAGGGCAGGGCTGCATCGTGAACGCCCAAGACTGTATACAAACCGCCCATTGTGAGGGTATCTTGTCTGTTTCCTCGATCTGGGCCGCCCCGCAGCGCTGGCGAGCGCGCGTAGCCTGGGAGGACCTGCGGCACCTGGTGGCGAAGACATCGGCCCGGCGGCTCTATCCGGGCCGCCTGGGGAACCCTTCTTAGTTTCTGCTGGCAACGCCTCGCCGGAGGCCCCCTGCGTGGGGTCTGCATAGATGTGGTCGGAGGTTCGCCCCGCATCGCCAACGCATCGGCGAAGCGTCGCCGATGCGTTGGCGATGCACGAGCGACGTCGGTGGTGCATCGGCCCAGCCAGCGTGGAGATCATCGGGCTCCGCATCGAGCCGCATCCCCGGTGCATCGGAGATACGGCACGATCCTCTTTCCCCATGTACTCGGACCTCATCTGGGAGACCCCACACTCGCCCCGCGTCGCAACGATCGATGCTCGCCGCTTCCGGGCCACTCTTTGGGAAATCCCCCTGGGCCTCTCCCCAAACCTTCCCAGGGGTGCGTTCTGACCATGATCTCGAGGCGCATCCAGCCGCCTCCCAGGAGGCCCAAGGAGGCGAAAACGAGGAAAGGGTAGCGGCATCGGTAACTGTCAGGCGGAGGGAAAGTGGAGGTGGCCCACACGGGGAGGAAGAAAATACCCCTTTGGGGCCCTTTTTGGTATTGGGCCCCTTTGGGCACCGGCTGGCTCCAACAGGGGCCCTCAAGGGCCCGTTTGGGAACCTTTGCTCCACCCCCAATGTGGGTCCCCCTCCATTTCGGGGGCGGCCAACAAGGGGGCGTCCAAGAGGGGGGGCCGCAAATGTTGGCCGGCGGCACGTGCGCGGCGCAGGGGGGGGAGGCCAAGGACGTAATGAAATCGACAAGAGGCGCCGTGAACCCTGGGGAAGGATCATGGCCCCCGCCATGATATCCCCCCCCAATCACCCCCCCACTCTTGGCCGCTCTCGACATTTGGGCAAACCTCCAGTGCGACCTTTTCTTCCCCCCCCATTTTGGCCACCTCACCCCCATTAAAATTAGGTCGGGCATGTGCTCCTACAGGTTGCTTTTGGAGGAAAAATACAAAACCGCCAAACACTGCTCACTGCGTGGATCTCCCGAGCTCCCCATATGTGCATCTCTTTGCGTTGGCATTTCCGCCCCTGGGACGCACTAGTGCGCTTCCTTGTGGACTTTTGGGGGCATGAGGCCTCTTGGCGGTTTCTTGGGGACTCTTGTGGGCTTGAGGCCTCTTGGGGCTCTCATGTGGCCTCTTGGGGCCTCCCGTTAGCTGTTTGGTGACTCTTTGGGGCTTGAGGCCTCCAGGGGGGCCTCGCCTCTCGGGGCCTCCTGAAGTTTTTTTTGGGACTCTTGGGGGCTTGTGGCCTCTTGGGTCTCTCATGTGGCCTCTTGGGGCCTCCTGGAGCATTCTTGCAGACTCTTGGGGGCTTGAGGCCTCTTGGGGCATCTTGGGTCTCGCATGTGGCCTCTTGGGGCCTCCTGGAGGATTCCTGGGGGCTGTAAGGGGGCTTGTGGCCTCTCGTGGCCTCTTGGGTCTCGCATGTGGCCTCTTGGGGCCTCCTTGAAGATTCTTGGGGGCTCCTGGGGGCTTGAGGCCTGTCGGGGCCCTCTTGGGTCTCGCATGTGGCCTCTCGGGTCTTGGGGCCTCCTGGAGGTTTCTTGGGGACTCTTGTGCGCTTGTGGCATCTTGTGGCCTCTTCGGTCTCTCACGTGGCCTCTTGGGGCATCCTGGAGGCTTCTTGGGGACTCTTCGGGGGTTTTGTGGCCTCTTGGGGCCTCTCGGGTCTCTTGTGTGGCCTCTCGGGGCCTGCTGAAGCGTTATTGCAGGCTCTTTTGGGCTTGAAGCCTCCTGCGGCCTCTTGGGTCTCAGTCTCTCATGTGGCCTCTTGGGTTTCCCACTCCAGCTTCCACATCAGACGACACAAACACATACAATGTCGATGCAAACGAACAAGCACACAACAACAGTACAGCAACAACATTAAACAGTATTTTACGGATGCCGTCCAGGGGAGGAAGGAGGGGTGAGAAAGCTCCTCAAAGACGGGGTCAAAAACTCCGACAGCGCGCCAGAACTGACCGGCAGGGAAAACGTCGATAGCTCGAACTTCGCAGCAGCGGCTTCTTTCGTGGGCGTCTTCCTCCTCTTCCTCGTGGGGGTTGGATGTACATGATGTGTTTCATACATGCACTTATGAAGTTACTAAAAACGGGCATGTCTTATTACCCACAAGCGATACTTTTCAATTGTCGTTTTGGCCCCTCCAGGGTGACCACCCAGGTGGGGCCCGCGGCTCTCCCATCTGAGAGGTGGTCACCGGGAGCCGCTGACGAGCTGACGAGGAGCACGGCGGCAAGCAGCGGTGCCGAACGGACGAGTGAGATATCCCTAGAGGTGCTGGAACCAGCGCCTCATCCGAGACAGGCGGCCGCCCGATACCCTCAATCTGGGCGCGAACGGAGGTCGTCAGATACCCCTGGCGCCCCACCCTTTAGGAGTGCTAACGAAACCGACAAGCCGCTCGAGACATCCTCATCATCTGCTCATCGTCGTCACCATCATCATCATCATCATCATCATCATCATCATCATCATCATCACCATCAACAACATCATCATCATAAGCATCAGAAGCATCATCATCATCATCATCATCATTATCAGCAGCAGCAGCATCATCATCATCATCATCATCAGCAGCATTATCATCGGCATCATATTCATCCATCATTCACCATCACCATCGTACTCACATCATACTCTCACCATACCACGGTGCAGCGAGGGAGGAGGGAATGGAGGGGTGAAGGGTCCGGTTCGGTCAGAATACTTATTCACTGTGTGGAGAACCCCGTATGTGCATCTCTTTGCTTTGCCATTTCCGCCGTGGATGTCGAGGCGCTAGGAACTTCGAATACGTAGCACCCAGCAATTTCGGATAAGAGTGAGGGGGCGGCGAGGACGCCGTCAGTCTGCGAGGCTCTGAAGAAGCCCGCCGCAGGCGCCTAACTTTTACAAATTACGCAGTGAGCCCGCCACAGGCGCCGATTTCTTCGTCAAAACAATGTGGGTGGATCGCGGGGTGGGTCGCGGGTGGGTGTCGGGTGGGTCGCGGGTGGGCCGCGGGCTGGGTCGCGGAGGGGTCGCGGGTGGGTCGCGGGTGGGTTGCGGGGTGGGTCGCGGGGTGGGTCGCGTATGGGTCGCGGGTAGGTTGCGGGGTGGGTCGCAGGTGGGTCGCGGGGTGGGTCGCGGGGTGGGTCGCGACGTGGGTCGCGGCTGGGTCACGGGCGGGTCACGGGGTGGGTCGCGGGGTGGGTCACGGATGGGTCGCGGGGTGGGTCGCGGGCTTGGTCGCGGGGTGGGTCGCGGGGTAGGTCGCGGGGTGGGTCGCGGGTGGACCGCGGGCGGGTCGGGGGGGGACGACGACACCAACAACAACAATCATTATAAGACTGTTCGCTCTTACTTGCCCGTGTGTCATTCAAAACGAGTTCCGCACACCCTCGATACCCGCCCTTTTTGTTTTCGATCACACCCCCTTCGGGGGGATTCTTTCTCTTTGCGGGGGGCGGCGGACTTAGACAGGCAACAACCCTTCGTGGGCGTACATGTGCCCGCCATTGGAAGTGGTGTGGGCCCTGCAAAAAGAGGAGGGGGAGAGCGAGGGAGAGCGGGAGGAAGGGAGGGGGAGGGACGAAGGAAGAGGGAAAACGCCAGGAGAGAAGGAGCGAAGAGGGGAGCGGTTGATTAGAGGCAGAGAGAGAAAGAGAGAGAAACAACAAAAAAGAAAGACATATAAAAGAGGTATAGAGAGAGAGGGGAGAGAGAAAAAAAAATAGTGACGGATGAGGCAGGAGAGGGGAGGGAGAAGGGAGGAGGGAGAGGAGGGAGAGGGGATAGGGCAGAGAGGCATCAGGATGAGGGAAGAGAGGAGGGAGAGAAAAGGGCGGAGAGGAGGGAGGAGGGAGGAGGGAGACGGAGGAGGAGCAGGAAGGTAAGAGCGTGAACGTTCGAGGAAGTCCTATGCGAAAGCGCCGTTCCTGAAGGAAGTCTCGGGCGGGAGCCCACGACGGGCGGGCGATCCCCTGACGGGCAGGTCGGGCGGGTGGGACATTCAAGCGGGATGCCTGAGTACGGCGAGAGCGCGGTTCCTAAGTAAATTGTGACGGCGTCCTTGGCGCAGCGTGTTTCCTGAGCGTCGAAAGCGCGATTTCTGAATATAGTGTATGGAATGCACATGCGAGAGCGCAATTCCTGAATAAGATGTGAAGGGTTCTCTGGCGGGACCGGAAGTCTAGATTAAATTGTTAGGAAGTCTTCAGTCAATTGCGAGGAAGTCTCAAGCGGGAGCGCCGTTCCTGAGTAAATTGTCAGACAGTCTTAGATGGGAGCGGGGGTCCTGATAAATTGCAAGTAAGTCACAGGCGGGAACACCGATCATGAGTACATTGTGAAACACTATCAGGCGGGAGCGGGGGTCCTGAGTAAATGCGGAGGGAATCTCAGGCGGGAACCGTTGTTGTTGTATTCCGGGGGGCCAGGGGCACAGTTTGAGCATCAAGACTTTCCCTGACCAAAAACAAGGTGCGAGCGTCGAGGGGCACACTTTGACTGAGAAAAAACTATATGCTCCGGTGAGGGGGATCAACAAATGATATTTTTCTGAAGTGAGAATTCAACAACACCAACACCAACACCAACACCAACACCAACACCAACACCAACACCAACACCAACACCAACACCAACACCAACACCAACAACAAAACAACAACAACAACAACAACAACAACAACAACAACAACAACAACAACAACAACAACAGCAATATCTTTAAGACTGTTCGCCCTTATATGCTCGAGTGTCCAATAATGCGCATTTCCCAAACCCTCGATACCCGCCCTCTTCGTCTTCGGTCGAACCCATTTTGGGGGGGATGCCTTTCTTCCCTGCAGGCCGGGCCCCCGCAAGCGGCGGAGCGGCCGCGGACCGTCGGCCTGGCCAGCGGCAGCGCTGATCGGTGGGGCGGCCGCGGACCGTCGACCCGACCCCAAGAGGGACGGACAGGGGACCGACCACGACGACGACGACGACGACGACGACGACGTCGAAGACGACGACGACGACGACGACGGCGACGACGAGCGAAAGCGAGAGCGAGAGAGAACGACAGCAGGGCCTCGAAGGGCACGAAATAGGCCATGAAGGGCGACAGCGGGGACACGAAGGGAATGCGTATGGGGCCACGAAGAGCGCGAACGAGCGGGGCCCACGAAGTGCATATAATGCGGGGCCACAGAAGGCAACTATGGGGCCACTGAGGGTAGCGACTGGGCCACGTAGGACAGTGAGGGGGACACAGATGGCGACAGCGGGGCCACGAAGGGCATGCACATGGGGCCACAACGGGCGCGACTCCTGGGTGCCTGGGTGTCGGGAGCGCGGCGCTTGGGCAAATTGCAGGAAATTCCAACGCAAGGCCATGCTTCGAAACCAATAACTTGCAAGCAAACCTCCAGCGAAAGCGCGACTCCAGAGCGCTGGGACAGCGATTCCTGAATAAATTGTAAGGAAGTCCCAAGCAAAAACGCGATTCCTGAATCAAGTTCGAGGAAGTCTCGGGCGGGAGCGGGGGTCCTGGCTAAATTGTAAGGAAGTCTCAGGCGGGAGCCGTTGTTGTTGTAACCTGGGGGCCAGGGGCTCAGTTTGAGCAGGAAGACTTCCCCTGTCAAAAACAGGGTGCGAGCGTCGAGGGGCACACTTTGATTGAGAAAAACAATATGCACCGGTGGGGGGGGATCAACAATAATTAGTCTTCAGACATGAGAATTCAAGCATATCCTCCCCGCGGATCCCCACTTCAGCCACGCACCTGGGAACAAAGAGTGAGCGTTCGGCGAACTTGGATATTGACAGCTTGGGAGAGAGTCTAAGTGTGAATGACTTCGAGTGCGTATGAGTCCCAGTAGTACGCGTGAGTCTATGCGCGTGAGCCTGCGCGTGGGTAACCTTAGGATGAAACGACTGCACGTCAGTGCCCTGAGCATGACTGAGCGTGACTGAATCCTCCTGGGGTCTCTTGGGGCTTCCTGGGGTTTTCAGAAGTGTCCCGTGGTTCCTGGGGTACATCCTGGGGCCTCTTGGGGCCTCTCAGGGGCTTCCTGGGGCTTCCTGGAGCCTCTTGGGACTCCTGGGGCCTCCTGCGGTTTCCTGGAGCCTCCTTGGGCCTCCTGGGGCATATTGGGGACTGCTTCTCCTTGAGCCTCCTGGGGCTTCGCCTCTTGGGGCTCCCATGGGTTCGCGACCCAAACATGCACACCGCCTGAAAATCCCCGCAATCTGGGCGCGAACGGAGGCCGTGAGAAACTCCTGGCGAACCCCCGTAGGAGGCGCCTCGCACGAGACATCCTCAACATCTGCTTCGAAAGCGAAGGATGTTCGCGACCCGGACAGGCAAACCGCCTCAGACATCCCCGCAATCTGGGCGCGAACGGAAGCCGCGAGATACCCCTGGTGGCCGCCCTTTAGGAGTTCTAAAACGAGCAAGTCGCTCGAGACATCCTCGTCCCCTGGTCATCGTCATCATCACAATCATCATCATCACCACCACCATCATCAACAACAACATCATCATACTGACCCATCACGCTCATCCACCATTCTTATCCATCATTCACCATCACCATCATACTCACATCATGCTCTCACCATACAAATGGTGAAGAGAGGAAGGCTGGACGGGGAGGGGTGAAGGGTCTGGCGCGGTCAGGGTAATAACAATAAGCCCATCTTAGGACATTGGGAATAATAACAACCCAATCTTAGGATATGGGGAACTCGACCAACACATCCCCGATATAATCAAGCAGTCGTCCCCAGGCATGATTTTATTACTGTGTTTGAGCATTCCTCCTGTAGAGGGACATGCCCGACTGAACACCTGCAACCTCCTCCGCGCTCTCACCCGAGGAGGAGGAAGAAGAGGATGATGAGGAGGGGGAGGAGGAGGATGAGGATGAGGAGGAGGAGGGGGAGGAGGTGGAGGAAGGGGAAGTGGGGGAGGGGGGGGTGGAGGAGGAAGAGGAAGAGGAGGAGGAGGAGGAAAAGGAGGAGGAGGAGGAGGGGAGGAGCGGGAGGAGGAGGAGGAGGGGGAGGAGCTATGGCGCAATGGCGAGAGCGCGGCGCCCAGGTGCTAGCCTGGCCGCCTACACCACATCACCGAGGGAAGTCCATGCCCGACTTTGGCGTGAGTCCCCTTTCCAATCTGCTGAGAGTCTCCAACCCTTTTCTGGGTCGGTGGCCCGCACTTCTTCTTTGCATTCCGCGCGTTCACCACGGAAAAACTTCCACAAACGGTGCGAAACAACGCGCCGTTCAGCTCGGACAAGGAATGGGCATCATGGCAATGGATGGCCAGCGGGTGCCCAGCAGCCCCGCTCGGGACGGACCCAGGACCCTCGGCGCCAGCACCCTCGACCGCACGGGCCACGCGGAAGCGGGCGAAACGCCCGTCGCAACAAGGCCCAAGCCAACGCGCAGAGAGAGGACCCTTCAAGGAGAAACGCTGCTCACAAATATTACAACGGAGGAGAGTCCGCCTGGGAACGGGAGAACGGCCTTGGTCCATCAACCGCCCCAAGCGGATCTGAGCACCCGTGGCATGCATACATGCGCGCGCGTGCTCATGCCCAACGCGCGCGCGCGCGCAGAGTGCGCTCGCGCGGGCACTGCGCCACAACTTCGCGCTGGATGGCGAGGGGCCTGCGAACAACCAGCTGCGCCGCTTCATCCTGCTCTAAAATTATGGCCACAAAATCTGGGGGAACAACTACTCGCTCAGCCACTTCCCCCGCGCAGGCGTCCGCGGCCCCGTTGAGGAGCCGTTCGGTCGACGTTAAATGTTGAGAACTGACCTGGGGGCCCGCGGGGCGACTCTTAGTCCATCCGGGGTCGATGTCTCCATCCCCCCTGGCGTCCCCAGAACAGCCCGCAGACGACCCCGCAGGTCGAGCATGTCAGACTTAGCCAGACACCCCCGAGGGCGCCAAAAGGCTCGAACCACAAGAAGATAATCACAGACAACCAAGATACGTCCAACCGTATACTTGCAGAGGTAGAGAAAAACTAGAAATTCAGCCCGTGGGCTAGCTTGTTCACGGCCCCCCAAAGCTCCCCAAAGGCCCCCGTCAATAGAATCTAGAGTAGCATCTAAGCGACAACAGGACCAACAAACCGCCTTAGTCTGTCATCCTTGCACGCCGCCCTCCAGGTCCGTCGATACCCCAAACGCCACCTTCACGGACAGGCAGCCCTCCGAACGATCCCCACCCGACACAAGATTCGACAGCGATCGGGACATGGCCAGTCGTCATGTGAAGCGGCATAAGCCCGCGGCGCCAAAGTGCAGGACAACCGACCCCTTCGTACTGCTCGCTCGCAAAGATGAGCCGCACGCTCAACGCAGGGGTCGGGGGATGGCAACATTTGCAAGACATTCCCAAAACCAATGGTAAGGGGGTCCCAAGGGCACCTCCACACCTTGGGCATCTACCATCAGCGCTCGCAAGGTACCCTTCATCATGGAGCCTCTGGTCGGTCCAGAAACCCGCAGAACAGAGATTCCGAAACAACGCCTGATCGTCGTGGCCGAGGTCCTTACTAAGCCTGGAGAGCTCGCTTTTGAGGACAGCGAAATCCACCCCAACAGTCGTCCCATGACCCACATAGTGTCTGGCAGCCTGGGTCCAGACGATTTCGCGACAGGTGTCCCGCAACGCGCGCCGCAGAAACACAGGAAAATCACGGGCATCAATATCAATACCCTCTCCAAGCTAGTCATGCCAATGAGCTGGGGATTCAGGGTGCCATCCCAGATCGAGCAAGACGGCAACCGTCGACGACGCTGGCCCTCGGGCGCGCCTCCAGACCTGATTCCTGGGAGTGGACGTAGACTCACCAAAACGGGCTTTCCAAAGCTGAGAAACACGTGGCTTATCCTGGTCATTCAAGGTCCTCCAGAGCCACCTAAATCAGAAAGCTGTTCACGACGGAGCCTAAAAATATGATCACCCTGCTCATCGCCCAAAATACTCAAAATCGCAGTCGCGCAAGCACATGCATGCCAGTGGCCAGAACAGACAGCAACTTGGCCTCGCATGCTCTGCGCCCGCGCACCTGAACGGCCAGCAACAGTGTGGCCCCAGGTGCCTACGGCGAACACACCTGGCTTATAGAGTTTGGCGGGCTTCTTGACCAGTCTCGCAGGATACTTAACCTTCCTGTACCTTGCAGCCGTCTTCCTCCCTCGGTTCCTGATCATGTTACGAGACCTCCTCATCCTCCCAGCAGTGGTCACCGTGCCTGAGTTACGGACAACATCATCAGCGCGCGCGTGGAGGCCGGCAGCTTTCAAATCTCTAGCCACCATGTGTACAAGAGAGCGCGGGTTGGAAATGACTGCCGGCTCGGTCGAGAGGACCAGCTCGGCCGCCTGGGTCGCCTGCCCGAACTGTGCAGCAGCAGCCGCGACCTGGCGTCGAAATTGAATCTCATCTGCCTGGCAAATCTGGGAAATATCACTAACGTAAGAACGCGTAGCAACTCTGGGTTCGCAAAAGAGATACCTGTTATGCAGATCAGATAACGTCTGGTAGAGGTAGATGTTGACCCAGGACGTGCTCTGCACACACCCGGGGAGGACACCAATGCCAGCAGGAATCACCTGGGGGCAGAACCCATTGCTCTCGAGGGCCCTGGGGGCGGCGTGGACCAACAGGCCCACGTGCAATACATGCGGCGGAAAGCGGAGCGCACGTGCGAGGCGCGCGAGCCTAGCAGGGGCAACAGTGTCAAACAACTTCTTCATATCATAATGGACCACCACACTGGAGACGCCCTCAAGGCAGCCAGCTCGTGGGAAAGCTCTCGGCGAAGCGCAGCCTGAAGGGCGGAGCTGCCTTTGATGGCGTCGCCCCAAAAATCCATGTTGCTGGCTCCAGGGGGGCTTAGAAATCGCTTCTGATTTTACAATGAACACGGTAGAGGATGGGGCACTTACAGACAGGTCTTTTCGTCGGTGCGACTCTTGGGGGGCAGACGCATGATCCCCAGGAGGCATTGGGCAGGCAACATCATGCTAGCCTCGCACCCATTCAGAAGCCCGGCGAGAACATCAGCGGCACCACGGCCCAGGTCCAATAACTCCCTAGGTCGCCAACCATCAGCGCCAGCTGCAGTGCCAACAGGAAAAAAATGGCAGCCGCAAACAAGTCTTTAGACTCAATCCCGGGGAGCTGGGGCTGAAACTCAAGGGCCGCAACGCGGAGGTCTTCCAGCGCCTCGCAAAACTGAGCAACCTGGTCGGGGCTGGCACTCCAAAGCCCGCCCCAAAACTTCTCCCGAAACGACGCCATTTCCTGGGGGGGGGGCTGGATCACCCCTTCAGGAGCGAGAAAGAATTCCAATCCTTCCTGCTCATCCCGTTTAAGCCATCTGCAGGCTTCGGGAGCACCCCTTGGCAGCGCCTTTAAAAGCCAATCCTTGACCGCTGTAGCTGACGCCGCTCGCGCGGATTGCCGGGCATTCGAGAGGGTGCCAGAGCGCCGATCGATCAAGTCCTGGCATCGGTTGAGATCCAACGATTTCAAATCATGCAACTGAGCATGCCACTGGCGCGCCAGCTGGTCGGCAGGGAGGCAATCACAATGCCGCTGTACATCCTGAGCCATACCCCCCAGATGCTGGGAAATAACTGCCTGCATGGTCGCGTAGCCTTTCTTGATGGCCACCCGGGGTTCGCATGACTTCTGAGACGCCGTAGACCAAATTGTAAGCAGGGGCTGTGAGAAACATCCACTACGCCGTGCGTGATCAGTCAGTGGGGAGGAACTAAAACTGACAGAATCCCCCCGACCTCCATGACGACTGCCCTCCCCCTCCACCATGGTAGACACCTTCATGCGCTCCAAGGTGCGAGACCAAAGTAGATGGGGCGAGGTAGGCATATCAGAGAGATGGGTCTGCACATGCGGGATCAGTGGCGCCCACCGTCTCGACGGCGGAGTCCACTCGGCAATCTCCATCTTAAAATGATGCTCCCACGGGAGAAGTGGGCCTTCACATTCAAGGAAATCTCTGGGTCGCACGCGTTTTGACATCTCCTACTTCAGCGCAGCATGTGGAAGTCTGACTTCCAAACAACAAAATGTTTAAAAAGGGGGCTCCACTACTTTAGATACCTGCAGGTAGGGTGCCAACGCATCACGCGCGATCACGCACTCAATGAGCGAGCCCCCGCCACTGCTGCAGGTAAACTGGGCGCCTTCTGGCGCCAGGGCCTTGCCGCGAACCGCGTTGAGGATGCCGCAGACAGACATGTGCCCCAGGCTGATGTCAAAGTCCCCGACCAGGAACCATGGAACGCCCAGGGTGTCCAGGAGCGTTGAGATGCGCTCCGTGCCCACGATATTCTCACCCGAGACCCCCGGGCCAGCAGTCGCAGACACAACCACGCAACCCCTGCTGCCATCGCACAGGATTGGGTCCGAAGCTCCAGGAACATCCAGCCATTGCCAGATCCTAAGTCACAAACTTGGCCCGCATGGGCCAAACAATGCTTGGACTACGAGCCTTTGCACGCCGCAGCTCCGACGCCACCGTGGGCGCCTCCCCCGGGGGGAGGCGAAGCAGGGGGGAAGTGGGGGTCCCGCCCGGCGGCGGCCGCGCCGCGCTTGGCCGACTTCCAATCGGCGGGGAGCTGGCGGTGTTCGGCGAACAGAAAGGCGTCAGCCTTGGAATGCAACTGCGCAGCAAAACTCTTAGCCAGAGCATTCCAGCTGGCGATGTTACAACAAGGGGCTCTCAGGCCAGCCTCGCTCGCACTACCCGCGCAGCGGGGTCGGAGCGACAGCCCCCTTGAAGAGCTGATTGAAACCTGCGCCCGCTCCGGCCTGGACTCGCCGAAGCTCCCTGGCAGACTTGACACGAGCACGCTCCGAGATGAGACCCCCCGACCGAGTGCGATCAGCGTCTGCGAGGGAACCTTCGAGGGGGCGCTTCTTGAGCGCGGCGACTTCACCGGCGCGCTCATGAGGGAGATCGCCCGCTTCCGACGATGCATCGCTGCCCGCGTCGGACTGGGCGTCGTGGACCTGCCGCTGCATATCCGCGAACTTGGTGACCAGGCCGAGCGGGGGGTCATTGTTCTGACAATGCTCGCGCAACTGGACCTCATCCATGCGCGAGAAATCAAGTGCATCCACGTCCACGCGCCCTGGGCCGCCCGCGTCGGCAGCGCCTGGCCTGGGAGGGGCATCCGCGGCGCCGCCTGCGCCGCCCGCCACGCTGGCGCGCCGTGGCCCTGCGGGCGCCGCCTGCGCGCCCGCGCCCGCCGCGGCGGGGGCCTGCGCAGGGGCTGCGCGGGCGGCTGCCGCCACCCTGGCCTGCGCTGCCGCCTGCGCCTTCTCCAGGCGCTTGGCGGCGATCCACGCAGGCTGATCGAAAAGCCGAACAGCTTCATCAGCAGCGCGCTTGAAGTCTTCAGCGTCAAGTTGATCATTCTCAGCTTGCTGGTGAGCTTCTCGAGCTTCGCGTTGGCTATCTTCAAATGTCTGGACTTTGTTGGCGCGGTGATGGGCCTCCTGGGAGGCCAGCCGCACCTGTTTGGCGGCGCGCTCCACCCCCTTCGTAAGACGGGTGTGTTCACGCCAAGCAGCATCGAGAAACTGAGCTTCCGTCCATTCTTCATCAGGGGCAGGGGTTGGAGGTGGCATCGCGCCCAACTTCTTGCAGTTCGGGGCGGGCGGCAAGGCGCAAGGCTGCCGCCGCCTGCACCTCGGATCCACCATCGGGCACTGGTGCCCTGATACCACCAGCCTGTGCACCAGGAGGTTGGCCGCCGCCCCCCTGGGCACGACTGAGGTAGGCCGCCCGCTACGCGAACAGAAGACGTTCCCGTGACACGTGAAGCCCCAGTGGTGGCAGGCAGAACGCGCGTCGTAGGCGAGGGAGGCGCACTTGGCGACCTGCGTGTTCGCGGCGCGCCCCCAGCCAGCAGCGCGCCGCCCGCCGCGCCGCGGGGCGCGGTCGCGCCAGGCCATGGCGCGAGAGTGATAAGGAGAAACAGAACAAGCACTCATGGTGCCGTCGTTGCAAACGAAAGGCCGCCCAGGCCGCGCGCGCCGCAAACGCCCGAGCCTGCCGCGCGGCCGCGGGCAAGCCCGAAACCTCGGGGCAAGGTTTCGAACTTGAGCCGAAATAACTACGGGGAGGATGGGGAGGATGGGGGAGGAGGAGGAGGAGAGGGATGGGGGAGGGGGAGGAGGAGGGGGAGAAGGAGGGGGGGGGGAGGAGGAGGAAGAAGAGGAGGAGGAGGAGGAGGAGGAGGAGGAGGAGGAGGGAGGATGGGGGGGGGGAGCGGGGGGGGGGAGAAGGAGGGCGAGGGGGGAGAGAAAAAGAAGGGGGAGGACGAGGAGTGGGAGGAACCGGAGGATTTCGTGGATTTTGCTCGGGGCGCTGTCCCGTCTAGGCCCCAGGCTTCGTGCCCAGGCCTTGCTCCGCGCGCCCCCGCGGCGGGCGCGTCGCGGGCGCGCGGCCCTCCTTTGCGCCGAGGCGGCCGCTGGGCCCCTCGACCTTCTCTCATTGCGACGAGGGGCCCCTCCTGGCTCCTCGACCTTCTCTCTTTGCGACGAGGCAGCCTTTTCTGGCTCCTCGACCTTCGCTCGCTCGAACGGGAATTCCAGTGGCGCCAGGTGTAGATATCCCGCTGCGCCGTTCCATTCTTCTCGCGCCATCTCGACGGGGGCGTTCCCCCGCTCCGTCTACATGGGCCCTGTGTGCTTGCGCATGTCGAGCAGCGTGCTCACCGGTGTAGCGTTCTATTTGAGCACCAGACTCGAACGGGAATTCCAGCGGCACCAGGTGCAGATATCCCGCTGCCTCCTGAGCCCTGAGCCCGGCCAGGCCTAGCGCCCGCATATGCGCCTCACAGCAGCGCGTGCCGCATGCATCGCTCTCGTAGAACAGGGCGCACATTCTCTCAGAGTTCATTCCCTACTTCTTACTCGAGTCTCTCTTTGTCTTTGAGACGAGGCTGCCCCTCCCGGCACCCGAACCTTCTCTCTTTGACTTTGCGACGAGGCAGCCCTTTCTGGCCCCTCGACCTTCTCCCGCTCGAACGGGAATTCCAGTGGCACCAGGCGTAGATACCCCGCTGCGACGTTCCATTCTTCTCGCGCCATATCGATGCAGACGTTCTCCCACTCTGTCTACATGGGCCCTGTGTTCTTCCGCATGTCGAGCAGCGTGCTCACCAGTGTAGCGTTGTATTTGAGCACCAGACTCGAACGGGAGTTCCAGCGGCCCCAGGTGCAGATATCCCGCTGCCTCCTGGGCCCTGAGCCCGGCCAGGCTTAGCGGCCGCAAATGCGCCTAACAGCAGCGCGTGACGCATGCGTCGCTCTCGTAAAACAGAGCGCACATTCTCTCATCTTTCATTCCCTACTTGTTACTCTGGTCCCTCTTTGGCTTTGCGACGAGGCTGCCCCTTCTGGCACCCCGACCATCTCTCTTCGTCTGTGCGGAGCAGCAGCCTTTTCTGGCTCTGCGACCTGTCGACCGCGATGCCGTCGCACAGGCTGCGCGTGGCTGGCTCCATTATTATTTGGCTTCCTTGTCTTCTCTTTCTTTCGCGGCAGTCTTCAGCAATGCGCTGCCCTAGCCAGAGCGCCCGAACTTCGGCGAGGCTTGCCGGCAAAACGGCGACTCTGACCCCATGGGCCGTGCACCGTCTGCCTCATAGAGGTAGCCAGTGCCTTGCCACCCACGGGGGACTGCCACCCCTGGGCCGTGCACCGTCTGCCTCGATCGAGGTGGCCAGTGCCCAGACACCCACGGGGGTCACAGGCGCCCAGCTACGCGGCGACGAGCCCTCTAGTTAGGCCGCTGGTTGCCCCGGCAGGCGGGGCGGAGGGCCCCCTCGTCCTGGCAATTCCCGTCAACTCCTTTCCACCTGGTTCTGGTAGGCCTTCAGCTTGTGTTCAATTCCATTGGAGGCCTTTCTTTCGCATGGCCCCTGCAACTTGTGGCTGATCCTCTGGATGGCATTCGCCTCTGGCCATGCCGCGCTTGCCGCGCAGTGCCAGCAATGCCATATTCTAGCCCTCGTTGCCCGGTGCATGTCGTGTGTTGGGTGGGTCGCCGCCGCGCCTGCCAAGATCTGGCGCCGTCTGAACCGTGCTCCTCCCAATGAGTTCGAGCACTTGTTCTTCTGCCATTATTCGAGCACCTTCTTGCTGAAGCCGTGGTCCACGCAAGCTTCTGCACGCGTACTGTATGACCATCTTCCGTTTGTCCTGTCAGATCTTGTGGGTGGTACTCTTGATCAGCTTCTCGATGTCCTCTTTGCTTTGCCATTATGTTGTTCTTCTGTTTTTTGTTCACGTCGTAGTTGCTTCTCGTCCAAAGTCATGGATGGGGAGGCGCTCGGTGGCTTGCGCTGTTTCGCGGCAGATACGTCTGCGGATCATGAAGCCTACCGCGTTGGCCCAATTGTAATAGTCCTGTTCGTTTTTTGGGATGCTGTGCTGGTAGGCTGCTTCACCTGCAATTACGTCTGCTCGGCGGTTGCCTTCCCAAGCCGTTCTCGGGTGCTGTTTCAGCTGCGCCTCGTCGCATTCCACGTGGCTCTCGATATGATTGACGTTGATTTTCGCCTCACCTCTGTACTCCGCGGCCTGGCCCAACTTTCTCCAGAGGTCGCCGTCGGTCCCGATGTAGTCCTTGTTTAGGTATCTCTGCTTGCGCCACCCTGTGCACAATACGTCTGAATCAGTCCAGAACGTTGCGTCTCCCGTGGCGCGGGCCCAGGCATCGATCATCGCGTGCATCTCCGCTCGATTTGTTGGTTTGTCGTGCTCCTGGTAGTGGTCCGCTGCGCTCCTCCTCAATGGTGGTGTTGTGCTCGTTGATCGCTGCCCACCCCCATCCGCATCTTCGGTAACGGCTGTCGTCGGCTTGAACTCCTCCACTGCCGTCGCCTCAGATGCAAAGTGGGTGTTCGTTGCCTCATCTTGAGTTCGTCTGCCTCATCTCGCGGTAGAGGTAGCTGTAGCTTGTCTTCCGTAGAACATGCCGTGGGCGTGGTCCAGCTCGCTGGCGGTGCGCCTCGCAGCCGCAATGCTGGTAGTACCTCTGCTCCCGCCCTTGCGCGCTCCAGCAAGTGGTCTGTGTCCTTGTCGTCCTTGGGGTCGCTCTCCTGGTTGCAAGTCTCCCAGATGCGGTTGAAGTCCGTGTCCAGCGCCCCGCGCTTGCACGCGCCCGCTGCGCTGAATGCCGCCGCCCTTCGCGCCCCTGTCCAAGCGCCGCCGCAGACCGCCACGAGTAGGGCTCCGTAGTCCTGGTGCTTACCGTTCCTCGAGCTTGTCGGTGTGTTTCTTGACGTCCGTGAAGTTCGCTCCCTGCTCCAGGCCTTTCCCGTTGTGGTGCTTTGCCGCTTTGGTCCAGATGTTGCGCTCCACGTCCTTCATGCTGTGGTTGATGACGTCCGTCGGGCCCTCCGCATGTCCGTTCTACATGGCCCACTGGTCGCCGTTGCTGTCTGCCCATCCCGTTGGAGCTGTGGGGTCCGAACCGAGCTCGGTCAGCTGCAGGATCAGGCGCCCAATGATGCCTCGCCTCTTCTTCCATCTTCCCTGTCGCGATCCTTGTAGCATTCGTCGGCGGATGATCGGCCATGCTCGGTGCACTGCTTCGTGGATTTCGGAATGTCGGGTCCATAGGTCGAACCATGCAGCAAGTTGGGCTCGCGGTGCTGTTCGCGCTGGGTCGCCCCCCTCTATCGCCAGAAGAGAACTCAAGCATCTCCCCGTCCATGTTCGTCGTACTGCCTTGCCGTGCAGTCTTCTGATGTGCTTTGGCTCGGATGGCGAGCTGCAGTTCGCCTTGCGCCCGTAGAGGAGCGATGCCATCGCCCCTTGCTCCACGATGCCCTTGATCTGCCTGGTGTTCAGCTGCCTCAGCTTCTTGCCCACCACGTTGAAACGCTCGCCCGCCTTCGTCGCTCTTTCTCTGCGCGTGGCGCGTGAGGTGGTAAGTCGAGCTCCTCGGTCAAGTCCGAGGTCTCTGCCTTCTTTGACTGGCTTGACATTGATGTTGAGTTTGGCGAGTTGCTTGGTGAATTTGGCGATGCTCTTGGTGGTTGGGCCGAAGACCGCCGACTTCGCCGCCGTCTTCAGGTTGTTCTTCGTCAGCTGCAGGTTGATCGAAACTACGTGATGAACGACGTCTTGCTCCGCTGACGTCTTCCTGCCGGTTGCCCTGAACCTGATGTCGTCAAGCCATATTCTGGGGTCGGGCGTCGGTTCCTCGCTCAGGTGCCACGCAATCGTGACGTAGAGCAGGGCCCTTGCCAAGTTATTGCTGTGGCGTGAGCCCGCCAGGAGGGCCTTGCTGGCCAGCGTGTGTTCGCTCTGGCACCCTTCCTGTCGCAGCAGTCGCGATGTCATGTGCTGGAGTAGCGACATGGCCAAGATGCGCGGCGGGAAGTTGAAGTGCTGGGCTGCTCGCGCGGCGTGCCCGAACTCGACGTTGTCGTAGAACCTCTCGATGTCGATGAGGGCCCCCGCTGGGGTGGCCCCTAGGGCGTCGGTGGTCTCGTCGTCGATGATCCTGAGCATGGCCTCGCGTAAGCAGCTCTGTCCTGGCGCCGCCGCGTCCTGCGGCATCTTGATCTATTTGGCCCGATCTCGTACCTGTTCTCGATTGAGTAGTTCGCAGCGTCTGCCAAGCCAACTGAGTAGCGCCAGTGCTCTGTCGCCGCCTGCGCTGACCGCGTGGTTTAGGTTGGCTGGCTCCTCTGGGCTACAGCATGGTGATCGCCTCTAGGACTTGCCAGGGCCAGGCGATGGCCTCCTCGCAGGCTTTGAACAAATTCACGAAGCTGCTGCGCCTTTGTGGTGGGAGCCGACGTAGGTCCGTCACGCACATCTGGTCTACTCCTTTCCCTCTATCTGGTGCTCCTTGTATGGCATGGTCCAACTGCTCAACAGACCACGCCGGCGCCGCCGTCTGTCGCGCCGCGCGTCGAAGGCCCTGGAAAAGCTCCACGACGTCTGCAACGCCGCGCCCCTTGCTCTAGATGTCCTCGAACATCTTCAGCCTGGCGTCAAGCTTGCCCACTGGCGAGCGTCTCTTGTCCATCTCGTGCAGGATCTCCTGCTCGTAGCACTCCCCGTCCGTCGTGATGGTGTGCATTTTCCCCGGCGGTTCCTCGGCCGTCGTCGTGATTTACTTGATGTGTGCCGCCCTGCCCTTCGCGATGTCGTCTTTGCGGGTCTTGCGTGCCTGCTGTTCCGCTTGTCGTCGCATGCCTTCGATGCTGTCTACCTCCTGCTCGTCGATGCTGAGCAGCCTCGTCTTTCAAATCTTCCTGTGAAGTCGTGCCTTTTGCCGATGCTTGGTGACCGAAAGGTGGTATTCCTTCTGGCAAGTAGTCTGCGTGTCGCGGCCGCTCTGCCCTGCATTTCTATGCCTCGCTTGCGCTTCTTGAGCTGCTCGATCGTGTTCAGGGTGTTCGCCGTTCTGTGCCACCAGTCCGCATTGCGGTCCGTGCATCGTGCGCGCCCGGGTCTTCGGTCCTTCTGCCCCTTGCACTGTAGCTCCTTCGGAAGGCCCCTGCCCTTGAACATGGGCCTCTCCTTGACCGGGATGCTGTAGGCCGCGCAGTAGAAGTTCTTCGTGTCTTGCATGAGCCTCGCGTACGGATCGCCTAGCTCTACGACCTCGCTCTGTGTGGCTTTGAAGGCGGCGATCTCTGTGATGTTCATGGGTGGTGTTCTTCAGATGGTAGCTGGTTGTGGAGGTAGTTGCGACATGCAGTGTCTTTGGTCGCCCATGCTGGTGGTGGGCTTGTCGCAGTCTGGCTTGACGTTCTCCGTCGTTGGGCTGGCCGCTATCTCGTCCTCGCGGTCGGCGTCGTCCCCCAACTGTTCGAGTAGCAGTTCCACTGGTAGCTGTGCTGGCGTGGGGTCCTGCTGTTCGTGCGTGCGATCCTCTATGT
>CAUYUJ010010069.1:419865-481393 GCA_963575745.1 Prorocentrum cordatum
GAGGAGGAGGCAGGACGGAGGAGGTAGGAGGAGGAAGGAGGAGGAGGAGGAGGAGGAGGAGGAGGGGAGGAGCTGGGGAGGGAGAGGAGGAGGAGGAGGAGGATGAGGGGAGGAGGAGGAGGAGGAAGTGGAGGAGGAGGAGGAGGAGGAGGAGGGGGAGGGAGAGGAGGAGGAGGAGGAGGAGGAGGAGATGGAGGAAGAGGGGAGGCCTCCACCTGTGAGGCACAGTGCTCGTGGTGGTCGGCCCCTGGGGCCCCCCGCGGGGCACCCCGAGGCAGCAATCTCCCGAGACGGCTCGCGAGGTGCAGAGGCGGCGCCCACGGGCAAGGCGTCGGGCCCAACAGGGGCCCCTCGCACGGGAGGGATCGAGGCGTCGGGTGTCTGGGGTCGTTCGTCCCGTCGTTCGCCGTCGTCGTCTCCAGGGTTTCCTCGCACGGGAGGGATCAGGGCGTCGGGTGTCTGGGGTCGTTCGTCCCGTCGTTCGCCGTCGTCGTCTCCAGGGGCTCCTCGCACGGGAGGGATCGAGGCGTCGGGTGTCTGGGGTCGTTCGTCCCGTCGTTCGCCGTCGTCTCCAGGGGCTCCTCGCACGGGAGGGATCGAGGAGTCGGGTGTCTGGGGTCGTTCGTCCCGTCGTTCGCCGTCGTCTCCAGGGGCTCCTCGCATGGGAGGGATCAGGGCGTCGGGTGTCTGGGGTCGTTCGTCCCGTCGTTCGCCGTCGTCGTTGCCAGGGGCTCCTCGTCCAATCGCATGCGCGTGGTCGGTTCGTTTTCGGTCGTTCGCCGTCGTCACCCGCCGTCGCCTCTCGCTGCCGAGTCCCCCCCCCCTTGCGCTCGCGCGGGCATCGGGGGGGGGGAGGAAAGAGAGGAGAGAAGGATGTGGTGGGGGAGGAACGGGAGGAACGGGAGGATGAAGTGCGGCAGGGGAGAGGACCAGGTGGGGTGGAGGAACGGGGCGGAGAGGATTTGAGAGGATACGGTTCAGACGGGGTGGGGGAGTGATGGGAAAAGGGGGGACGAGGGAGGGAGAGTAAAGGGGGGGATTGAAGCGAGAAGGTATGAGCAGCGGGCTGGAGGGGATTTGGATGGAGGAGGAGGATGTGGTAGCGTGGTAGCGAGTCAGGGGTCAGGGGGGAGGGGGGACTGGGGGTGGAAAAGGGGGCGAGCGTGGACGGGGGGAAGGAGGGAGACGATGTCCTGGTGTGAAGTGGGGAGGGGGCGGGAAAAGGAGCTGGGCGAACACCTCAATGCGAGAACCACGTCGAAGCCTGGCAACAACAAAAGGTACATGCAGCTGCATGTGTTCGGCTTCCCCTGGATCCTGGCTGAGGGTCTTGCACGCAACCAAATGCTCGAGTCCTTCTGCGGAATTTGGCGTTGGCATGGGATGCGATCGTCGATAGGAAAACATGCAATTACAACTTCGGAATCGCGACCTGTTAATGGTATCGGAGTTCACTTACTATATGGGAACGAATAATGACATAAACATACCTACTCGGAAGTCCTCGCGGATTTCTTGGATCGGCGCTGGGGTCCCCTGGCGGCGCCTCCAGCGCCGCCCCTGGCGCGCTCCGCGCGCCATAAAGGGGGGTCGAGCGCCGATCCGCGAAATCCGCGCGGTCTTCCGAATCTTTATGTTTATGTCAGTGTTTGTTCCCCGATATTATCCGGGATGGACAGAACCCACTTTAGTAAAGCGTGGTTTAATGAAAACGACCTCGGGCTTACACCTGGTAGGCGTAAGTCTTGAAAATGACGGCCGCGGCGCCCTCTCGAGAACCGAAAACGGACAATTCACTAATCGACGTGTCAGGGTGGGGGTTCTGTTTAACATGTGAAAACAAATCTTCAAGCAAACGGGTCCTGCTGCTGGACACTGGACACTCGACACTGCTACTATCCTGAGTCGATGTTTGACGGCCCCCCAAAGCGCGTGTGTGTGTGTGCCAGGATGTCGGAGAACGCGAAGAATCTCAATAACCATACACCTCAAGACCTGCGATGTTCATTCTAGGTCCTTCTCTGAAAACGGTCAAGAACGCTCTGGAACGATCGAGAATATATCCTGGTCCTAGGCCCTCCCGAAACGCTTGAGAAGGCTGCGAGGACCTTCGGAAGCAGATTGCATTCCTTCTTCAATGTTGCAAACAATCCGAAAGCGTCCAGGAGCCTGGATGCTCGATCCCTCGTGCCCGCGGCTCACCACATGTCTGCATGTTTCACTGCGGGGTCCCGGCAAATCCCAGCCTTTTCCCTTGAAACCGACTGTTCATCCTGCGTCGTTTGTGGTCGGTCCTTGGGCCCAGCGAGGGACCCCAGAAGCCGACGACAGCAAGACATCTCCGCATCTTTGCTTCCATATGCTGGATAGGCGGCCGGGAGGTCTGAGCTACAGGTAGGCCGAGAGACAGGGAGCACTCGCACAAAATCGACGACGACGACGAAGACGAAGACGACGACGACGACCACGACCACGACCACGAAGACGACGATGACGACGACGACGACGACGACGACGACGACGACGACTACTATCATTATCACGACTACTACTACTACTAACACGACGACAACTACTCCTACTATTACTGCTACCATCGCTTCTATCACTACTACTATCGCTTCTATCACTACTACTACTACTACTACTACTACCACTACTACTACTACTACTACTACTACTACTACTACTACTACTACTACTACTACTACTACTACTAACTACTACTACTAACTACTACTACTAACTACTACTACTACTACTACTAACTACTACTACTACTACTACTACTACTACTACTACTACTACTACTACTACTACTACTGCGCGACCACTACTACCACTACGACTACAACTACAACTACAACTACTACCCCCAGACCCCTCCCCGAGTCTAGACTGATCAGTTTTTCGAGCCGCGTCCAGACGTGGCAGCGAGGGGGCCTTTTTCTCTACCCCCCCCCCTTTCGGCTGGCAGGAGCTAGCACCCATCTGAATAGGGGGCGCCTTGACGGGCTTCGGCATCATGTCGTCGGGGAAGTCGCCGAAAGGGGAGGCGGATCCCCTCGGGACGAGGCCTGCGGGTTGCCGCCCGCAGCCCCCCCCTCTCGGGCGCTCGTCGTCAAACAGGGGACAAAGGGACGCGCACCTGCCCGGCACTGTTTTGGGCCAGGGGCGGCAACTTTGGGGCCGCCTGTAGGGGAACGAGCAATGACATAAACACAACAACTCGGCGGTCCGCGCGGATTTCTCGGATCGGCGCTGGACCCCTCTCCTTGGCGCGCGGAGCGCGCCAGGGGCGTCGCGGGAGGCGCCGCCAGGGGGGTCCAGCATCCGAGAAATCCGCGCGGACCTCCGAGCTTTTATGTGTATTCACACACATATATATATATATATATATATACACATCTATATCTATATCTATATATATATATATATATACACCATTGCGCGTGCCCCTATATGTGGGTATCATTGTTCGTTCCCCTAGCCTGGGGCCCTATGCAGGGCTGATTGCTTCCCTGCAGTTCTCGAGCCCACTCTCGCTCACTGCACGCCTCCCCTCCCCCGCCGCCGAGCGTCCCTCGATCGTCGCCCTCCGGGTCCTGGCTCGCTCTGGGCACTTCCGGCCCGTCGCTCCGAGATTCCTGAGCTGCCCTGCCCGCCCCGTCTCCTCCTCGCCCTACGAGCTCTTGAGCGGCCCTTCGGTGCGGATCGTCTGCGCGCCTCGCCTCCGTCGTCGTCGTCGTTGTTGTCGTCGGCGTCGTGGTCGTGGTGCGTGTTGTTCTGCTCGGGGCTTGTTTCCCTTATGCAGTGACCACCACCCACCCACCTCGTCCCTCCGCCCTGCGCATTCGTCACCTGCGCCACCCTCTGCCAACGCGAGTGTCGTCACCGCGTTTTCATCTCCACACAGTTGGCGATGCTATTGTGAACATTCCCCTGTCGGTATTCCTTTCTCTTTCTACCTCTCTCTCTCTCTGTCTGACTCGCGGTGTGCGTGTGTGAGTGCGTGTGTGCGTGTGTGTGTGTGTGTGTCTCTCTCTCTCTCTCTCTTTCTTTATCCCTCTCTCTTCTTTCACTTTATGTATGTTATCTGTCTCTCTCTGCTCTTTGCTTTCTGCTCTCTGCCCTGCTCTCCCTCTCTTTGAGCCGCGGGTGCGACACGTGACCCCGCTGACGAATGACCGAAAGGCTGCCTGCGCAGCAGGCAGCTCCTGCCAGCGGTGATGCCTGAAGCTATGGACGAACTGAGCACAGCAACTCGGGCGACTGCTGCTGAAGTTGCGGCAGCACCGTCAACTGGACCAACTGCTCTTGGTGGAGCTGCTTCTGCTGCTGCGCCAGTAGCGGCAGCTCAGACAACTGCAGCGGACGGGGCTACTGCTGCTGCGACGAGCCGATGGCAGATTAGTCGACAGCGAGTGCTGGGGCAGCTGGTGCGGGAGTCCAGAGCCCTCGCCATCGGAGCTGTCGACCAAGGACCTGCGCGGTCGAAAAACGTCCGTGCTGGCACCGCAGCAGCTCACGCGGCAGAACCCTTGTACAAGGAAGCTGGACAAAGTGGAAGGTCGAACCCCCATGAAAATCAAAGCGGCCAGGCCTAGAAATAGCAGGGGTCGAAACGAGCCCGGAACGGTTGGGACGAGGTGGCCAGGGCTGGAACAAACTGGTGGGAGACCAGCCAGGGCTGGAAACAGTGAGAGGGTTGGCCCTGGTATGTTTGTTCGAGCTTGTTTGTAACCTCGTGGGCCCATTCTGCTGCTACCGGCGGTCGTCCACTCCACGAAGATGAAGATCTCCCAGGCGGTGGCCGTGGATGCATCCCCGCCTCGCGCTGCAGCCCCCCCAGCGCGGTGCCGAGCTCCCCCCGAACATCCCAACAGGAAGCAACTTGGAGGCCTGGAAATGAGCACCAACACCAACAAGCGGGCATGCCTCAACCGGGGGAAGCTGATCACAGGACTCGGTGTTGGTGGTAATACGTCGGCCACCCAGGAAGCCAAAACACTGCCACCCTCACCGAGACTGAGAGCACCTCCCCTCGGTGGAGGCACACCGCCGGTATCGGTGTTGGTGTCAACCTCCAGGCCTCCCAACAAACGCGGGGGATCAAGAGGGGGCCCGCGACGCCAGGAGGCGGCTGGCGGAGATCGGCTACACGCAAGAGTGACCCTGGGTAAGCGTGACCTTTGGGGCGCGACTTTTTGGGACCGCGGGGGGCCCAAATCACAAGCGCGCAAGCCGCTGCTACCGCTTCTCTTTCGGCCATCTGGGGGCCCATCTGTGCCCGCACCAGAGGTCACTCCGGCGACAAGTCACTCTTACGCCCAGTCGAGGGGAACGACACGAGCGTCTCGTGCCGCGGAGCAGCATGCGCTCCCGAGCTGGGCTGGGCGGCCCACGTGGCGGGGCGGGGCTCCACCTCAACACCTCTCGGGCCCCACGGGCGACCCGCGGAGGGAGGCCTGCGCCACGCCACGCCTCTGCAAGGGCTCCCGGCCTCGCGCTCTCGCGCTGCGCGGAGCGCGAGAGCGCGAGCACCTTCGCGCCCTCGCGCCGCCTCCTGGTCGAGAAGAGGAGGACGAGGAGGATTCGGAGCCGAGGCGCGAGAGCGCGAAGGACTTCGCGCCCTCCAGAGCGCCACCATTGCCTCCGCTTCCAGTCGAGACCGGGCCGCGCTCCTGAACGTGCCCGCCCCGCGCGGCGACGGCGCCGCCACCGGGCGGCGGCTCGGCATCAGAGGACCGCGGAAGCACGGAACGGTTGGTCGCCAGCCATGTGATCATCATCGTCATCGTCATCGTCATCGTCATCGTCATCGTCATCGTCATCGTCATCGTCATCATCGTCATCATCATCATCATCATCAGCAGCAGCAGCATCGTCATCGTCATCGTCATCGTCATCGTCATCGTCATCGTCATCGTCATCGTCGTCATCATCATCATCGTCATCGTCATCGTCATCATCATTATCATCATCATCATCATCATCATCATCATCATCATCATCACCATCACCATCACCATCACCATCATCATCATCATCATCATCATCATCATCATCATCATCATCATCATCATCATCATCATCATCATCATCAACCACTTTGGCTCAAGGTGCTTGCGCCAAGGTGCTTGCGCACCGGTGAGCTGCCCAGCTCACCAGTGTTCTCGTGTTCTCCTCACCTGTTCACTTTCCTCCCCCGCCCTCTTCCATCACTCCCCCAGGGCGCGCCGGATGGCCCTGGCGCGCTGGGGCGCGCGAGGGCATGCGCTGGTCGCGCTCGCTGGGGCGGGCGCTGCCGGCGGCAGGATCCCCTGGGCCGCCTGGTGGGCCCTCCAGGCCGCCCAGGACCCGCGTGTGCGTGAAGCGGCAGCGGAGGCGGGCGCTGCCGGAGCAGCGGCGGCCTCTGCTGCGGCCGAGGCGGCGTCCTCCTGGATGGATGAGTCCGTCCGGAGCGACGGGGAGGCCCTCTGCCTCACCCGGTGGAAGGCCGTCGTCGTCGCCGCCTTCGTCGCGAGCCTCCTCATCATCTCGAACCTCCTGGTCGCCTGCTGCTGCTGCTGCGACTGCGCGCCCCTCGGATCATTCGGGGGTCGGGCTTGGGCGCTCCAGAGCCCACCGTCGCCGCTGCGAGCCAGGGCCGCCCACCTGGCCGAGGTCGCCGACTACGTCGAGACCGGGGGCCCGGCGGCGGTGGAAGACGCCGCCAGGCGGTTCGGCGTCTCGGCGGCTGCTGTCCGCTCTTGGCTGGTTCATTGGCGTGTGGCCCACCGCGGGCCCCGCCAGTGAGCCGGCCAGCCGGGCGTGCGCCGCCTCCATCGGCGGCAGGGTGCGGGACCTCACGGAGGAGGGGGTCCACCCCCACCCGGGCCCGCCAGATTGGGCGCGGCTCCAGACCATCATCGGGGCCCGGCCCTCCATCGAGGCAGCCTTCGACACCCTGTGCGGCCCGCTTGCTGCCCGCGCGGCCGGCGAGGGGGCTGCAATGGGCGCTGGCGGGGAAGCGGGTGCTGCTGGAGGAGGCGGCGGTGGCGGTGAAGGTCGAGGTCCCGGTGCTGGGGCCGGGGCTGGGGATGCGCTGAGGGAGGCAGGACACGAGGCGGATGAGGTCGCAGGGGACAGCGATTTCGTGTCGGCGATGGGCCGCGCACCCGCCACCCCCAGAGGAGCGGCAGGAGGCAACGGCGGCGCATCGGCCACGCGGCCGGGACAGCAGGCGGCCGTTGCGGGGCCTCCCTGCGCGGACGATTGTCCACGCAGCCGGCGCCTCCGTGCGAGCCGGCACGCACCGGGGGCCCCCGGGGCCCGCCGAGGCTGCCAGAGCCGCCGTTGAGCCAGCCGCCACAACCGCCGCGGCCAGCGCCGGGCCAGCCAGAGGAGGAGGAGGAGGAGGAGGAGGGGAGGAGGAGGAGGAGGAGGAGGAGGAGGAGGAGGCGGAGGTGGCGGAGGAGGCGCAGCAGGGGGCGGAGGAAGTGGCGCGGGAGGCGGGGGACCAGCAGGCGGCGGAGGAGGCGAGGCCAGGGCGGTGGCTGCGCCTGATGAGGCAGCCTTGGCGGACTGCCCAACTCCTGTGGCCGATGACCAAGCGGAGGTTGAGGTGGCCAGGGGCGCGCCTCTCCCGCCGTTCACGCCAGGGCCTGAATTGGCCGTCCTGCGGATGCACATCGAGGAGCGCATCCGGGAGCTGGAGGGCGCCGCGCTGCCGCCGCCGCCCGCGCTCCTAGGTGTAGCCGGGCCTGTCGCGGATCACGTCCAAGGGTGTGCTCTGGGGGATGCCAGCCCATCCTCGGGGGCGGCTGCTGCTGCTGCTGCTGCTGCTGCTGCTGCTGCTGCTGCTGCTGCTGCTGCTGCTGCTGCTGCTGGAGGCGCTGGAGCTGGAGGAGGAGGAGGAGATCGAGGAGCTGGAGGAGGAGGTCGAGGTCGGGGTCGAGGAGGAGGTGGGGAGGAAGCCGTCGGTGCTGCTGCCGTCGCCCGTGCTGCGGCTGCAGGAATGCTGAGGGATGCCAGCCCATCCTCGGGTGACCCTGCGGCTGACGGCGTGCTGCCGCCGCCTCCCGAGTCCGAGGGGACGGCTTGGGTCTGGGAGGAACGCTTCGAGATGGCGCCGGGCACACCGCCCCCGCCAGAACAGCAGCCCGCCCTTGCTGCGGAGGCGGCGCCAGATCCAGAAGCCCCAGCGGAGGCGGCAGTTTGCCTTCTGGCTCGGACTGCTGTTCGTCGGGGCACGGCATGTGCTGCGTGCGGCCACACGCTCAATGGCCGTGCGCGGAGGCCGACCATGTGGAGGTGCAGGACTTGCCATTCGTCTGTCTGCCAGCGTTGCAAGATGTCTCTGCAGGAGGGCGCTTGCAGAGGCCGTGCGCGCCACAGACGGCGGGCGAGGCGATGCGCGCGGCGGAGCGGCGGGCCAGTTCGTCGGCGGGCCCGCCCGCTTGCCCCCCGCCGGAGGCGGCGCCGGACGCAGCTCGCCTGCCGCCAGTGCCACCTCATGTGCCAGCGCCGCCGCAGGTGAAGCTGCCAGAGGTGGCCGCGCTGATCCGAGATGCGGCAATCGCTGCTAAGCTCGAGGCCATCGCTGCCAGGGGGTCCACCCTGGGCACGGTAGCGCGGCCGCCGCGGGCATTCCTCCAGAGAGTGGCGAAGGTCTGCATCTCCTTGCTCAAGGGCGTCGTCGAGACGAACGGGCGCGGTGCCCAAGCCGACCATGCAGCAGCAAGGCGCGCTTCTTTGAAGCTTTGCGAAGCCCGACCTTGCTGTTCCACCCGTGCACGCGCCCGCAGGAGGATGATGAGGAGGAGGAGGCCCCAGGGTGCGCGAGGGCGCCGGCGGAAGGGGGCCAGGCGGCAGCCACCTTCACGGCGAAGCTCCAGCGGCGCATGCAGCTTGCAGAGCTGGGTCGCTGGGATGAGCTGATTGGCCTCTACGAGGCTGAGGTGCATGAGCGGGCCGTTGCTGGGCCCCTGGTGGGGCAGCCAGGCCACCGGCCTCCAGGGAGCGACATCCAGAGCGAATTCGACAGGGTCATCCGCACGGTGAAGGAGAGGGGGCTCTCCAGGGCCATGCCACACCTGGAGGGCGTGCCGCGGGTGCCGCGGGATGAAGTTGTCGCGGAAGCCAAGGCGAGGCTGGCAACGATGCCCGCGTCCGCCGAGGAGTGCGCGGAAGTCCTGACGCTGTTCGACCGCTACCGGGCGGACTCTGCAATCGTGCCCCTCGTGGTCAGGTGCAGGGACGCACGCCGGACGACATTTGCGCTCGACTTGCACGCGGCCCCGGGGCCGAGCGGCTGACGCAACGGGCTCATTGTCGAGATTGCTGCTACGGACGGCGGCACTTGCAGCCCTTCGCGAGCTTATCCGCATCAGCAGCGTGGTCGCGGGAGGTCGCTGTGCTGTGGGGCTCTGGAGCCCTGGAGCCCATCGACCAGGGGCCCAGCGACAGGCCCGACGCAGTCCGAGGCCGCAAACTCCGCGGTATTGCATTGATGGGGCACCTCATCAAGTTCGCGGAATCGGCTGCGCTCGCAGGGAGGGTCCTGGCAGCCCAGCGCCGCTTGGAGCCCTTCAATCTTGGGCTCACGCCGGACGGGTGTCCCACTGTTGCCAGGACGCCGAGGGGCTGGGCGCTTCGCTTCGAGTCTCGGGCGCCGGGGCAGTCGCCAGAGGCCATTGTCACACTCGACCTGAAGAATGGAGCAATGCTCCAGAGCGTCGTCCTGCGCGACGCCTTCAACGCGGAGCTGGCCATCGCGCTCCTGCTCTTCGTGCACTGGGGGACCGCACGCAACACCTTCTGGCAGAAAGCCCGGAGTGAATGGAGGCGAATTCTGAGCTGGCGGGGAGGGGGCGCCGGGTCGCGGCTCCTGCAGCTCGCATTCCTCCTCCACGCCGTGCGCATGGTGCGGGACGTCCTCTCGGCCCATACCCCAGCGCGTCCAAGCGACGCCCTCGCGACCACGGGCATCGCGGACGAGTGGTACTTGGCCGGGGCGGCCGCGTCGATCGTTCATGAAGGGGCCCTGGGACGCACAAATAAATAGACACAAATAACCATATTCCCAATATTTCCCTATATTTTCTCGGTTTTTGTCTTCCCCCCCACTTCCCATATTTTCCCATACTTTTCTGGGAATCGACGATTAATTGTGTCTGTGCGTTTCTTTCCCTCCTGAGTTCAGGTGTGGCCAAGGCTGAGGTCGATCACCGCAGCCGGCGGACGCACACTTACCGAGTCGAAGTGCGGCTGTTGGTTTCCGGGCCTCGACAGGGGCAGGGGCCCGCCAGACGGCGCGGCGGCCTTGCTCGAGGCGACGGCGAGGCGCTCGCGCGGGGGCATGCACGTCCTCGGCACGGCGCTGAGGGGGGACAACGCCTTGGACATAGACGCGGAGCAGAGCGGCATCGGGCCGGCGGAGGGCAGTGCCGCTAGGGCCGGGCGGCTGTGCGAGAGGCTCCGGACGTTCGTGGGATCTTGCACGCGCGTCGACACGCGGCAGACAGCATGGGCGATCCTAGTTTTCGACATCTCTCATCTCCTGGATTATGACATTCGTGTGTGCCCCTCGCGGGCGCTATCAGTCCAGGTACTGGAGGGGTTCCGCGCAGAGGTCGCGAGCGCTGCTGCGGCCATCCTGGGCACGGCGCTCACGGCGGAGATGACGGAGCAGCTCGCGCTACCCATCTTCTTCGGGGGCTTTGCTCTGAACATGCCGCGAGTCGCCGACGCCGCGGCTGGGTTCTGGAGTGGCTGGGTTGCGACCGCGGCGGATGCTCAGCGCGTTGCGTTGCAGGCCGGGCTGCCGTACCAGGACCCCGACAGGCAGGCCGCGGTGGAGGCCAAGGACGTCCTCGCCGAAAGCTGCATCGTGGTGGACGCTGGCCGGATCGAGCTGGAGCCGGGTGCAGCGGCCAGGTACGCGGCGTCGCCTGGGGCTGGGGACCTGTCCGTGCAGGAGATCTTCACCTTCGCGCATGACGCAGAGGATGAGCAAGCGCAGGCTCTGGATCCTGACCGCTCCGTCCTCGCTACGTTCGTCCCGAGGGCCGACGTCGGGGACGTGGAGAGGGGCGGGGGCAGGCGACGACTCGCGGGGAGGTTGGGCCGTGGGCTGGCGGCGCTGCGGGCCGCCGACCTCGTGGCCGCGCTGCCGCTGGAGAGCGCCGCCAATCTGCTGGAGGGAGGCGGCAGGGGGGCTGGCATCTGGTGGTCAGCGGCGCCAGCGCCCTCGACATCATGGATCGGCAACCGGCGCTGGCTGCCGGCCGCGAGGAGACGCCTGGGGGCACCCGTCCTGGAGCCGGGCCAGACGTGTGCTCGCTGCTATTGCGGCGGCCCGAGGCGTGGGCAGCCGTGCGGGCGGCAGCTGGATATCGGCGGTCTGCACGCGGTCCGCTGCATGATAGGCCCTTTTCGGGTACGGTGGTGTAATGATCTCAAACTCGCGATCGCCGAGGCTCTTCGCAAGGCAGGAGCGATCGTCGACGTCGAGGCGCACGCCCCGGACCTCTACAGGACGGACTCCGACGGCGGCGTGATGGAGGGACGTATGCTGGAGGTGGCCGGCCAACGTGACGTGAACGCGGATTGACGTCACGGCGCACTCCTACCCGGACGGTGGTGCTCGAGCTGCAGCTGCGGATGTGCATCTGGCGACGCGCGCCGCAGAGCGTTCCAAGCGCCAGCGGTACGGCGATCGTGTCGCCGCCTTCGCAGTCGGCGTCGGCGGCCGGCTGGGAGAGGATGCCCTGGCCATCCTGCGCCAGATCGACGTGGACGCGGCCAACCACGCGTGGGTGGCGCGAGGCCTCCCGGCGCCGCCCCCGAGCCGGGCGCTGCTAGCTGCCATCAGCACTGCCGCGGTGGCCGCGGAGGCTGAGGCCATCCTCGGCGCCATTTCGCCGCTGCCGCCGCCGCCAGAGGAGGGCTGAGGTGGCCGGCCGGCGGGGCCTTCAAAGTTTGAAGCGTTCAATCGTATGTGACCGTAGAGTGGAGAGTCCGATCATCATCATCATCATCATCATCATCATCATCATCATCATCATCATCATCATCATCATCATCATCATCACCATCACCATCACCATCACCATCACCATCACCATCACCATCACCATCACAATCATCATCATCATTATCATCATCATCATCATCATCATCATCACCACCGTCATCATCATCATCATCATCATCATCATCATCATCATCGTCGTCATCGTCATCGTCATCGTCATCGTCATCGTCATCGTCATCGTCATCGTCATCGTCATCGTCATCGTCATCGTCATCATCATCATCATCATCATCATCATCATCATCATCATCATCATCATCATCGGTATCACCGTATTCGCAGCAGCTGCCGTATCCTCCACAACATCAGCCTCATCGCCACCATCGTCAGCATCTGCAACAGCATCATCATTACAACCACCACCAGCACCATCGTGATCATCATTATCACCATCATCATTATCATCATCATCACCATCACCAAAACACCACCATGATCATAAACTTGTGGCGCTCCGCGTCGATGTCTTGGATTCGCGCTGGACCCCTCCCTGGCGCGCGGAGCGCGCCGACGGGGGGCCCCAGCGCGGATTCAAGAAATCCACGCGGAGCGCCGAAACTTTCTGTTTGTGGCGTTTTTTCGTCTTCGATTTGAGGAAGGGGAGGAGAGCGGATACGTCGCACCCCGCGGTTGCGGACAAGGGTGCGGCGAGGACGTCAGCGCCTGACTTTTGCAAATTATGCAGTGAGCCCGCCGCAGGAGCCGATTCATTTGTTAAAGCAATGTGGGTGGGTCGCAGGGTGGGTGGCGGGTGGGTCGCGCGGTGGGTGGCGGGTGGGTCGCGGGCTGGGTCGCGGGCCGGGTCGCGGGTGGGTCGCGGGTTGGTCGCGGGTGGGTCGCGAGCCGGGGCGCGGGGAGGACGACGACAACAAACAACAACAACCCGCACCTCCGAACCTCACGACAGCCACGCGCCCAGGGACAGTGAGTGAACGTTCGGCCCCCTCTACTCGGATCGTTGTGCAATCACGTGTGAACCCTGCCCATTGCAGAGGTCCGATGCCTTAACAAAACCGGACGTGGTTCCAGAATCTGAAGAATGTCTGCAGCCAGATGAGCAGGAGCGGAGGGCCCGGTATGCCAGAGTCGATCGGACCCGCAGGGGCAAGGTTCGCAGGCGGGCGCAGAAGGGAAGCGGGCTCCCAGAACTGAAGGGGCCCTGGGACACACCAATAAATACACGCAAATAACAGGATCCCCTATGTTTTCACATATTTTCTGGGTTTGCGTATTCCCCCCCACTTCCCATATTTTTCCCATATTTTCCTGGGAGTCGACGATTAATTGTGTCTGTGTGTTTCTTTCTCTCCTGAGGAACAACACGGGGCGCGTGCTCGAGCGGAATGCCGCCCAGGGGGCCCCCTGGCTCCCCCCAGGCCACGCTCGTGCGGCAGCGCCGCGCGCCCTCCAAGCGTCCTTGCGCACACGCTGCGCGACGGCCCGCTGTGCTGAGCCACTGGTCGTCCAGAGCTCCGCAGCGTCAGCGCCGGCAACTTGCGCCGCTGACGCGAGCACGCTGGACTGCCACCCCGCCGGGGCGCGCAGCCCCCGGGCCACCATCCTGGCGATGACGGGGCTGCGGCGCGTGCACCGCGTGGAGAGGAGACCGCGGACCGCAAGAGCCACCCAGGAGCGGCTGGCCGCTGCACGAAGAGGAAACCGCGGCACGGCACGCCCAGACGGGCGCCGAGCACGACGGGGCCAGGCAGACGGAGGGCAGAGCGGCCACGACCAGCGGGCAAACCTCCACGCCCCGGCTCGCGCGGGGGCGGACCGCGTGGCAGCGGCGCCCACTCCCGCCGCAGCGAGCATCCGCGGGAGGTCTGACGGCGCGGAGCGCCGAGCGGCGGTGGTGAGCACAAGGAAGCGCGAGAGCTCGCACAGAGCGGGCTCGCCGCCGCGACCACGGCGACGACCACGGCCACCACCACGACAACGCCCACGACCACCACACGACGTCCTCCTTGCACTGTCCCCTCCTCTTGCTCCACCTCCTGCTGCGGTGGCCTCTCCTCCTCCTCACCCTCTTCCTCCCTCATTCAGACTCTCTCCCACCCTCCCGCATCCTCCCCTGACGGGTTGCATCGAAGAGTTCAATCACCGACTGACCGACCGATGACGGGCCAGGGCGGATGATGGATACCCTGAACTGTCTTTTGAATACCCCTCCTGGATACCCAGGGCCCCCCCTGAGCTGTCTTTTGAAAAGCAAGTAACAGTGACGCTAAGGCGTAACTAGGATAGCTGTGCACCAACTGGGCAAACTAGAGCGGCCTAAAGCGTTCCCCTCCGAGGAGCCTCGGCAGGAGGGAAACCGGGGTAGCAAATGGGTAACCAGCAAGAGGTGATGCAATATGGATGGGGGAGGAGGGAGAGATGTGCAAAGGTAGGGGAGGACGGAAGAGGAGGGATGAGGGAGGAACTTCGGAAAAAGGGGAGGGAGGATGGACGAGACTAGACTAATAAACCATGGCGTAGACGCAAACTTTCGAAGTTCCGCTACGAGCCGCATTCAGCATACTGTATTTGAATAGAGGGTAAGGGCAACAACACTCAATCCGAGAGAGGAGCTCCGCGAGCGGAGTAGCCAGGATACTCATATGTTAGCCAGCGAGGAACCTAATCAAACAAATCGTGCAATGCACGCGGTGCAAACTAGATGGTGCAAGCACTGTGGTGCAATCTAGGTGGCACCATCCATGAAACGCAACCGATGTGGCGCGAAAAACAACAAACCAATAAACAACAATACCAAGCATTGCAACGCAATGCAATGCAACGCAATGCAATGCGCTGCAAAGCAATGCAATGCGAATCGATGAACAACAATGCAAAGCCATGCAGCGTTGCAGTACGTTGCAATACGTTGCAATGCACAGCATGCCAACACAATGCAAACAAATGCGTTGCAATGGGTTGCAATGCAACGCATTTCAAGAACCGCAAAGCAATGCAACACAAAGCAGCGCAAAGCAGTGAATAACAGGGCGAACCAGCGCAAATAAGTGCAAAGCAATGCAACGCAGTGCAATACGATGCAACACAGCGCAAACAATGCACCAACAAATGCAACGCAATGCAAGGCACATGCAACGCAATGCGTTGACATACAAAGCAATGCGAAGCAACGCAAAGCAGTGCAAAGCAGTGCAAAGCAGTGCAAAACAATTCAACACAGTGCAACGCAATTCAAAGCGAATGCAAGCAGTGCATTACAATGAACAAAACAACAATCCAAATCAAAGCAAAGCAACGAAAACCACTGCAAGGCAATGCCAAGGAATGCAAATCAATGCAACAACATGAAGCACAACGCAAACTCATGCATGATAACGGGGAAAGAGAAATCAATCATAATATTTGTAGGGCTATAGGGCGATAGGGCTAGAAGGCTATGGGGCTATAGGGCTCTAAGGCTATGGGGCTCTAGGGCTATAGGGCTGTGGAGCTATAAGGCTATAGGGCTACAGGGCTATAGGGCTGTAGGGCTACAGGGCTGTGCGGCTATAGGGCTATCAAGCTATGATGCTACTGGGGCTATATAAGGCTACAGGGCTATATGGCCATAGGGCTATAAGAGGCTACAAAACTAGAAGACTACCTGGCATCCCGGCACCCGGGCACCTGGGCACCCGGGCACTTGGGCACCCGGGCACCCGGGGACCCGGGCACCCTGGGGCCCCCGGGCATGGGGGACCCGGGCCGGCCACCGAACTCGGCGACGAGTCTCACCCAACAATATGAATCTGCTGGGACCCCTGCAGAGGCGAGCTCTGATATATAGGGAAAGACAATGCGGCGACGGGCGGCGACGAGCCAGCCGGACCGCCACCGGGGCCCCAGCAGCAGTGGCACCGACGGGCGGCGACGAGTGGGCCAGACCGATACCTGGGCCCCGCGTCAACGGCAGCGATGGGCGGCGACGACCCGGTCGGACCGACACCGCAGCCGTAAGTGCAAGCACTGTCTGGGGAACCGAAAAGGAATCGCAATGTGGTCCAGCGCGGGCCCAAGACAGTGTAATTGTAGCAATACAGGTTGGGCGATGTATGTGGGCAACGATCTATATCTCTCTATATATATATATACTAGAACCATCGCGCGCGCTTCGCGCGCGCTCAAGTTCTAGCTAGGCTTGATAGGCTAACTCATGTAATATACAGTAGGTCGCTTCTTGCGTCCAGGGATTCCCTTGGAGGCCCTGCGCAAGCCTCGAAATCGTATAGAAGGGGAAGTGCGGAAACGCAGAAATCATTCATTTCCTTTTAGGTATTCAACGATTTGGGGCCCTCAAAGGCTTCCTGGGTTCTTTTGTGGGAGGTGAGGGGGGTGGTCTGAATTGTGGTCTGTTGTGCAAGAGTAGATCGGGAGCCAAACTTAGACAACCAAAATTATGGGACTTCTATGTTTTTCCAATTCCTCGGCACTGTTCGGCGCTGTCTTTTGTTTGTGCCTCGCGGGTTTTGTTAGCCGGGCCCCTCAGGGGTGTGGGATCTTCCGGATTCCCTGGGGGTTCTGGAAGCCTCCTGGAGGCCTGGAGAGCCGTCGGAAGGGTGTCTCGGGCTGCGCGGGAACGTGTCAGGCCGTTCTTTACGTTCTGGGGGCTCCTTGGGGTCGTCTTGGGCTGTCCTTGGGCGTCTTGGGGCCCCTCCGGGAACCTGGGAGACGCGGTACCGGCCAGATGTCAGGGGATGTGTGGGATCTCCGAGTAGGAATCCACTTTCAAATAAAAAACAATTCTGGGAATTCCCTTTTTTTCCAACTCCTCGATCTTCGAGGGTTGGAAGAGGGAAACGTGAGAAGGCGAAAAACATTGGAAAAACAATTGGAAATCGACGATTTTACCCTCTCTTTTTTTGTTCCGCGCTGGCGAGGGGCTGCGAGCCTGGTCTTTGGTATCTTTTAAGCAGCCTCGCCGCTGGCGCGCAGGCTCACTGGCCGAGAAGCCGACTGTACCTCGCGCTTCCAATGCGACACCCGGTAGGTCTGCTCAGAAACAGCAAAATCGCGTGATGCACACATCACCCTGTGCAGCGGCGTGCACGGGGGACCCCAGGCATTCGCCAGCGTGGATCCGGACATCCTAGTGCACGGGCGTTGCTCACGCGCGCCCACGAGGGCGGCCTCAAAAACAGATGCCGTCACGCTCCTGAGGACTTGCCTCTTATACTTCTAGTGACCCCACAGAGTGCCCCACCGAAGGGCCCAGTGGCACCGCCCGCATTGCATCACCCTACCCATTCCGACACACTAACTCACTCCACTCGTGAACTCAACCCGTCCCAATGTTGCGATTTTGGGCCCAGCGCTGCCGCGGAGAAAGCCGCCTGTGGGATGTGACCCCCTGGCTGGTGGACACATCAGGAAAATCTCTGTCTGCCCGCGCGTCTCAAGACGGGGAAAATGGCTACATTGCCGCCCCATTCACTGAACCATCGCCCTGCGAGAAACGGATGCTCGGCGGGTCTGGACATGGAGAAACAACAATCTATGTACAAACTGATACGTCTCGACACCCTGTGCGCTTGGCTTGCTTGCAGCAGTTCCATGAAACGCAGCACGCCTGTGCGAGCCAACAACATCGGAAGAGATGTACCTGGAAAAAAGCTCTTACCTGCACCTCTGCAGCATCCACTCATGTTTGCGTCTCCCCCAAAGGCCAATACAGTGCAAACAATTCGACGTCCCACGAAGTGTGGTGTTTTTATTCGCGCAAACGCAAATCCTGGAGTCTGCGTCGCCACAGCTGACAATATGTGACCACGATGCGTAGCCTTCTAGCTCTCCAAGCTGTGGGAAACGCATGGGGACTATGGTCCAGTCCGTCAACTGGCCGACGGCTCACGACCCCGAACCAGAATAGACCAGCAGCTTGAGCGGCAACGAGCTAGGACGCTCGGATATCCTCCAACTTCACCGCCGACGGTGGGCAACTGCGCGGTGGTGGGAGATCCACTGCAAGATCCGCTGGGCGATGGCACTTCTTTACCATCGCAGCGGAGCGTCCCTCGAAGTGTGGTGATGACGCTGCTGATGATAATGGTGATGATGATGGTGATGGTGCCGCAATGGGGACATGATGGTGTCACTATGGGAATCCCCCTCGGTCGCATCATAGCAGCACTGCAGCGCACCGAACGCTGTGTGGGAGACGAACCTATTGGAGACACACCTGTTGGAGAGACACACACACACATATCCTGGGCGTGGGGAAAGAACACGGACGGACCCGAAGAGAGGAGAGCGGCGTCCAGAGCGTCCGCGCCCGTGAGGGGCTGCCGCAGATCCCTCAAGGTCCTGCCAGAGCCCTGAGAGCATCCGAGAGCAAGACGATGACCCGAACACGGCACTGCGCGCGAGGAACTGCCCACGCCAGGAGCTCCCCGAGCGTGTCTGCTATGCTCGGCCCCGGGCCGTCCAGAGGCAACGTTCCTCTCCAGCGCTTCGCGAACGCGCGACGTGGGCGGGCAAGGCCCAGCTCGGCTGTGGGCAAGGCCCAGCTCGGCTGTGCAGTGCGACTGGGCACTCCGTGCTCCAGGCGCAGGGCCGAACCAGCACAGGACGAGTGCTCGAGTGCGGCCGAACTGCCGCGGCCTGACCAGCATCATGGCAGGCTCCGCCAAAGCGGTGCAAATATCAACGGCAGGCCACTCCTCGCGACACGACCAACCTCCTGCACCTCCCGTTCTCGTTCCTCCTCACCCGTCTCTGGGCACCTGCCGGCAGAACGGCCCCCTCATTATCCACAAGTGCGGGTGGCTTCTGCACCGCGTGACGAAACATATCAACTATGCCTTGCGCGGCTGGTCTCCTTTCTGCGCACGTGCCGCGACGTATGACCGAGCTCTGAATTTGAACACGGCCCGTGGTGGCGAGGCCGGCGCAACTGGCGTGGTCTCCGTGTTGATCTCAGAGAAACTCTGAGCGGAGGACTTGCCGATCAGCTTCCAGCGCAAAGCCACCATCGCTGCCCCGATCGCACCTCTCAAGATCACGGACCCGTCCAGGCCTGCCCCAAGCGAATTTGCACGAGCACTGCCAGGGCCACGCGAGGCATCCGGCTCCGCGAGCACCCCCATCGCGCGCTCTGGGCCGCCCACCTCTGCGCCGACAGGGCCGCGCGAAGCGATTGGCTCCGCGGACGCCACCATCCCGCGCTGCAGGCCGTCCAGGTCCTCGGGATGTGGTGCGCGGGCCCTCACCACGCCAACCTTGCGAGAGAACAATGGCCCGAACCCGTGGGCGCTGAACGTCGGCGGTACGAAGCGCGTAAATTCAGCTCCGCATGGTGGCGCCACGCCACCCGCCAATATCGGGTCTAAGCGCCAAGACTCATCGAACGCTGGCGCCGCCATCGGAGAGCAAAGCCCGCGGGGGATATTCCCGGAGAAGAGCGCAGGCGTGGTGACGAGACAAGTTGAACTGGTTGCTGACTAATTTGGCTTGCGCCAAAATTGCTTTAGCCAAAATGGCTACGGAAACGATTTTACGATTTTACCCTCTTTGGGTTCTCTCGGGGCGTCTCTCGGAATTCTCATGCAATGTCTTGGAGGCGTCTGGAGGCCTCCCGGAAGTCTGGAGAGCCGTCAGCAGACTGTTTTGGACTGCTTGAGAGCATCTTCGGCTTTTCTTTTGCATTATGAGGGGTTCTTGGGGCTGTCTTGGGGCGTCCTGGAGCGTTTTGGGGGGCGCGGTACCGGGCGCCTCTTCGGCAATTTTGGAATTGTCTGGGCCCGTCTAGGACCCGTCCTGGGGTGGTCTTGCCCTGTTGGAAGTTCGAAAACGCGAGGTCACAAAACACAGAAAAACAATCAAAATCTACGATTTTGGCATCTTCGGGCTTTACCGGGGCGTCTCTCGGACCTCGATGGGGGTCTTATGGAGGCCTCCTGGGAGCGTGGAGAGCCGTCCACATGGTGGTTTGGACTGCTTGGGAGCGTCTTGGGCCGTTCTTTACGTTCCCCCTGGTGGTTCGGCCGCTTTCGCCTGGGACATCCTCGAAACTCTGGGATCCGAGAGGCCCTGAGCTGGGGTGGTCAGTCCACTTTCGCCTCAGACATCCTCGACCTAGGAGATACCACGCTCCATGGCGGCTCGGCCACTTTCGCCTGGGACATCCGGGGAACCCTGGATTCCGAGATGCCCTGAGCTGAGGTGGTCAGGACAAATTGGCCTAAGATATCCTTGCAATTCTGACCTCATGCCCTGTCCTATGGTGGTCCAGCTACGTTCGCCTATGGCATCCTCGTAAACTGTGGACTCTGAGATGTCATGAGCTGAGGTGGTCATGTCACCTCCGCACGACGACGACGACGACGACGACGACGATGACGACGACAACGACGACGACGACGACGACGACGAACGAACTCGGCGACGACAACTGGCCATCTGGGGTCGTCCTGGAGGCGTCTGGCGCTCCTCATTGAAGCATCTGAACAGTTCGCTCGAATCTCGTGGCAAGTCTCTTGGGGGGATCCTGGAAGCAGTTCCGAGGCTCTTGGGGCCCGGTTCAGTGCCTGTTGGGGGCCGTTTGGGGGGCTTTTGGGGGCCCCTCGTGAGCCTCTTGGGGGCCCCTTGGGGGCCTCCCGGGCGCCTCTTGGGGCCTCCTGGGGGCCGAGGGCCCAGAAAGTCCGTTCGGATCCCCTGTCTGGGCCCCTTCTTAAAGCTGTCTTGGGGCCCTCTTGGGTGTCTCTTGGGCCGTCTTGGGTCCCTCTTGGGTTGTCTTGGGGTCTGTTGGGCCCTCATGGGCTGCGTTAAAGCGGTTTTCGGGGCTTCTTGGACTGTTTGGAGCGTCGGAAAAGCGAAAAGGTGCTTCTGCTAAAAATGTACGTTCCCAAAGGAATTGGAATGTGTTGCCCTCTTGGGGGCATTTTGATAGGCTTGTGGGAGGCACCTTGGAGCGTTTTGGCGCCTTCTTGCCACGCCATGGGGCCATTTTTGTTGTTGCCCTTACGGTTCGCTTCCCCCATCTCGCGTTGCCAATCTCGCTTCGCTGGGGTCGCGCCGGGCAGACAGACCCGGCGAACGCGACTTTAAAATGAACGCGCAGGTTATCATACGAGCGGGCAGGACGTTAGACCGAGCGGGATTCAGAAGAGGACAATTGAGCTAGCACGGGCTACATATCATGTCACTACTACAACAATACCCCCTTGTGCACTGGTCCCAATATCCACATGCGCAATAATATCCTGGAGCAACCTTACCACCCACACAGCAAATTGGAACCTCCCGCGAACCAGAAGCAACCGGCCCGACGCAGCAGTAAGTGTTTGCTTGAGGGCACTCCAACTCACACTCCGAGGAACGGAGATGCAAGTCGCCAGGATGTTTATGCTGGCGATGCATGGTAGAACTGAGGTTCTGGAAATCGATCGGTATATCGTCCACTCTCGCCTCCTCATATTGTTTGTGGTCCGGCGTCTCGTCCTTCCAAATGTTCGCGATTTGCGGTTCGCTGGGGCCCGACGCCCGTGGCGTCGCAGTTGTGCGAATCGTCCTCCATCAGGCAGCGTTCCTCCGAGGTCTTGGCTAAGTCATCGGCGGCAACGCAGCCGCGGCCGACGAGCAGGATGGTGAACGCTCCCGCAAGCACCACGACGTTCATTGCGGCAACGGCGGAGTAACAGGGGTTTGGCAGCAATAGGCGCAAACCAAATGTTCCCTATTCCTGAAGAGTTGCCACAATGTCTTGAGCCAAAATGGTTACGGAGCGCCTTGGGGCCATCTTGGGCATCTTGGGGCGATGGTTCGGTGACTCTCTGGGCTGCATTGGACCGACTCGGAGCCTTCTTGGAGCCCTTTTCAGCACGTTTCGGAACTGCCCTGGGCCGTCTGTGAGCGCTCCCGGAGGCCGTGACACGCCATGCCCCCCGGGATATGTATATATATATATATACACACATCTATATGTGTGTGTGTCTGGAACCACGCGCGCGCTTCGAACGCGCTCAGATTCTAGCTCAGCCCATGGAGCTGTGATGACACGAAGGTCGGGGATTGCGGGCGATTCGCTGTGGGAGAAGGGTTGCGACCTTCTCGGGCCGGCATTCAGATGTCGCAGGGCTTCCTTGGACGGCTTTGGGGCTGTTTAGGCGCTGTCTTGGGGGGGGCGGGGGGGGAACGTGTCTTGGGCTCCAAATGGCGCCGTCCAGGGTTGCCAGATCGTTGTCCCGACGCGCAAAGTCTTGGCTTGCGGGTTCGTCGGGGAGGCCGCTGAACAGTCTTGGCTTTCCGATGAAATGTCGAGGCCGCAGCTTGCTGGTCTCTGGACGTCGTCACATCTTCGTTGGCCCGTCTGGCCGAGCACGTGCAGGAGGGGCGAAGAATGACGGAGGACGGGACAACAACTGCCTTGGCACTGCCACGCCCAGCTGGCGGAGCACGTGCAGACGAAAAGAAGAATGCCAGAGGACGTCAAGAATTCATGCATCCAACACTGGACGACGTTGCGCCCAATGGGAGAGGAAGGCGGAAAAGGGAGCAGGGAAAGTTCTTGGAGCAAACCCAAGCATCGTCGCATTGCATCGATATGCAAACCGTGCGGTACACTCGCCGTCAGGTTCGCGGCTGGCGCCTGACGCTAGCGAGTGGGGGGTAAGTGCACGCCCCAAAGATGGACAACTTAAGCTGTGAGCTAAAAGGCAATGCCGATGGCGTCGCACATCGGCGCCCTGTCGCTGGCGAATCGCACGTCGACAACACCCAGACTGGCGCACGATTAGATGACGATGTATTGGAAAACTGTTCATGTCTGATCGACTTAAAACTGAAGGCCGACGCCGGGGGTGCATGAGCAACTCGGCTTCAGAACTACCTCGCGCTCGCTACGCTGCGGCCAGGGGCGTGTCCTCCTCCACCTCCTTGATGCCGCCGAGGAGCTTGGAATGGTTGCTCTGACCACTCTTCTGCCGCGCGAACTCGCTGGCTCCGCTGAGCTGCCGCTCGAACTGCGACTCCAAAGCCACCGACTGCTTCACTTCCTCCGCTTGAGAATGGACATAGAGGTCGTGAACGAGGGCGAGACCGCAGTACAGGCCCGCAGGCATCAGGAGCGTCCAGGTCTTGAAGGCACTGTAGGCGATGGAGCCCAAGCACGCGCCTCCAATGAATCCGGCAAGGAGAAGACTCATGAGGATCACCTTGTTCCTGTCCGCGGTATGCTCTTCCCAATCTTCTGGCGCAAAATTGCCGCGTTTCGAAAGAAACCTGGAGATGATTCGGCCAATGGCTAATCCCAGGTCCGTACCCGTTCCGGTCATGTGAGTCGTGCGAATAACGTTTCCGCTCCAAGACGAGCAGAGCCCATTCTGGAGGCCGCAGCCAAGGGCTAAGAGGTGCGCGCCGAGAATCCCGTGGCCGCGCAGGACTATCGGACTGGCCATGATGAGCGCCAGCATCATGAGGGCAGACGAGTAGGGCGCCTTGCCGATCTTGAGCGTCGCCTTGGGGATGAGCAGGCCGCACAAGGTCGACCCGACGATGAAGTCAAGAACGAGCAACGCCGGGGTTGGCACATCCCCAGGCTGGTCTCCAAACTGGCGGAGCCCGATAGCCGTGGAGGAGCCGGAGACGTGGCTGACGTACGTAGCGAACTTGGCAAACGCCACGGCATTGACCATTCCAGCGCAGACCGCCAAGGTCAGGCCGCTCACGTGCACGCCGATCTTCTCACTGTTAGTGCTGATGGCCTCGAGCACTGCAAGCCTCTCTTGGAGCGCGGCACGAAAGTGGCGGCTGTCGAGCGCTTCGCCGATAGACCCCAAAGCCTCGTCGCTGATCGCCATTGACTGCGAGCGTGGCAGCATGCTGGGCATCTTCGCACAAAAGTGGGCCTTCTTCCACTCGCGACCTAGCAAGTAGGACTCTGAGTCACTGGATGAAGCCAAGCAGCTTGAGTCAGAATGACTTGAGAGCCAAAATGGCCACGGAGCTGTCCATCGGGATTCTAAGAGCCTCTTGGACGGACGCATGCTGGAGATGCGGTTTGGGGCGTCTTTGGGTGCCGTTTTGGAACCCTCTTGGGGGCTTGCATGGTAATCTTGGGAATCTTGTGGGGCCGTTTGGGGGCCTCTGGGGCTGTCTTCGGGCCCTCTTAGGGCCGTGCCGAGGCCGTCTTGGGCCCATCTTGTGACGTCGTGGAGCGGTCTTGGGTGGTCAGAAGCCGAGAGTGGCGAAAACACGAAAAAACTTCAAACATTTCAAAAACATCAATGTGCCTTTCCTCATCAAGGCCTCTTTGGGGCGCGCCGGGGGATCTCCTGGGGTGTCCTGGGAACCTCTTGAGCCGTGCTGAGGCCATCCTGAGCGCTCTTGGTGCCCTTTTGGGCCGTCTTCGTCTCATTTCGGTTCCTCTTAGGCGGTCTTGTGGGTATCTTAGGCTATCTTGGAACCCTCTTGGCAGCCCTGCGGAGGGGGGATCAAACAAGCGGGCGATATGGTAGCGAGATGCCAGGCCCCCAGGCGAGGATCGAAGTCCGAAGTTGGCTTGTCTTTGGGGGCTCTCGTTGTCGCCGCGGCTGGACGCGTCTCGAAGCGACGTTTTGTCCGACGAGGCGCAGGACGAGGATGGGGGGGGGAGATGAGAAGTCAGAAACCTCGATAGTAATTGGAGCAGCACTTGGGCCGCCTTGAAGAACTTCTCGGCGTCTCGAGAATCTCTTTGGGCCGTCTTGAGCTCACACCACCGTCCGCACGTATGATCCTGAATGTTTGGAACTCGTTGCATGATGAAACACAAGGACCGGGCGAACATCAATGCATTCAGCGTCTCCGGGCCCTCTTGGGTGTCCTCTTGGAGCCTCTGTTGGGCTCCTTCACGCCCCCTCGGGCCGTCCTGGGACCCATTCGGGGCGTCATTGGAGGGCTTTGGCTGCCTTGGGGCCTTGCTGGGGCCCTCTTGGAGGGATCGTGGAGCCCCCCTTTCGGGCGTTGGCAGAACTGGGTTTAATGGAACCTGGTTTAGTGATGTGTACCGGGGGACGCCCCCCCCGCCCCCTTCCACGAACCGGAACTGCCGTCACCCAAAAACACCAGCCACGGCAGACATGGTTTAGTGATTCTGGCTAATTTGGGGGCTCCGGGGACCTACTACTAACCGGGTCCCCTTACCTGGGGTCCTGGCTATACCCATCTTGGAGCCATTTGGGACCGTCTGGGCCTCGTTGGGGCCGAGTTGGAGCGCTCCTGGGCCGTCTTGGGACTCCCTGGAGCCGTCCGGGGGCCCTCTTCGGGAGCCGCTTGGGCCGTCTTGGGTCGACTTCGGGGGCCTCGTGCACCGTCCTGGCCGGTCGGAAGCAGGAAGAAAGCGGACAACCTAAAAACACCAGAAACAGATGCTGTGTCGCCTCCTGAGGGCCTCGTTGGGACTCCTTTTGAAGGCATGTTGGCCGTCTCGAGGCCCCTCTGGCTGTCTGGAAGCCATGTGGGGCCATCTCGGGACGCTCTTGGGCGGTCGCGGTCTCTCTTGGAGCGCTCTTGGGCCGTCTTGGAGCTCTCCTGGACATCTCTTGGGCCCTCTTGTCGCCCATATTCCCCGACTTTGACCATTCTAGCGCTCCCTGACGGGTCCAAAACGGCCGTGTACAAAATCCCTGCTTCTCAGGGCCCCTGGGATCCCCTCCCCATTTATATATATATATATATATATATATATATATATATATATAGGTGGTGCAATGTGTGTGGTGCACTCTATTATCTGCAATCCATGCGGTTCGATATGTGTGATGCGATCTACGCTGTGCAATCTCTACAAGTAGACAATATTCGTGGTGCAAAATATGCGATACAATAGATGGTGTGCGATCCATGTGGTGCACATCATGTTGCGTAGCGCATATGATTCAATCCATGTGGTGCGAGCTATGTTGTTGTATAAGTTATGTGGCTTTATCAATGCGGTGTTCGTGTGTACGTATTTGGTGGATGTTGTGACGAGGTGGTGATAGCGACAACATAGTCGCCAGACCGACAATCAGGCCCAGACGACGGGTGGCAACGAGACGGCGACGGCGACAACATCGCCGCCAGACCGGCAATCAGGCCCAGACGGTGGGCGGTGACGAGGCGGTGACGGCGGCTACATAGCCGCCAGACCGACCTTCAGGCCCAATGGCTGACTCCAGAAATAAGAGACCCTACGTGCAAGCAGTGCTTGGGGAATCGTGCAACTGATAATCCGAAGGTTGAAGGGAGTAACACGCACTCCGAGAGCGGAGCTCCTTGAGCAGGAACCCGACAAGAGAGAGAGTGAGAGAGAGAGAGACGTGGAGAGGGTTATCGGGAGAAGGAGAGAGCGAGAGAGAGAGAGAGAGATAGGATTAGAGATCCGAGGGACGAGGACAGCCCGCGCTGCGGACGTGCCCACTCCTCGTAGCTCCTTTTCCTCCTAGCTGCTCCTCCTCCTTCCTTCTCCTCCTCATGCTCCTCCGTCTTTACTTACTCCACCCACCTCCTCCTCCTCCTCCTCCTCGTCCTCCTCCTCCTCCATTCCCTTACAGACAACTCCTCACTGTCTCACCGTGAGGCTCGCCGAAAGAGCGGGCCGGGCGTTTCGCCTGAGACATCCTCTCCATGTATGATCCTGAAGCTTGACATGTTGACAATCGTTTCACAAATGGAGGGCGAGCGACTTTCAAAACATGGCTCTCACCTTAGCGCCGCGCACAGTCGTCTTACTTTTTTGGATGTGACGTTTGTTTTTTTCATGGCGGGTAATTTTGCAAAACGTGGCTCTCGCCTTAGCGCCGTGCACATTCGACTCAAAACTTTTGAAAGTTTAACAGATTGCGGTCGGGTCCTTTTCAACAAATGGCTCTCGCATTAGAGCCGCGCACATTCGTCTTAAACAATTGCAAGGGCTTCGCGACTGGAGGGCGGGTCGTTTTCAACATGTGGCTTAGGCCTCAGCGCCATGCACATTCGTCTTACAGAATTGCAAGGGTTACACACGTTGTAGGCAACTGCTGTTCAAAATATAGCTCTCGCCTCAGCGCCGCGCACATTCGTTTTGAACACTGCAAGGGTGTCACGGGTTGAAGGCGGTTCCTTTTCACTATGTGGCTCTCGCCTTAGCGAGGCGCACAGTCCTTCTGAGCATTTGCAAGAATTTCACGGAATTCCACGGATAACGTACCAAACACACTGTTCTGGAACGAATCCGGATTGTCAGGGCGCAAGGAGTTACGTCGATTCCCGGTGCTGTAGTCCCAGGCATGGTGTTCTGGCATGATTCAGGATCGCCAAGACGCAACTATCATGATGATGCGTGGCGTTAAAACTCCGAGAACGGTGTTTTGGCGCGCTTCAGGCTCTTCGAACGATCGTCTCCCAACGGGGCATTTCCCTCAATGAAGATGAACCCTTGTTAGGGGCCAGTGAAGGGGGAACCTGGATGGAGGGTTTACTCCAACATCGCTGATGAGTCGGAAGTTTGCACTGGTGATCCTCCCCCTCCTCCTCCTCCTCCTCCTCCTCCTACTATACTCATCCTACTCCTATAGTAGCTCCTCCTCGTCCCCCCTCTTCCTCCTCGTTCTCCTCTCCGACGGCAGGTGGCGGGGCCATGCCGAAGCACGCAGCGGACTCGAGTGCGAACAGACCACGAGAGCGAGCCTGCGCAGAAGGGCAGCGCACGCGCAACGCTCGCAAGGTGGCTCTCCGGAGGGGGCGGGAGGAGAGGATTTGGAGAGGAGGGGCAGGGCTGGCATCAGGAAGATCAGTACGACAAGAAGCGGATGGCGGAGGAGAGGATCAGTACGATCAGTACGATCAGGGGGGCGGAGAGTAGAGGGCGGAGGCTCAGTACCATCCGTACGATCAGTACGAGCAGAGGCGGAGAGGCGGAGGGCGGAGGAGGCGGAGGCGGAGGGCGAAGATCAGTACGATCAGGAAGGTCAGGACGATCATATTTGGAGAGGAGGCGGAGGCCGAGAGGCGCTGGGCGCCTTTCTGCTTCTGGGCCCTCAGGCTCTTGCTGCCGTCCCTGTGGATGATCTTCGTCAGGCCGTCCTGCGCCAGAAGTCAGCGCTTTGACCCGTCTCCATACCCTCGGACGGGCTCAGCCACCAGAAGCCACCCTCTACGCAGCGACGTGGATGAACATATACACGACACGCGGCAACATCGTCAGCACAGCAAACCCTTCGCCAGCTGCGTGGCCAGTGGGCAGCGCAGGATCGAGAGGAGGATGAAGGAGGAGGAGGAGGAGGAGGAGGATAAAGGAGGAGGAGGATAAAGGAGGAGGAGGAGGAGGAGGAGGGAGGAGGAGGAGGAGGGAGGAGGAGGGAGGAGGAGGAGAAGGAGGAGGAGGAGGAGGAGGAGGAGGAGGAGGGAGGAGGAGGAGGAAAAGGAGGAGGAGGAGGAAAAGGAGGAGGAGGGGGAAGAGAAGGGGGGCAATACGCAGACGGGGGCCAAACATTCGCTCTGGCTCCGCAACCTCTGAGCTCGGATCACACCTTCGGCAGCTCTCGGAAAAGGGCCCCCGACGAGGGGCAAGGGCCGAGGCCAGGGGTGGCCGGGCACCATCGGGGCCGCGGGAGGCGGCGGCGACACTGCTCGACGACGCCGGCTGCTCCTACCCTGGTCTCCAAGAACAGACCACAACATCTTCAGGTGCAGTCAGCCTGCACAAGAAGGGCGCGCGAGAAGGATGCGAGGGCCTTGGAAGGCCACATGGAGGCTTTTCGAGCGGGGCGCGGCCAACGAAAGTGGCCAAGGATGGACCGAAAAAAAGGCAAGGATGCAAGGGTACCCTTGGGATGGTTGCCCATCCTTACTATGTGGGTTGACTGTAGGAAGCATGCCTTCCTCATCCAACGTGTCTTCTGCAGGTCGGTACGTTGCAAGGTTCCTCTGCACACGGCACAAGCGTTGCGCAGCATCTGCGTGCAGCAGACGCCAGTCCATGAGACACCTTCCACAATAAACAAAGTCCTGAGACCCCAGGACGTCCACTGAATTTTGGTGCAAACCATTGAAACCCAAGAAACCAAGGGCACCCTGGGAGCAAGCAGGGTGTGTCTTGGCATGGGTCTCCACTTACTGTCCCCCACATTCCCCCTGCTTCCACAAGCCCTGCCCGCCCTCCCTGCCCATCCTGCTGCCTCCTCATTCCACACACCACGGGAGTCTGTGGAAGGGGACACTGGGAGGACAGGCAGAAGGAGGAGGAAGGCCAGGCAGAGGCAGGATGATGGAAGGAAACCGATGAGGATGTGGGGGGAAGGAGGATGGGGAGGAGACGGGAGGGAGAAGGGACAAGGTGCTCGTCTTCGTCCTCGTCATGATCCTCCGTTCCTCCTTCCCCTCCTTCACCCCCTCCCCGGACTCCTTCTGGCCGCCGCTGAACGAGGTAGGGATACGCATTGAGTGCGTGGATGGGCAGTCCTGGGACTTGAACAACGCTTTTGAGGGAGACCGTTTCGGGGATGGTGCGTGCACTCGCCGTATCGTCAGAGAACTCAACAGGGCTGGTTGGGCGTTCGCCCTCGCGGATCGGCAATCGGATCGTGATCTCGTCTGGATGCGAGGGCCATTGCGGTCGCCTTGCCCTCAGACCCCACAAACTGAAAAAAGACTCATGCGATATCGTTTCAAACCAAGGTGGTCCACGGGCAACTGCGGCCTGCTTCCAGGTGGACTGTCGTGAGCTGTGCGCTCTCCGGCGGGGACAGCAAATCTGGGGTCACCGGGAGAAGTCACACGGGCATAGCACAGGTTGTTCGCGAACGCTGCCACAGCATATGTGCTTTCGTGGTCGATGCTCACGCGGGTGTAGGGCAAACCGCCGACGACTGGGGCCGCCAAACGCCTGCAGCAAGGGAATTCTGGGGCGGGCGTCGGGCCCGCGCTCCCCCCCCCCGAACTCGAAGGTCCGCATCGCCATGTCGCGGCTGCCCGTGGGCTGTGCGTCGCCTCGGGGCCAGGCGGCCTCCTTTGTGGCCCAGGTTGGCCCTGGGACGAAGTCGGACGTGTCCCCCCACAGGGGGACCTTGGGCGAAAAATAAAAGAGGCACAACACGTATCCCACCAAAGGGGAACAACATAGTCAAACAAATCGTGCGGAAGCGCCAGTCCCACACTGGTGTGGAGCTGGGTGGGCACGTTGCAGTGTGCGCGTGGCGGCCGCTTGCGCGGCAAGAGGGGGGCGTCGTCGGCAGGAGTCGCCTGGAGGGTCGTGTTCGCTGTTGCTCCGTGTGCAACCTGCGGCTTTGGGGGAGCTCCTCAACAAGAGCCGCCGGGCCAACGCGGGCAAGCAGCGCGAGCCACACAGGGCGGCTTGGCACAGCAACCCGTGATCGAAGCTAAAACAGAGGTTCCGTTTTTTTTTCGGCGCAGCTGCAGGCCGCGCGCGGCCAGCCGGATGTGACAATTGAGGATCAAAGAGCATGCAAACTTTCATCTTGGGTTGCAGTGGCGCGCAAAGCTGTAAGACATTTTGAGCCCCGGTCGAGAGCCATGGCCTCAGCGACGAAGGAAGATACAACGTCGACCTCATCCAAAAACACACCAGCCATAGAGACAATTTGCGAACCGTCCCCCCAGACAGCATCGAGGATCCAAGCTGCTGCGGAGCACGCGTCGCCCCGGCGACCGCCGTCGCAATGGACGACAAGATTCGCGTCTCGAAGCTGACGGCTGGCAACTAATGGAAAAGATATATGCCAAGAGCGTTTCTCGTCCATGGTGAAATTTGCTAGGTGTTCTGCTTTCACATTGAGCTCGCGGCGCCTCCGCGCGACGGGATCCGCGTGGCACTGGTGGGGCAGGACGCCTTTGTCGAATAGCGTTGCCAAGCGGGTGCAAATACGGTTGAAGATGCGGCAGTGGTCGGAGCCGTCCGGGAGGGCGTTCCCAATGATGACCTCAACTAAGGGTTGACAATCACAGATGATGATGAAACGACCTGCGCCGGCCTCCCAATTGATCGGCTCATCGTGGAAGTTGATGGCTGCATGTGTTGCTGGCAGGTCCTCCAATGTATATCTCTTCACCCAGAGTCGTTTGGGTGGAGGGTAGTCCTGCACGACCGCCTCCTTTGTCGCCCGAACGCACCCCACGTCTGGGAGCCCCCATTGGCGGCAGATCCACGCGCTGAACTCCCCGAAATGCCGCGCCCACTCCTGTAGGGAATGGCAACCGTCGCGGACACTCCTCCAATCGACGCCGAAATAATCACAACATACATCTTCCCAGTGAGAGAAATTGCCTCCAGTGGCGTGGGCCATACCCAATCGCAACCGTTTTTTGTATTCTTTGGCATGTTTATACTGCTCCCACCAATCCCGCGCGCGGAAAATCCGGCTCTTCCTCAAAAGCTCAGCTCCGGCACTGCGTGGAAGCGATATCTCACGCCATGCGTTTTTAAATGCAGACTTGAGCACGCGTACATATATGGGCCAGATGCTGCGCATCTGCATCCATTTTCGCATCAAAGCCGACGTGCGGGCATTGGTGGTCATTGCGCTTTCATCTGGTTTGCGGCGGAGCCGGAGCACTTTCCGAAGGTGCTGCCATTCCCAAGTCTTGAGTTTGGAGAGCACCTGCTTGTTGACGTGCCACGCGCAAGAACCCAGGAAGGCACAAGCAGATGGCCCGACTGACCAGGCGCGCAATTTACTTTTCACCGTGCCCCCACCACGATTTTGCTTTGACATGTGCCCAATAATGTGCCTCTGCCCGGCGTAAACGATGCCCCAGTGCCTCCATTGTTTCTGCTCTGGCGGTAATGAAAGCCCCGAGTAGGACCAAGTGAGAAACCAGTGAGAGCGTGAGCGGCGTTTCAGTCCCAGGCTCCGTGATGAATGGCGGCTGCGCGAGCTCGTCTATAAGACCCCCACAGACCACGCACTCCATAGATGCTGGCTTCCACCGGAAATCGATTTCAGCAACGAGGGCCGTCGTCAGCTCCTGCGCCATGGTTGAGAACTGCTGCGCGCTGCTCGCAAAAAGTATGAAATTGTCTGCCCAAATGAGATGCGTCAGCGGCGGACCCCTCGCATCGAAAAAGTATTCCGAAGTTACGGCTGCGCCAGCTGCAGACGAGGGGTTCCAGCACGAACTCGACCATGCAGTTGAATAGTTCCGGCGTCTCCGCGCCGCCCTGCTTCCCGCCGACCTCCAAGGGGGATGAGTCGCTGGCCGGCATCCCTGGCAGAACCATGGAGCAGAACAAATTTGATATTTCCAGCAGCATCGCCCGAACGAAGTTCGGATGAAGACCTTTATTAAGCAAGAATCGTGATACGTGTCCATGGCGAATCGTATCAAAAGCTGTTTTGATACCCAATGTCCCAACAACCAGCGGCATGCCCCAATGCCTGGCCACAGTGATGGTTTGGGTCGCGATCACAATGATATCATCACATGCGAAACCAGCTTTGCAACCAAATGTCGCCACAGAGCTGGGCGGTACAGACTGCCGAAAGAGCGGTTGTATGCTACGGGTATACCACTTTCCAAAACAATCCAACGTACATATGTATCGAAACTCGTTGAAAACCACCGGCTGAGCTATTTTTGGAATGCCGGTGCACTGGATTTGCTTCCAACTGGGGGGGTCCTCAGAATCGTTATCCAAGTATCGTCGCCGAAACAATATCCACACTTTGTAAACGAGGTAGAACGGCAATCCCTTGTAAATATCCGGCGGCGCCCCGTCGATCCCCCGCCGCCGTGCCAGACATCATGCCAGCCCTACCCGCGATAACGTTGAAGAAATCCAGGGAAGGCGGAGATCTGCCATCCAGCTTGGCATTCCGGCTAATGCAGTCCAGCGTATCCGAACGCTGAGTTTGCGTCTCGTGCTCATTTGTTTCGTCACCGAACCGTTGAGCACCAAAAGCTGTCAGTCCATCGCGCCAGACTTCTCTGTTCGCGGTCCAAGCCCCGTTGATCTGCAAACGTGCTGGAATTGGGAGTTTTGGCCGGCACGTCCCCAATCTGCTCAACTGTTTCTCTCCCCGCCGCTGGCGAGCGTTACGGCAAGCCCTCCGGAGCTGGTTCGCGGCCTCCACCCTGGCCGCCCCAGAAGTATTTGCAACCAAACGCCGCGCCTGCTTCGCCGGCCCTCCGATCGACCCATCCTGGAACGATCTCCGCTTCCCAGCGGCATCGTGATCAATGGTCTGGGCTGCATGGAGAAAACCACTTTGCATCTCTGACAAGCTGCAGTCGCGAAATCGCGTGCACTGCAAGCGAGAGCTGTCCAGACATTGCTCTGTGAGAGGCCTCCAACCTTTCAATCCCTTGCCAGACCGACGATCGCAGCGCAATATATCCGAAAACCGATAGGTACCCATGACGGGTCGGTGGTCGGAGGCTCCGTCCCAGGAAGGCTGGGGCCACTGTCGACCTCGACGCGTTCCCAAGGATCCGATGTGGATATATCAAAGCGGGATCTCCGGAAGTCCCGACCTCTTCCCCAAGGGCCGGCCCCGAGTCCCGGGTCATCTTTGCGAGGGCCCCCAGAGGCCGAAGACCACGTGTCATCTGCGCACTGCGTTGTGTTCAATGCGTTGCAGGTCCGGGTTCTGTGCGCAGCCTGCATGCTCTGCGCAGTCTCGCGCAGGTCTCACCTGAGGTTCCCGGCGGGCCCGCTCGCCCTGCGCCTGCTGAGTCTGTTGGGCTGGGGGAGGGCCGCCCCCCAAAACGGCAGATTCCTTTCGGCACTCAGTCAATATAAGTACTACGGTCCTCTCTCCCGCAACGATTTCCGGGAGATGTCCCGCCATCTCCGCGCATTGTTTCACGCGCGAAACTTCCAAACTTGAACTATGTTTTACTTTGCATATGGTGTTGTTGTCTTATCCGCTCGCGTTTGAAGCGGCGCGTGGCGCGTAGCGAGCGCCGCGCTCAGAGCAGCCCTGCCGGAGGCCGATCTTCCCCCGGTGCGATGCCCGAGAACCTTGTGGTCTCTCCTTAAATAACAACCCCTTTTCCACGGCGGGCGACTTGGGGCGACTTATGTCGGCAGCATTATTGACGACCTCCGCCGAGCCCTGGCCGCCGCCCGCAACTCCATTTCTGCCCTCCTTCCTCATCTGGAACGTTCGATACCTACGTGGCATCTTAGCGCACAAGGGCCATGCCAAGCTGGCCACCATCACAAAAGCGTCCGCCCACAGGCGCATTGTCTTAGTGCAGGAAACGCACTGGTCCGATCATGACGTGGGAGTATGGACGACCATGTTCCCTGCAAGACGCACCGCTGCGTCCCCGGCCTACCCAGGTCCGGGCGGTGGATGGGCAGGGGGAGTCGCCATCATCCTATCTCAAGAGTTCGAGCCCATCGACTCCACCATCCTGGTCCCCGGGTGCGCCATGTCAGCCGCCATGCGCAAGCAGGGCCGCACGCTTCGCGTGGTGTCGGTTTATCTTCCACCAGACCGGCGCTCCGACGTCCTGGTCGCCCTAACGGGCGCCCTAGCTGAGCCGAGCGATACCCGAACATACTGGGGGGGGGACATCAACATGGAATGGCAGGGCCCACGTGATGGCGAGATTGAGGGCGTCGCCACATGGGTCTCCATGTTGAACAGACACGCCTCCCACCCTGCCCACACCGACGGCCCCGCCCGCATCGGTGACAGCGGCGAGTCCCAAATCGACGCGTTCGCCTGTCCAGCTACAGTGGCGGGGCCATGCCGCATCTCCAAGGCCTGGAAAACATCTCTTTCCGACCGCGCCTTGATTTACGCCGGCCCGCCCACGCTTCCTGCAGTCAAGAGATCCAACGAGCTTACACCTTGGGCCTACAAAGCGCTCCCTGGGGAGGCGCGCGACGACTTGCGGCGACGCTGCAACATCTTCGACATGATGTTCCAGGTACCGCAAGTGGACCTGACGGGCCTCGTGCAGACCAGCGACTGGGCCCGGCCTGCCCCCCCCTGGCTGCCTCCCAGATGAGCACCCAGCCGATGACAAACAAGCCCTCAACCGCGAGGACGACAGCCGTGATGATCCCGCCCCGCCTGTCACGGACCGTGCACCACCCCTGCTCGGCGCTCTGGCTGAGCATGGGCGCGACGCCCTCAGCGCCATGATCACTTCCTCATGGAATACTGGGTCAGACGGCGCCTGGTTCCCATGATGGGCGCACAGCTGCGAAGAGCCGCAGCTGGCACCGCATCGTTCAGACCAGCCGGGCCCCTGGCAGCATGGCTAAAAAGTGCAGGGTGGAACGGCGGCGACTTGACCCCAGGTGTAGCGGCCACGCGGGAGACCAGATGGCGCGCGGACCAGACCCAGCGACGGGCAGCCCAGCTAACTCCATGGCAGCGCGGCGCGGGCGTCGAGAGGGCCCAGTTCGCCCCGCATTACTGGATCGGTCGGAACATCTTCAAGAAGTCACACTCCTTGAAAGGAATGCGGGGACCTGACGACCGCTGGTACGACGCCGCCCCCAGCATGGAAAAGGCCCAATGGAACAGCAAAGCAGGCATCTGGCAGTCGGCGCCACCGTTACCGCCAGTCAGGTCACAATGGCCATACCTGGGTGCAGCAGTGGTCTCTCGCGCGGTGGCAGACGTAGCGCCCCCGCGAGGCGCCATGACGCCCGCGCAGGTGGACACTATGATCACCGGCGCCTGGGGGGAGGCCATGAGTAAGATGCGGACCGGGACCCTCGCACTCCACGACGCACGCGCCTCGCCCGGACGGAGAGCGGCGGCGTGGAACGCGCGCATTGCCACCCTGATCCCCTACCCCGCCCTCTACGTGCCTCCATCCCCAGCACTCGAGAGGCCCATGAAGTCCCAAGTGCGCCTGGCGGTTGGGCTCGCCGGCACCCACTGGGCACCCGACCATATCCTTACGGGCCTGGGCTTCATGTATCAGGTACCAGGTTGCCCTAAGTGCCCCATGGCCCTGGCCCGCAGCAGTGAAATTTCAGCACTGGCGCACGCGCGGGGCGACGCGCGGGGGCCTACACCGGCCGAGCGGCGGGCACTGACCAGGTGGAACAGGCTTGTCAGGTGGGCTACAGCAACCCCGCGCCACGTGCCCGGCCAAGGAGGGGGGCCAACTCTCTCGCTCTACCCAGGGCCGCTAGCATCATCGCGATGCGCGCGACCCAACCCGACCTACCAAGGGGCCGCCTCTTGGGCCGCGCGCTCTACGCGGCCGCATGGGCCCGCCACTGCGGCACTACGGCCAGCGACTGGTTCGCAGGGGTCAGCCGCCGACGGAGGTGGGCGCCCGGACACGCGAGGGAATGGGATATCCTCGCCCAATCACCGCCGCTGACCACATCCTGAAGTTTCTCTCCAACGGCCTCCCAGGACACGCGAGATGGCGAAGCGCCCAAGATCGGTTCCCCCAGCAGTGCTGCGAATATCCATGCGAGGCCGGCCACGCATGGCATACCGCCTCGTCTCAATACCGAGGCGTCGCCTGGTGCAACCGCTGCCTGGGACACTGGGCAGGATCCCAGGCGAAGTGGCCCCTGCTGCCGCAGCATGCCCCACCAGAACGTCTCCGCGCCCAATTGCTGCCAGCACCCGCAACGCATGCCGACCATCCTGCGCGATGCCCAGCCCAGCGCCTAGCCCGTGCGGCGCCTGTCCGTTGCGTGGCGCGGGGGGGGCCGGCAGCGAGCACCTTTGGGCTGGCGCCCACCTGTCGCGCTTGCCTGGATATTGGCGTGCCCTGGCGACGCACCGAACCTCCGCCCGCGCGCCATCCTCACCCCTGGCGACCACGCACGGACGCTCGCTGTCTTTGTACATTAAGTCTCCTACATGTACCACGTAGAACCCCCCTGGAAGCGGACAACGCGGCACAACTCATGCGCTCTGGGGTGGCGGTCGACCGCTCCAGCGACATCCCCGAGGACAACGACGTAACCATATCCATGCCCGGCGCTGACAACGACAGCGTTTGGATGCGTTCTGACACCGCCTGCCGGGAGTGTATGCCACGCGGCATCCCGCCCTGCTCTCTGCGCGGCTCGACCGCCCTGCACGGCGCGCGGCTGGCCGGCCGAGCGGGCGGCGACTGTAGAAGGCTGGCAGCTGCCGCGGGCACAACCCTGCCCGGCCAGCACCTCATACATCTCCGTTCCACCCACGCGGTCGCAGGGCGGCTGCTGGCTGGGCCCGGGTGGCCCCCTTGCCCCCGCGCCACGGAAGACAGTCCCACCGCGCACTGGACAGGCACCTATTGCAGGACATGCGCAAGACACTGCCTAATACTCGTCGCCTCCCGACCCATGGAGCACAGGCAGGAGGTCACTGTCAGCGACTCCCCCATCCCGGATCAGGACCGCGCCCGCTGGACGCGCGAGGTCACCTTCGACGGCGGAGCCCGCCCCATCGCCGGAAGGACGAAGGTGGCCGGAGCCGGCGCCGCACTATGGCACCACCCGGCCTCTGGTGGGCCACCCAGCAGGATCGCCCCTTGCGCGGTCGCCTTTCCTGGCTCAGCCGCGGTTTATAAAGTGGGCGAAACCGCTGGCTGTAGGGCCGGGCTGGGCCTGCTGGGCGCTCTAGATGCGGCCGCCGACGGGGCGCTCGCCGCCAGAATCGTCGGCGACAACCTCGCCGCCGTCCGGTGCGGGGCGGGCGCAGGGAGGTATAGGAGACTGCACCTGTGCGCGCAAATGGATCAAGGCCTCCGGCCCGCGGCGGGCAAGGGCGGCGGCTTGAGTGGCAGGCCGTCAGGAGACGGCGAAACAAGGCCACGGACGCGCTTGCAACACTTGGGGTTTTTTGGGCCGACAATCCTAGGCAGGAGGGGCACGCCGCCGCCCCTTCATGGGTCGCGTGGCACGCCGCCCCGACTCGGGGCGCACCGCGCGCCTTCCCCGATCCTGGACTAGCTGGGCCCCCCGCCTCCGACCCCCCCGCGGCCATCGAGGCACTCGGGGCGCGTGCCAACAGGGGTAGCAAGAACAGAGGTAGTGCCTAATCTCCCCCCCCCTCGCCCTCCCGCCGCCGCAGCCGCTATGGCTCTGGGCGCCGCCTTCCGCGTCAGCGACAACCTGGGCGTTGGGCTTCTTTTGCCCCCTGAACCCCATGGTGGCCAAGGCCAAGATCGTGGCCAGATGGCCGCGTGCTGCCCCCTGCCGTCCGCGTCCACTCAGGGACGAGGAGGGGCGCATCATCTTCGGGTGTCGCGAGGCCCCAAGCGTCAGGTGGACCTACATGGACGACAACAACGGCAATGGGCACCGGGGCTGGCTATGCGACGAGTGCGGCATGGCGGTCAACGAACCGGATCACTTCACGTCGACCGAGCCCATGAAGCAGCGCAAGCAGACCCAGCTCGCAAAGTACATGGACGGCGACGAAGCCCATGGGCTACCCGATCCCCAACGCTTCATAATGGGAGGCGACCTGTGGGCCATGGCCCGGGGCCGAGCCACGCAGGAGATCCCGGGAATGCAGTGCCCAAGGTGCTGGGACTGGGACCTCGACGGGGGACTTTCCCCCATCGACCCCTGCGTCTACGAGTCGGACTGGGGCGCGATACCGATCGGATTTCCAGCGTGCTACGACGGGCCCGGATACTCTCCCCCTCTAGGGCTGGTGATCAGCAGCGACACAGCACAGCCCCCCTGGACCAAGACCACCTGCCCCAAACAACAGACAAAGGAACAACAAATCCACGGCGCAGTACAGGCACTGGCCGGCCCCCTGGCAATGAGGGGTGCGTCCAGCTCCGCCTCGGGACAGTCCGCCCACGCGCCGCCGCCTCCCCCTGGGTCTCCACCTTCAGCCCAGCCGGCCATCCCCGGGCCCCCCCCCTGGGCACCCTCCTCTGGCGGCCCCGCCGGCTCTGGGGGCACCCTGGCACCTCCGCGGCGTCGCGCCAAGCCGGAACGCCAGCCCCCGCGTCGCCAGGGGCACCCGCCATTGGAGGACGGCGCGTACAGCTCGCTAGGAACGCCGAGGACCTCTACCGCGCCCCCTGGTACACGGTCCCATCCGGCACGGCGTCGCGCCCCTGCCGAGGACCAGTCCCGGGGGCAGTCCCGTTACAGGCCGACTGGATTCGACGGCTGCAGATATATGGCAAGGAGCTGAAGAGGGTCTTCTTCACCGAGTTCTACGCGGACGCGGAGCCCCTGACGACGGCCCCACCATGCCCCGGCAAATTATGGCTAGCAAGACGACCTGCGCTCTGGACGTGCAGATCCATGCCTGTTTCCTGCCGAGCCAGCATTGCCAAAAACTCCTGGGTAAGTACCAATTGCAAGATCGGCTCAAAGGACAACGACCGGCGCAGAGTGAATACCTGTTAGTTTGGGACACGAGGTGGGCCATGGAGTGGACAGAGCGCGACGTGACGGCTGGCGCCCCGAACCCCTTCCTGATCTCCAAATCCTCGCCAACGGTGGACTTCTTGGCTGAGATGACCCCCGTCTGGCCTCCCGCCCCTGGCGCCGGGGTCTCGGGCACTGACCGGCGCTGCCCTGCGGGCGTAGCGTTGGTCCACTACGACGCCAAGAGGAAAATGCCCTTTCACGACAACGACGACGCAGTTCAAAGGCCTAAAGGCCTACCCCAAGCCAACATTACTACAGGGTCGACTGCACCACGAGGAAGTCCCAATTCAACAAGGTCAACGCAGCGATGCGTGAATTCTTTTCAGCGGGGTGCAATGGGGCGGCCCTCTGGTGCACTGCCCTCTGAGATCCTCACCAATGCGTCTGGGCCGCGTTGATTCGTTGATTATAAATCAACGCATTTTTGGCTTACCATATGTTGACAAAAATCGTGCGATCAGTCGCGCGCGAGCGCCCTCCTGCCCTTTCGGGCTGGGCCGCGGCAAAAAAAATCACAAGAAGCAAGCGGAGAAAAAGAAAATGGTAATACTGCTATATATATACATAGATATGTACTAATTTAGTTGCAAGATGAGGCAGAGGAGGAGAAAGGGAAGGAGGAGGAGGGCAAGAGGAGGGAGGAGGAGGAGGAGGAGGAGGAGGAAAAGGAGAAAAAGGAGGAGGAGGAAAGGGGGGAGGAGGAACGTTTGAAAGAAATGACATTCTGAACTTCCTTCTTTATTTCGAACGGGAGGAAGCGAAAGGAAGGAGGAGGAGGAGGCAGAGGAACGAGGCGCGGAAACACATGGAGGAGGAGGAGGAGGAGGAGGAGAGAGGAGGAGGAGGAGAGGAGGAGGAGAAGGAGGAGGAGGAAGGAGGAGGAGGAGGAGGAGCAAAACGAGGAGAAGGAGAAAGACGAGAGGGAGGAGGAGTAGGAGGAGTTGGAGGAGGAAGGAGGACGAGGAGGAGGAGAAGGAGGAAGAGGAGGAGGAGGAGGAACAGGAGGAGGAGACATGAGCAGGAGGAGGCACAGGAGGAGAAGGAGGAGGAAGAGGGGGAGGAGCAGGAGGAGGGGAGGAGGGGGAGGGGGAGGAGGAGGAGGAGGAAAAGGAGGAGGAGGAGGAGGGGAGATGGGGGGGGGGAGGAGGGGGGGGGACAGCAGAGAAGTCGGGCAGCCCGCAGCCTTCGCAGTGAAGGTGATCCCGACGTAAGCGGGGCGGCGGCGGGGGGGGGGGGGGGGGCTCGTTCCCTCTTGCTGCGCTTGTTTGCCCTCGCTCTTTCCGTGCGCTCTCCCCCGTTCCTCCCCCCCTCTGCCCTCTCCCCTTCTCTCTCCTCGGCCCTTCCCTCCCCTCCCTCCTCTACCCTCCCTCCCCTCCCACGTCTCCCCTTCCTCTCCCCCCTCGCCCGTCGCTTCCCCCTTCGTTTTTTTCTGATGCAACAGAGCTGCGGCGATTGCAGTTAGATAACTGGTTTGTTAAACGCACCCCTATTCTTAAACCGTACTTTCAGGCATGCAACGTATCTCTGTAAGCCCCTTAGGCCCACGGCCTTTGCAGAGTGCGTTGCTTTGCCACACATTTTCAGTTTGCCCAGCCACTTCTCGGAATCCCAGCATGCAGTTACATTCCAGTTCAGAGGTAACACGTCTAGGTTGGTGGCATCGCGATCTAGGTAGTGGTGCTTCGGCCTCAGGTCCCACGCCGCGACATCATTCGACAGAGCCCAAGACGACATGTGTTGGCAGCCTAGAAGCACTGTGCGAACAAAACGCTGAAGCGTCCTGCGGGTGTCACTGGGGAGCCACATGGGGGACGAATCCATAAACCTAAGCATGCTGTACAAGCTCCACAGCAACAACCGAATTACTTTACATTCGAACGAGGTTGCTTCAATTTGGTGTGCAACATGAGCTAAGTAGATCACGCAAGCTTTCGCGCTCTCGGCTGAAACCGTCGAGGTCACTTCGGGGTGGTTCCTCTTGCCGTCGCCTCTGCCCAAATGGCGGAGCGTGAAACAGCAAAACGAACTAAGTTTCAGGCCGCGTGCATCAGCGAACGCCCTGAAGTCGAGCCATAGCTCACCCAACGGATCATCATTGCCACGAGCCTTTGGGACCGAAACAAATCTTCCCGCTCTCCTCCTTGGTCCTCCTACCCCTCCTCAACCTTCCGCTCGCTGGTCCCACCGCCTTCCCTCGCTGGCCCACCTCATATTGCCGCCCCCCATCCGTCCCCCCCCCCAGTCTTGGGCGCTCTCACGCCCGAGCCTTGGCCCATTCGCGAAGCTGACCCCCACCGAGCCAATGCGTGATCACGTTTGCAACGATGATCTGGCAGATCCCCAGCCAGAGAAGATGCATCTCGTCCATGAAAATTTGCGCATGTTTGAAGCCTCTGATCTTAAACCACGGCGACGGCACCATACTGTTGAGCTGCCCCAGCGTGTAAACGGTATCTCGCCATTTCGCCGTCGACCGAAAATCTCTGAAGGTCATCGCGGGGTCAGCGTTGGCTGACGTCTGCTGGGCTTCGCAGAGGTCACACATGCTTTTTGTGCGGTAATACCACGGCATGCAATGACGCTCTTTTCTCGCCTTGAAGTCGCCGTGCCACCCCAGCAGACAAGCGCGAACGCCCAGCGGGTTGCCAGTGTGCGCTCGCTTGAGGGCCTCACCGTAAAAGCCCTCGCATGGATGCTTACCTGATAGCAACACTTCCTGCTCGAACGCCATGAACTTCGCAGGCATGGTTTGCACCTCATCTCTCATAGCATCGGGCACGGCCTTGTGCTTCAGAATACACAGCAGGAGCTTCTTGTCGAACATCGAACCTCCTTTGTCGTGCACCATGGCCGGTGAAAACGATACAACGTCAATCTCCGTGGTTCGAAACATGCCAACCCCGTCGTAATGAATGATGAGAGGAATCGGATGCCCATCGATATGCATGCAGAGATCGACGAGGCCTTCGCATTGGTTAGCGTGGCGCCAGAAGGAGCGCACAGACTCGGCTCCGCCAGTACCTATAAGACTGACATGTTCTTGGATGGTGCCTCCAGCGCTGATGAACTCCAACATCTCATGGAGCATGACTATTTCGTTGAGCTGTGGGCCGTCAGAGGTGGCAGCTTGATAAAATACGGCTCGATGTGAACGCCAGGGACAACTTTGTGCATGAGCAGGTGGCAATCTCGCTCGATGCTCTTTGAACTGGCACCGCCGATGCCTGCGCACTTCGAAGCAAGTGGATCAGAATAAGCTCCAGAGGTATCAACATGTGCTTTGCGAACTCGTTTGATGTCGCTCAGGCGAACTCCGTGGGATAATAAGTTCACGGCGTTCTGGAAAACTAGATTGTCCGAGTTCGCCTTGGCACGTTTAGCTGACGCCTGATTGTCTGCATGGCCCCCCTGGACGAGAGATCGAAGACTGACGCCACGTTTGAGAGCACCTGACGGCGCTCGGTGTTCCCTCTGAAGCATGTTTGAGCCTAAGTGGGCTACGGGTGATTGAATGTTAGTGTTGGGCGTCTGTTGTCGTTGTTGTTCTATGGAGCCTAAGTGCACGGGCTACTGCTGTTTTGTTACTGGACTCATGTGGGCTCGAATGTTATGCGTTGACTTCTGATGTTTTGTTTTATGGATGACGTGGTTCGTGTTTGCTTTTAGTGTTCGGTTCCGCGTTCGTTAATGATGGCATTGTTTTCGGTTTCTGGGCGCATTTGTTTGTGAGCGTTCATGGTTGAACTGTTGCTTTGTTATGTGTATGTTTTCAAGGCCCCTATCATGCTGTGCATGCGCGGCTTGCTTCCATGCCAGTTCGTTGCTGCATGGCCTGCCGCTCCCCGAAACTCAAGCCGAGTCCTTGATCGGCTTGCTCTTCTTGCCGCCAGGCACCTGGGGCGACGCCAACGAGCGGGCGAGCTTCCGAACGTTCTGGTCGAACCAAGCTGTCCTCACCTTGCTGACGTTGATGGCCCGTGTGATGTCTGCGCCCTTACCCTCGCCCTTGGTAGCTTCCTAGAAGATGGCATAGAGCCCCTCCTGCTTCTCAGCGAACTGCACCAACGTTTTGCACATAGATTTTGCGTAGGGAGCTGTGGACCCTTTGATCTTCAAGTGGAACTGGCGGGCCTCGGCCATCTCCTTCATGACAGTCGCCATGGTGGCGGCACCCAGCTCCTTCGTCGTGGTCTCAACAGCTGCACCTGGCAGGCCCTGGGGTGAGGTGGTCTTCTTCTTGCGCTTCTTCGCTTGGACGGTATCCTTCAGGACTGCGTCCATGTCGTCGTCGGCCATGGGAGCGATGGAAACGCTGGCGTCAGCACCGAAGACCGCGCCATCGTCCAGGAGACTCTGCGCCTCGTCAGCATTGAGCTTCTTCGAGCCCGACAGCTCGATCTCCTCCTCGATATTCCTCTTGTCCGACATGCTGACCCTCTCCCTCACCCAGCACATCTTCTCCTCGTCGTCGTTCGGGAAATCGGGGTCGTAGACCCACTTGCTCTTCTTGATCAGCTCCTTAACTTTCTTGACTGGTAGGTTCCACGGCGGCCCGACGAGGTCGCGCTCCTTGGCGCACGTCCACCCTGTAGTCGTCTCCTGCAGACGGCTGGCCCTTTTCTTCAGCGTGAGGACCAAGTTGATGTCCTCGCCGTTCTCGAGGTACTTGTTGAAGAGCGCGTTCCTGTCATTCTCGAGGTCGCCCCGAAGCTCGAGGGGGAACCGCTTGCGGTTCTTCGTCAGCCTGATGAAGCGCCTCCAGGCGTTGAGGTCTGTGGACGAGTCTGCTGGCTGCTTCGCAACCTCGAGCTCCTCATGAGGAACTTCAGGACTCGACATGTTCTCGAGCTCACGTTTTTTCTTCTTCTCCAGGTGCGGCATGCCGTGGGGCAGCGAGGATGGCGTATCTGCCAGCCTGGCGGGCGCGAGCTGCCACGAACGTGAGCCAAAATCAGGCGACGGACCACGCAAAAGGTTAGCGGGAGCACTGATCTGCCAATTACCGGTTGTTACCACCAGTTACCGGTTGATTATCGGCCTATTCCCTGTTGATTTTGGGCCGAAGTTTGTGAAACTTTGTGAAAATCTTCGAAAAAAAATAAATATTTTGTTTTTATTTTTTTGTATATAAGAAACCTTACAAAACAGAACATCCAGGGATTGTTTCTCAATTCGCCTGGAAAACGTGGAAGGCCCTGAAGAAAATGCGCATCGTACGCAATCCTGCAGAATCTTGACGGAGGGACGGGGCGACCATATGGGAATTTCACACAGGGGCCTTTTTAGGGGACCTTTAGGCATGCCTATAGGGGACCTTTTACATCTTCTCTTCCCCCTCTCGTCCTTCTCCCTCCCCCCTCCTCCCTCCTTTAACTCCTCTCGTCCTCCTCTCTTCCTCATCTTTTCCTTGCCCTTCCTCCTCCCTCCCTCCAATTCCTCCTCTCTTTCTCCTATATTTCCTCTCTGCCATACTCTTCCTCTTTCAATTGCCTGCAGGTCGCTCCTCCTCTTCCTGCTCCTCCTCCTCCTTAGCCCCCCTCCTCCTCCTCCTTCTCCTTCCCTCCATTAATCCCCTCATCTTTCGGGCGTGGCCGTTCTGGGGGCTGCCGTTTACTGGTTGTTACCGCCTTTTACCTGTTGATTACCTGTCTTTTACCTGTTGATTGGTTGCCTGTTACCTGTTGATTTGCGTGCCCGTTGCCTGTTGATTTTGTCTGGGAAGTCTTGCAAATGTCGGTTCCGTGCGTGTTGTTTTTTTTTTTTGTCTGAAGCGAGCTCCCGAGCTCGATCCCCAGCGCGAGTGTCTCGTGCGCAAGCCTATCGGTGCCTATAGGCTAGCCCCCGCCCGTGCAGCCGTCGATGGCCGTCTCGAGCGCCGCCTCGGAGAGAGTTGCAAACAGGAAATGAAGGAGGGCCAGGACGACGAGAGGAAGGGGGGGGAGAAGGAGAAGGAGGAGGAGGAGGAGAAGGAGGGAAGAGGGGGAAAAGGATGTTGAGGAGCGTTTGGAAACGGGAGGAAGTGGAAGGGAAAGAGGAGGAGGAGGAGGAGGAGGAGGAGGCAGATGGGGGGAGGGAGATGGGGATGAAGAAGACGAGTTGGAGAAGGAGGAGGTGGAAGGACGAGGCACTGAAAGACGCGCGGGGAGAGGATGGGAGAGGGGGGGAAGGAGGCGCGGCGAGGAGGGACACAGGGGCGGGGAGGAGGAGGAGGAGGATGAGGAGGAGGAGGAGGACGACGAGGAGGAGGACGAGGGGGAGGAGGAGGAGGGGGAGGAAAGGGGAGGAGGAGGAGGAGGAGGAGAAGGAGGAGGAGCTCGCAGAAGCCCAACCCTTCAGGGCCACATCAGACGGCCCACATCAGACGGGGGCCACATCAGACGGGGGAGGCGGTGAAGGGGAATGGGTGGATGATGAGACCTCCTCGTCCTCCCTCTCCCCCCATCGCCTCCCTCTTCTCCTTTTTCTTCCTCCGCCTCCCTCTTTTCGCCCCCTGGGATCCAATGACCTCTTCATTTCCTCGCCTCCTCCTCCTCCTTGTCCCCCCCCCCCATCCTGCTTCTCGTCCTCATCTTCCTCTTTCTCGCAATCCTCCCCATCATTCCTTCATCCTTGCTCCTCCTCTTCCTGCTCCTCCTCCTCTTCCTCCTCCTCGTCCTCCTCCTCCTCCCATGTGCCAATGCTGGGTCAAACGATACTTGGCCCGAAGTATCTTCGGGCCCACCGTAGGTGTTCTAGCCGTAGGTCAGCTTGTTGCAGACCGTGAAGTACGTCATCTTGTTTAAGATCACCGAGATCCTAAAGCCGTTGACCGTCGTGGTGTACGAGTTGGCGCCCTTGCCAGTAGATAGGTTGGGCCATGCCTTGGTTGGGATGCCCATATCCTTGAGGTTCCAGTCCAAGTATGCGCTTGCAGCTGCGACATCGCCTGGCCCGTCTGGCATCTCAGGGATGCTGAACTCCATCTCCTCAGTCAGCTTCGTCTTTTTCATTCTCTTGATTGGCTGCGCGGGGCCAGTCTCGCTCATCTTGTCGGGGGTCTCCTCGGCGTCGTCGGCATTCTTGCGAAGCGCAGCCTTCTTCTCGTTCCTCTGCGGGGTGTCCGTGTTCTTGACGTCCGAGTCGTCCCGATCCATGTCATGTGCCTCGCACTTCGGGATGTTCTTCTTCCTCTTCTTCTTCTTATTCTTCGTCTTCGTCGGTTTGGATTTCTTCTTGGGGCCCGCTTTATGTGGCTTATTCTTCTTCTTCTTCTTGCCGACGGCCGCCGCATCAGCGTGCACGATGGGCTTGGCATTGATCTCCAGCTCCTCCGCGATGTTGCCATCGGCGATGTCGCGCTGCTGGCGCTCGGCCTCTTCCTCCAAGATCGCCAGCTGTTCCATGGGGTCGGCTTCGGCCGAGTCCTTCTTCGACAACTGCCGCGCGCCGTCAGCCTCCATCTTGGACAAGCTCTCGCCGATGGAGCCCTCCATGAGCAAGCCACCAGCCTCGGCCATGCCATCTTCGCCAGGGATCACCAGCTCCTCGCCCCAAAGAGCGCCGATGCTCTCCCCGTGGATGTCCTCGCCGTCGTCGGACAGCACGATGGCCGCGCCGTCGTCGACAAGGCTGCCCGCGTCGACGTCGCCAAGGCTGCCCGCGTCGACGTCGCCAAGACTGCCCGCGTCGACGTCGCCAGCAGGGAGCGCGCCGTTCACCTCCTCGCTGCGCGCACCCTCCTCCTCGCTGTGCGCGTCCTCCTCCTCGGTGCACATGCCAGACTCATCCGATGCATCTTTCCCATCGGCATCCTGCTCGGCGGGCTCCTCGCCCAGATCATCGAGAGCGATGGCCGCCTCCTCCTCGAGCTGCTCGGGCTGCTCGGCCTTGCCCTTGGGGAATTAGCCATTCATGCCGCCGCCGTCAGAGAACCGACTTGAGCTCTCAGGCAGCGTCGCCACAATCAACAGATGCTTGAGCTCGGTGACCTTGTCGCTGCCTGCGGGCCGACTCGGTTCTATCTCTCTCTCTCTCTCTCTCTCTCTCTCTCTCCCTCTGTCTGTCTCTTGCTCTCTCTCTCTCTCTCTCTCTCTCTCTCTCTATCTCTCTCTCTCTCTTTCTCTACACATATATATATATACATCCTCTCCCTCTCTCTATGTCTTTCTTTCTCTCTCTCTCTCTCTCTCTCTCTCTCTCTCTCTCTCTTTCTTTTTCTCTCTCTCTCTCTCTCTCTCTCTTTCTTTCTTTTTTTTTTTTTTCTCTCTCTCTCTCTCTCTATCTCTCTCTCTCTTAATATCTCTCTCTCTCTCTCCTCTCTCTCCTCTCTCTCTCTCTCTCTCTATCTCTCTCTCTCTCTCTCTCTCTCTCTCTCTCTCTCTCTCTCTCTCTCTCTCTCTCTCTCTCTCTCTCTCTCTCTCTCTCTCTCTCTCTCTCTTCCTCTCTCTCTCCCTGCTCGCCCAAGGGGCTGTCGGTCGGCGATCGGTTGTATTTTTTGGGGGGAGGGGGATGTTTCAATGATTTCTTCGTTGTGGTATCGGGCTTTATTTGCAAACAAAGCCCGATTCCAAGACGCAGAAATGCTACTCTTTCCATGGGCCCGCGCGTGGGCTCTGCGGGCTCGCCCACCTCGAGCACCCCCTGCGAACGACAGGCAACTACATGGAGCTCACCTCCTCCTTCCTCAACCTCCCCCTTGCCCCACTGCGGCTTCCTCATCCTCCTCCTTGGCCTCCTCCTCCCCCTTCCCCTCGTCCTCTCCGTCATCCCCGCCATCCTTATGCTGGTACTTCTCCTCGAGGTCCTCCGTCGCGTCTCCTCCTCCTACTCCTCCTCTTCCTCCTCATCCTCATCCTCCTCCTCATCCTCCTCCTTCTCCTCATCCTCCTCCTCGCTCCCCTCTTCCCCCCTGCCATGGTTCAAGCTCCGTTGGCCTTTAGATTTCGAGCTGTTCCTGCACAGGTTCTTCAAGCACGCGATGCACGCCTTCAAGTCCTTGGCCGTCTGCACCGCCTCGGCGGCCTTGCCGATCTCGCGCTGGAACAGCTTCCCGTCGGCGAACACGGAGTCCACCATCAAGAACACGTCGGCCCAGAAAAACTCCGACAGGTCACCGAGCCACTTCTTAAGTACAGCTTGCAATACACTGAAATTTCTCTCAAGGTCTTTCGTGTTCGGGGCGGCTCCCGATGTCCGATCCAAATGAAATACATGGCCCTTGAAGTCGCCCGAAAGAACTTTTTCTTTGGCCTGCTTGGAGAGACCTGTCCAAATCGCATGTGCGAAATCAAACACGGCATCCACTGACCACTTGACGCGCTTGGATCTCTGCAAGGACTGCCATTGCTCTGGTGGGCCGCTCGGCCCATCTGGTTCCACGGAAGCGGCCATAAATGGCCCGCGGGGTCGAAGCCTCTATGGATCCGCGGGCCCTCGACACAAATCGGCTGCGGAGCGAAAGCCAGGATTTCAAGCGCCCCCCTTCGCGTGAAATTGGGGGGGGAGGTGGGGGGCCGAGGAGAGCCCGACCATCGTGTCATCTCACGCAAAGCAACAAGACGCCCCAGCGCACTGAGAGGGGGCGACGGGAGGCTTCCAGGTGCTCTCGGACCCAGAGGCAGGGGGGAAGCACAAAGGGGCGAATTCCACGGTTCACAAGGACCCAGCGCAAGCAACAATGACTAAACTGCGATGTTCAGAGGTCCTATAGGACCTCTGAACATCGCAGTGCAGGGTCTGCAGGCGAGTCGTCCCCGCTGCGATTCGATCACCTGCCTCCTCCCGCCGCCTCCTCCCTCCTCCCTCCTCTCTCCTCCTCCTCCTCACTCTCCTCATCCTTTTCCTCCTCCTTCTCCTCCTTCTCCTCCTCCCCCTCCCCCTCCTTTTTTTAGATGCAATGCAAGCGCAACTCAATGCATGATGCGTGCATGTGCAATTTCGTGGTGGCGCGCGGCAGTGTGCGCTATCTACAGCGGGCGCATGCCACATGTACGTTGATTCGTTGATTTCAAATCAACGCGTCTGAAACGCATTGAAGAGGATCTCAGCTCCCGCCCATCGTCTGGGCGCCCGTTTTCCGACACGAAGACTGCGACAACAAGGCCAGCGCCCTGGCCGTGCCGGCGCAAGGCGCAGCGGCGGATCGGCTGCTCGCGTAGGCCTCGGCGACACTGGAACGCACTATCGACGACCCCGACCAACCCTGCGCCAACCAACGTACGGCCACGCCCGCACTGACGGCCCAGCAGGCGGAGGACTCCCCTGGCAGCGTCTTCCAACGACTGCTGCCTGCCCCGAAGGAGGAGCACCTGGAGCGCACCTGCTAGATGCAGCACACCAACACCGCCCAGCGGCGCTGCGTGCTTGCGGCCCAGAAATCCCTCCTTACCCGATGTCACGGGCCGCCCAGAACAGGGGAGACCAAGGTCGCGGCCTGCGTGGCGGACGCCTACATGTCGCGCCTCGCCCCAGGGCGGGGCGCGGGGTGCTTTGGCGGCACCGGCGGATCCATGGGCAACTTGGCATTGCAGATCGGGGAGAATGTGACCCCAGCCTGCAACGACCTGTTCCCTCGCTTAGCCGTGCGCCTCGCACGCGAGGACAAAGCAAGGGGCAACGTAACCAAGAAGATCACCCCTGTCGCCAAGTACGCCAACATGTACAACATATCGGAAAGCGAGGTCACCCAGAAACATGCGGGTTGGTTCCGCAAGTTCCGGGCGGCGACTGAAGCAAAGCTCATCTTGCCCACGCGCGAGGCGGGAGCCGACCTCTGGGACAAGAAGTTCCTCATATGCCTCCTGAACGAAGCAGGACAGACGTCCGAAAACATGGCCATCATGTCCCTGATCCACGCTGTCGGATGCGGGGCCAGGACGGTCCTGATCGGCGACGAGCGGCAGCTGTGCCCGACGGTCAGATCCCAACAGACACTGCGCTGGGGTCTAGGTGTTTCCATTCTCGCCAAATACGTGACAGCCATCGGGGACATCCCCGAATGCAACGTCACCCTGGAGGAGTGCGATCGCGCCCATCCGCCCCTGCTCGCATGACCCTCGCTCACGTTCTACGGGGGCAGGCTAGTCTCAGCCATCCTGGACCCCATGCGGCAGCGACCATGCGCCGAAGGACTGGAGTGGCCGCTCGCATTACCTTTGCCCGACCAGGAGTACGAAGCAGCAAAGAGCGAGGACGGCAGGTACGGGCCCGACGACTCCCTGATCGACACCGTAGGCGGATTCAGGAGCAAGGCAGCTTGCACGGTCCCGAAAGGACACGGGGGCACCGTCTACGACCAGCAACGCTTCATACTTGCACGTCCCCTCGCAAGAGGTCCAGTCCTTGATCCAGGACGGCTGCGCCAACATTCACGAAGCACGCACAGTGTTAGCCCTGGTGAAGACCCTCGAGCCATGGGTACGAAGGACCGACAACACCATCCTCGTACTGTCGCCGTACAAGCGACAGCTGACCCCCGTACTGGCAGGCGACCCCTGTTCGGCGCAGGACATCAGACGCTGCTCGCGAGCGGCGCAAATGGAAGGATCCGGCGCGGACACGGGCGCCCCCGGCTCCCAGCGCCACCAGGGCCGGGGCACCTCAGACTCCTCTCAGGCCAGCAAGGTGGCTCACGGGAGGGGCGTGGATTAATCGCGCCACGACAGCTAACGGCCTGAGCGAGCGCTTCAGCGGAATCGCAGACCTGTTCCCGGACCTCCTGGAAAGCGAGACGATCCGTGTCGCCGCCATCGGCTCCGCCCAGGGACAAGAGGCGCCCGTTGTTATGCCAGTGACCACCCGTGCCAACTCTATGCAAAAATGGGGCCACGTGGACGACGGGCGCCGCATCAACGTGGGGCTGACGCGCCCACAATGCAACCTCATCATGACCGCTGACGCAAGGATGTTCCGCACGGCCACAGACGTTGCACTCCGCCACCTGAGCACCTGCGCTCAGAAGGCGGGATTCGCCTTCGAGTTCCACCACAACCTGGGCGGATCCTGGCGCCAGTCCAGAGCTGACTCAAGTGTCTTCAAGGAGGACGTCCCCGACACTGCCAGACCAGAAGAGAAGGCGCGGCTGCTGGCCGAAGCCGACCGCAGGCGAAAGGAGAAGGAAGTGATCAAGGCCCGTCAAGCTCAGCAAGCTGGCTTCTGGGCGCGCGCCGACCTGCCGCCCCCGGCCGACCGCGGCTGGAAAGACCTGGAGGACGACGTCAACACTGCAGTGGTGCGACTACGATAGTCCAAAGTATTCGGGCCCTGCATACTATGGCGCCTCGGACTACATCCGCGCCAGTACGGCGTCGCGGATCAGCCCACGGACCCCGGCCTGCAGGACAGGAAGGGATGGGGCATGAACGGGCACCTCTTTGTCTGCTCTACGCTGGTGGGACTGGACGCCGGCAACCTGGTGTGCGCGGCGGTCTTTGCGACTATCATGCGGGCCATAATGCTCGGAGTCTCGAGTAGCGACGACGCCCGCGCAGTCGGCCCCGACCTGATCCCACCCAGAAAGGATCGACCGAACATGCCGGCAGCGCGGCACGTAAGGAGGCCTGTATTCCCACTAACGCCCCCAGGCGCAGACCCAAATGCTGGCAACCACCCACCTGCAAGTGCCAAAAGCACAAGGAGCCACCCACACCGCCGGTGTTCCAGGCCTTCTGCAACACGGACTCGAAAGGACGCTCGGCGACAGTCCTCGATGGCCTCCTGGACAGCACTGGCGCAACCCTGGGAGCCATCCAAGCCAGGATCCTGCTCGCCCTGTCCCTGCTCATACAACGAGAACAACGCGCCTGCCTGCGCCCGCGCGGGGGCGCCGAGGGCATCGGCCATCGGCGACGTGATCGAGGCCATCCTCGGCCTGTGCGAGCCGTGCCGCCCGCGCGACAAGACTGCTCGTGACCGGCTAGGAGCGCGTTCGGACTACAGGCCTTCAGGCAGCTACACTCGGCGCTGGAGCCCATGATCACTGCAGTGTCCCGCCTGGTCATGGTTGCCCACCACCGCCCCCTGGCCAGGCGCGCGAATTGCCCCGCAACCTGGAGGGGCCTCGAGGCTGGAAAATTCCCCCTCCAGGCCACCCTCGCAGTCATCGATGGCACCGTGTCTCCCACCGACCCTTCGGCCCTGGCGGACCACGAGTGTGCCGCACGTGCGCTAAGTCGACGCGCTCGGGTCCGGCATCGGCCTCGCAGGCGACCCAGCAATGCAGGCAGGCAGGCAGCGTCACCTGGATAGTCGGGGGATACTCATTTACGCGCCTGCACCTGGACGTGCCCGCCCCGCTCGGGCCGCGCCCTGGAGTGGCGCTAAGGCCCCCGTGGATAGACGACCGAGACGCCAGGTGGACGAAGGAACAGAACACGGCCGAGTTCTACTGCCAAGGGTGCCTCCGCGGCCCCTTCAAGCGCGACAAAGGGGCGTGCGTCAGCAAGCGGATCCGCCAAACCATAACGGTCAACAGGCTAACGGAGAACTACCAAGGAAGGGGCCGCACCTGGCTGCGCATCTGCTGCTGGACCACGAAGGCCATGGAAGAGCGCCGGCCCATTTCAGACGACGTAACTTCAAGGACTGGATCGACGACCGACCCGACGACATGCCAGCGCGCGCAGCGCGCGCGCTGCCCAGACTGCGCCCCACGTCGACACCTACGGCCTTCACGCCCCTGGAGCACCTGCTGACTCCGCTGGAAGGCGAGCTGAATCCGCTCAACGTCAGAACCATACTCCCAGCCAGTAACGCGAACGACGATCGCCTGATCTCCCACTACTACAAGAAGGATTTCGGCATCTGGCGATGCGACGGCTGCCCGCCAGGCGCTGAGGGGCGCAAATGGCAGCCAGGGCAGCCATTCCCTGGCATGTACGGACACGCCGCTGACCCACGAGGTCTCCGCGCCGGCCGGCCTTGGCCTGGTCCGCGGGCCCCCGCCCGTACAGCTAATGAGGGAGATGTTCCTGACCAAGCGCTGGCGCGCAGGCTGGTACTGCAAAGAATGCCTGATCCACCAATGGGACATGGCACCGTCAGCAGTGAAACGCGTGTTCGACAGGTGCGGCCCTGACGTATACCCTAGCGCAGGAACCAGGCCCCTCGCCGCGCTACCAGGCGCCCCCGCCGCCTCGACAGGGGTCGCAATGCGCCCCAACCAAAAGGAAGTGCAGCGGCGCGCCGCGGCCTGGGACGAGGAAGCGCGCGCCTACCAGGGGCGCCTCCACAACTCACCCCCGCCACCTCCCAAGGATGAGCAGCAGCGCCTAGCCTGGGAGCGACAGCTGGCGGCCAGGGAGACGCGCGCAAAGGTGGTGGCACAGATCAGCGGCGAGGGTGACGGGGAGGCACTAATCGGATGGGCCAGGCACACGGACCCCAACGCCGCCGCTTCAGCACAGCCAGCCGCGGGGCACGCGTCCAGCAGCGAGCCCCTGCAGCATGCTGCCCCCCGAGCGGGCGGGCGCCCTGGCCACGCCTCCAACCATGCAGACAGCCCAAGGCCCGCCAATGAAACCCGCCTGACGCCCCGCGACTCACCCCCGCCCACCCCGCGCGGCGACGAGCCGGCCCCGGCCCCCTCCGCCGCGCGACCCACGGCTACCATGTCCGTTGGGGCGCCACCAGCCGTCAGCGCTACTCCTGACCCCCCCCCCGAGCGCGAGGGGCCCAGCCGCTTCGAGAGGCAGCAAGGGCGAGACCCAAACGCACCCATCCAGGGCTCCTTCTGCCCGATCGCAACGGACAGCCCGTGCATCCAGAGCGGCGACTACGTGGCCATCAGAAGCGACGCCCTCCCCCGCGCCAGACGGTTCAGTTCAGCGGACAGCGCCGAGCCCCTGTCCACGCAAACCCTGGACGGAGCGGTATTCGGACCCGCCCTGGACGTCCTGGCCTGCGAACAGGACGGGCGAACCCTTATCGTCCAAATGATTAAAGAATGGCTGGAGGTCTGAGGCGCCGGCACCAGGGCGCCCCGCGCGAACGTCCTCTGCGGCGACGCGGCGCTCCATGCAGCCACCTTCCTGGGCAGGACCTCCGACGAGGCGCGCAAGGCGATGTCACCAGCGGTCCCCGCTAGCTCCTGGCTCGGCGCCGACGTCAGGGGCGCCGCCGCGTCTGCGTCGGGGGCTCAGCCCGACTCCAAGCCTGAACATTGCGCGCCGCGCACGGACACACAAGACCCCACCTGCGAGCCGGCGCCCCTCGCGCACCCTTAGGAGGAGGACCCTGACTACACCGACAACGACCAGGAGCAGGAACAGAAGCAGAGGCTTGCGGAGGCCCTGAGCATGGTCCACGCGGTCTCCCTCCTCAGACCCCGACACAATCGAAGAGGGCCGAGCCCTCGTCGCGAGCGACGCAGCAGTCCCGAGCGCGACTCAAGCAATACGTGCCGGACCCAGCCAGCCTGCGCACCAACGGGGCCGACCGCGTTTGCGACGGCCGCCGCCGACGACCGCGCTCTGCACACGCGGCCCAAATCCAAGGCCCCAGGAGACAGGCGCCCCGCACTCAACCCACCCCCCGCACATGAGCTATGAGCGCGTGCGCGGCAAGGCGCAGATCCAGTTCACTGGGAAACGTACGAGACCGCGGTGAGCCGCCCGCCCAGATGACCCAGCGACAGGGCCCGTGCCAGAGAGCACGACCGCGAGCGAGACCGCGACCAAGGCGTAGAGTGGGCCCCGTGGCGCATGCAAGACACCAACGACTGGGACAGAGCCAGAGAGCGCCACTGGGACCAGGACCGCAACTGCGGCAGGGGCACAGAGTGGACCCTTGGGCGCCAGCCAGAAGGTCAACGCAGCTCTCACCACAGGGGCGATCGCCGCTGCCCTGACCCCAGCCGCCCACGGACAATCCATCGCGTCAGCTGGCCACGCCGCTCACACGAGACAGCAGTCACACACCTGAAGAGGCTGCAGGCTGAGGGGGGATACCATTTCACCGCAGCCTTGCACTCGTGGCGCAAGCATATGTGTAAGGAGCAGGGCAAAGGCCAATCCAAAGACCAGGTTGCGTTCGACCCGAACTGCTGGCAGCCCAAGATAATCAACAAATTTCTGATTTCTGGAGGATATGGACAGCAGCAACCACCACGTGGAGACGTGGTCTCGGTACGCCCGCGTCTACGTGGACTGGGTCCGGGAAAGGGCCCTGTACAAGGATGTCCTGAAAACAGAGGTTGCCAAAGGTGAAGGGCGCGGGGAGGGCCAGGCGCGCAGCTCCGGGTACAACGACAACTGGACCCGGAAGCGCCCCAGGCGCTGACCAGCCTGCAACCGGCCCCCCCTGTCAGGCGCAGCGCGCTGCGACCGACTTCTTCCCTTCCCTCCGACTTGCGACAAGATCCTTGCGCGACCCACCGCTGGCCACGCCCACCACCTGATCCCCCTTCCCCCTCCCCCTTTGCCCCCTGGCTTGGGACCGTGTGTCCTCCTGGCCCCCCCCACCTGTACCCCCGCGGCCTTGGCTGGAAGGCTGGCCCAAGAGCCTGGCAACCCACGGGCGCCCCCGTCACGCGCACGGCGCAGGCACGCGCAGCATGACGGGCGCTGTAGCGGTGCACGTGGTACGCGCACGGCTCCACCAGCGGCGTTTGTGTACTGGTCCACCTGGTCCCCGTCTGTGCTACCTGCTCCCAACCCCCCCTCCTGTCTTCAACGTGCATGGGGACCGCGTGTCCCACCTGATCCCACTGGGTGCCCAGCTCCACCCAAATGAGCACCGATGGTGCGGGCTGGCACGTCGACGGCTGGCGGTGAGCGCCGCCCTTGTCCTTCCTGTTCGCTTCTTCCCCTCCCGCTCGCTTCCCCCGCCTTCCATGGCGGCAGCGCCCGGCACTGCGCGGCTTCGGCCCGGTGCTAGGCGCTGCACCTTGCCGCATTGGCGGCCCCGCTCGCCATGGCGCTGCGTGGTTCAGGCCCGGCCTTTGGCATTGCGGACGTCAGCACATCGTGTGTGGTTGCTGCCCGTCTCCGCGCGCTGTCGATGCAGGGCAGGTTTTCTCCCTGCAGCTCACCGACTTCCTGTCGGTCATGGACGGCCCGTTCGTTCGGAGGCCGCACCTCAAGTTTCATTGCTACCTGGTCGCGGATTGGACTACCACCCCGGGCCTCCTCTGCATCATCTGGTGGCACAACGTTGCTCATCGCCTTCGTGGTGCTTTTCGTCCTCCTGGGCGTCGACCTGGTCCAGTGGCGCGTCCCCCCCTGCAGTGCTTGAGGCTGGTGTTCGCGAAGTGCCGTTGACGGCAACACCATTTCCTTCGCCTTCCGGGTCTTCGCCCTCGGTTCCTGTCCGAAGCGTACCTTTTCCTGCACATCCACTTCGGCACCGCCTGTTCCCCAGGCCCCGCCCGTTCCGGCCGCCTGAGGCCCCGCCTTCCTGTGCCCTGTCTCCCTAATTGAAGTTGTGCGTAGCCCGCCTAGCCTTTAGTGGAAAAGGTTCGGTCTCGCCCCGCAGATCAACAAAATGTTTGAAGATGGAGAAACCGCTGCAACAGTGGCATAATGCCAGGGTCAGCGCTTTGCTCCCGTCGGTCAGAATGGCGCTCTCGCTCCAGCGCGGGCCTGATCTCTGGATAGGATTCCTTCCTCGTCGTTGTCGCCTCTCTTTCCCCTCCTCTGCCTTCTCGTGGTCCTCCAGTTTCTCCCGCTCCTCCTACCCCTGCTCCTGCTATTACGGCTGTTCCTCTCCTCCTCCTCCTCCTCCTCCTCCTCCTCCTCCTCCTCCTCCTCCTCCTCCTCCTCCTCTTGCTCCCCCTCGTCCCCCTCCTCCCCCTCCCACTCCTTCTCCTCCTCCTCCTCCTCCTCCTCCGTCTCCTCCTCCTCCTCCTCCTTCTCCTCCTTTTGCTCCTCCTCCTCCTCCTCCTCCTCCTCCTCCTCCTCCCTCTGGACAATCTGGCTTCCCTTCCAACTATCCCGGCAAAGCAACCTAACAACGATGTGTAAAAGCATAGCTGGAAGCATTGCCTACGGCATTCATGTAGGAGTGCTGGTGTCGAGTTTTTTTGTTCTCGCAGTCGCATTCGGATTCGCAGTGGCAGTCGCAGTGGCAACATCAGTCCCAATCGCAGTCGCAATGGGAATGCCAGTAGTTGCAGTAGCAATACCTACAGGAGCAGCAGCAGCAGCAGCAACAGAAACAGTAGTAGTAGCAGTAAAAGTAGCAGTGGCGGTAGTAGTGGTAACAGTGAAGTAGTAGTTGTACTGGGTGCAGTGAACGAGAACTATCATTAGAAACACTATTAGCAAACATAGTACAAACGAGACACTTCGATCAATCAACCCATCTTCGAACGAGACACTGCTATCAATGAGTGGACTGTCGAACGACTCATCGTTTTCGAGAAGTGAATCTCCAAATGAGATGTTTGTATCAATTTATTGAAGTCTAAACGAGACGCTGCTATCGATGGGTGTAGGTCCAAACGGGACACTGCTATCAATGGATGTAGGTCCAAACGATACACTGCTATCGTCCTCGTGCTCGTCCTCCTCGTGCTCGTCCTCGTCCTCGTCCTCCTCCTCCTCCTGCTCGTCCTCCTTCTCCGGCTCCTCCTCTTCGTCCTCCTCCTCCTCCTCCTCGTCCTCTTGCTGGTCCTTGTCCTCCTCGTCCTGCTGCACGAAGTGGCCAACAGTTGGCTCCGGGTATTCAAAATGTAGCCCGGGAGTGGCGTTCTGGGAAATCGAATAGCACAACTGGCGTACAGGTGGCTTCGGGCATTCAAAATGTGGCCCGGGAATCGAATTCTGGGAGGACGAAGAGCACGAAGTGGCCTACAGTTAGCTCCGGGCATTCAAAATGTGGCCCGGGAATGAAGTTTTGGGAAGGCTAAGAGCACGAAGAGGCCTACAGTTGGCTCCGGGCATTCAAAATGTGGCCCGGGAATGGAGTTCTGGGAAATCGAAGAGCACGAAGTGGCCTACGGTTGGCTCCGGGCATTCAAAATGTGGCCCGGGAATGGAGTTCTGGGAAGTCGAAGAGCACGAAGTGGCTTACAGTTGGATCCAGGCATTCAAAATGTGGCCCAGGAATGGAGTTCTGGGAGATCGAAGAGCACGAAGTGGCTTACAATTTGCTCCGGGCATTCAGAATGTGGCCCGGGAATGGAGTTCTGGGAGGTCGAAGAGCACGAAGTGTGTGACTGTTTGCGAAAAAACGAGTTCGGACCCAGCTCCCCGGATGCCGCCCGGACCCCCCTGTGGAGTCATCTGCTGCTCTTTTTTGACCCCACTAGAAACCTATCAAACTTCGCTGTTAGGTAAAAATGGCACCCGCGATGTGCACCAAACAGGCCGGGGAGCCACGCGACGACCGGCCAGCAGCAGGCGAGCCCGCGCGCGGATGCCTTGGCCTCTGCGGCAAAACCGCGCGGCGCTGCTACTAGAAGGACGAGGAGGAAGAGGAGGAGGAGGAGGAGGAGGAGGAGGAGGAGGAGGAGGAGGAGGAAGGAGGAGGAAGGAGGAGGAGGAGGAGGAGGACGAGGAGGAGGGGGAGGAGGGGGAGGAGGGGAAGAAGGAGGAAGGAGGAAGCAGCGGGAAAAGGGGGATGGAAACGCGGGCAATTGTCCGCAGCGAGCATCGCTGTGCCGTACGCTCCCGGACTGACCGAGAAATCGGACAAAGGCCACAAAGTGGCAGTTTGGGGCGAAACTTGCGCTTGTTGGTTTCCCCTGCCTGCGAAGAACTGAAGACAACAAAACAAAATAAGCAGGAAGGAGGAGGAAGAGGCAAGAGGAGAAGGGACGCAGCGGAGCGGGTCGGTGACCTCGCGGGGGCCAGAAGCGGCCCCGGGTCACCAGAAGATCGGTGACCTTGCGGGGGCTTCAAGAGGCACTGGAAGGTTCCCGACAGGTCGGCGACCTCGCGGGGGCTGGGGAATGCAACAAGAGGTCACAGGGAGATCGGTGACCTCACAAGAGCTCCACAAGGCGTTGGAAAAATCACCCGCCGCGCCTGGGCCTCATTTGCACTCCGCAGCGGCCTCGCCAGCCACCATTAAACCGCCGTCCTCGTCGTCCTCGCGGCCGTTCTCTGCGGGTGCCGCCGCCGCCAGCTCGGCGCCACCGTCGCCTGAGCATCTGTAGACCATCGCCGCCGCCCGCGACCAAACGGCGGCAGCGAGGTGCCGCGCCAAGCCACGCACTGGCACTTCAGCGATGGCCACCCCCCGACGTAGGGCCGCGCGACGCGCGGCCCCGTTCAACATGTGTGACGTCGGGAGGGCCGCGGCCATAGGCGCTGAAGACAGTCGGGGCGGAACGGATGCCCTGGGCCTCGAGTTCTGGCAGCACTGCTGCACACCGCCCGAACTTCTCCCTCTTGCCTCCTGGTCCTCCTCCTCCTCCTCCTCCTTCCTCATCCTCCTGCTCATCCTCCTGCTCATCCGCCACCTCCTCCTCCTCAAAAAACTACAGGAGGTTCCAGATATGCTATGACATCCGTCGGCGAACAGAGCGACACATCAGCCTAATTGGAACGGATGTGTGGGAGGGTGTAGCATGTGCGATGTTGAGCAAGCGCACCTAGCTTGCGCCTCTCATCTCTCCTCTCACCTCCTCTCACCTCTTCCTCCCCCCTACCCATCCTGTCTCCTCCTCGTCCCTCCGCCTCCCTTCTGCTCCTCCCGCTCATCCTGCCCGCATCCTTGCGGCTGCTACTCCTCATCCTTCTCCTCCTCTCGAGAGCACGCGCGCGGAGGAGGGAGGAAGGGGGAGGGAAGGGAGGAGAGGAGGGGGGGATGGAGAGTAATCTGCCTCCTCCTCCCCTGCGGGCGCGGAGCAAGCGCTGGAGAGGAAGGAAGGCGCGTGCCGGAGAGCAGGCGGAGGAGGAGCGATGAGGACAGGAGGGGGAGCAGGAGTAGGAGAGAGGCGACAGACGACGACGCCGACGCCACCACCAACGACCACGTCCACGGCGGCGGCGGCGGAGGCGACGACGACGGCGGCGGCCGCTGAGGCGACCGCGACGACGACGGCGTCAGCGCTGGCGGCGCCGGCGCTGGCGGTGGCGGCCACGACGACGACGGCCGCGAGCCTGACATCCGATGGTGCGACAAAAATGGCAACAGCGCGAACAATCACGCCGCAAGGTCTAGACCACATCTTCTTGCGCTATTTTTCGAGCCGGATTGATCTGTGAGGGCCCCAGGCTCGAAACCTGGCGCAAACGCCCGTCGTGAAAAAATGGCAACGTCCAGATCTCTGGGGACGGCGAGGGCGGCGGCGGCGACGGTTTGCGGCGCACACAATGGGGTAGGGGGAGGGGGTAAGGCTTCTTGCAAGGACGCTGCTTCCTTGAAGACGCTGGCCTTACATCTATGAACAAGGCCCGCGCCTTTTCAGAAGCAGCGTCCTTCTAACCAGGCTTCCCCTCTTCCCCGACCCCCTTGTGCGCGTGGCCAGCGTCGCTGACTCTTTTTCACGACGGGAGCTCCCGGCGCTGCTGCTGCTTCGCCCCCCCCCCTGTGCGCGTGGCCGAGACGGCGGCGCTTCCTTCCTCGGGGACGGCCAGGAGAATGGGGCGTCCAAGAGGGGGGAGGCGCAGAAAAGGCCGTAGATTCTGCCATGCTATCAGTGATGACACGGGAGCCGAGGAGTTGGCCAGCATATGTAACAATCGCTCCAGCAGGGTCGTAAATGACCCATGCGTATTCGCCTTGGGCCTTCACAGTGTCCAAGACGGCCCCAGAGCTCCTTAAGAGACACGCCAACAGGCCCCCAAGAGGGCTCCAAGACGGCCCCAGAAGGGCCCAAGACGGCCCAGGAGCGCCACAATCGGCTACACGCAAGAGTGACCCTGGGTAGGAGTGACCTGTGGTGCGCGGCTTTTTGTTGGCCGCGGGGGGACCGAACCTGGGCGCGCAAGCCGCTGCCCCTGCTTCGTTTTCAGCCATCTGGGGACCCATCTGTGCCCGCACCAAAGGTCACTCCGGCGAAAGGTCACTCTTACGTCTAGTCGAAACAAGACGACCCAAGACGGCCCAGGAGCGATCATCATCATCTCGCTCTCACCCCCTCCCAGAATCGGCGGCACTGGCTGGAGGCCAATAGCCCATGGCCGGCGGCGCGTGCGCGGCCCAGGGTGAGGGTGCGGGCGGGGGACGCCTTGAGGAGATATCCTGCCCCCCGCCACGATATCCCCCCCCCAGTCTCGGATAGCAAAGGGGGGGGTTGAGAATCAGCTCACGTA
>CAUYUJ010010070.1:0-30524 GCA_963575745.1 Prorocentrum cordatum
ACGCCCGACCTAATTCCAGGCCTCCCTCAGTGCGCTGACCGTCGTCGTGCGCAAGTTCCGCTCGGTCTCCTCCCTGGTGGCGGAGGGCGGGCGGCTCGGGGGCCTGGAGGACGCGCTGGCGGACGCCGCGGCCCGCGCGTCCGCGGGCGACGGCGTCAGCGTGGAGCTGTCGGGCGAGGTCGGCTACAGTCGGCCCGGATTAGTAGGTCGACCCTGCCAAATCAGGGGTACTCTTGTGTCCTGTGTCTCGCGACCCATGCCTCTTACATTCCTGTGGCAGTGTGGCCCTCGGAAGGGTCTCGTGTCCTCTCGCGTGTCCTGTCCAACGAAGTCCGACTGCACGCGTGAGAGTGACCTTTGGCCAGAGTGACCTTCGGTGCGGTCCCACAGGGGTCCCCCTGGCATGGCATGGCCTGCACGCTTAGACGTGGTGTCCCCGAGGCCCCCTGAAGCCGCGCACCAAAGGCCACTCTTGCCCAGGGTCACCCCTGCGCGTAGCCGACTAGGGCGTCAGCGTGGGGGGGCTCTCGCTCTCCCTGCCCTCGGGCGCCGCCATCTGCAGGGATCTCGCCTTCGCGGTGGGGCCCGGGGAGCGCCTGGTCGTCACCGGCGAGTCGGGCTGCGGCAAGACGACGCTGGTCCGGGCCTTGGCGGGGCTGTGGGCAGAGGTCGGCGGCGAGACTGGGGGGCAGAAGTGAGCCAGGGCGGGCCTGCCTCGGAAGGCCTCGGGCCCTCTGAGAAGTTGTCTAGGCGCCGTTCCCGAGGACGCAGGACAGTGCTCGGAAGGCCAGAGGGCTTCTGAGAGGGCCTGCTCCTCCTCGCTTCCCCCCCCGGGGCGCGTCGCCGAAGAGGGCTCGGGGCGCGTGCGGCGCTCGGGTGACGCGGTCTTCGCGCCGCAGGACCCCTACATACCCGCGGACACGCTGCGCCGCGTGCTGACCTTCCCGGCCCCGGACGTCTCGGGGGCCGCCAGCGGCGTCCGTGGCCACAACATATGTGCATGTACGCGGTTTGTTTCCGCCGATGTGCGTTTGAACGCGGAGGTGCATGTACGCGGTTTGTTTCCGCCGATGTGCGTTTGAACGCGGAGGTTCGTGCACGCAGGACCGCGGAGGGCGTGCATGCACACGTGTCGTTGCTCGCTCCACTGTGGAGCCCCATGGGGGCCCTCTGGGCATCGTGAGGGTTGCCCTGGCGGCCGTGGGGTGCTCCATGGGAATCCGGGGGGCAGCGTGGCCCAGGGAAGCCCCTGGCAGCACCCGAGCGGCGCCTTCTCCGACGAGCAGGTCACGCGCGCAGCGAAGGCTCGTTGCATGATGTCCGCCCCCGAACCAAGAGTCGGGGTCGGTGTTGGAGGTCGCTGCAGCGATGGCGGTGGCCACAAATCGGGGCAAGGTTTTTTTTCCAGCGAGTGACGTGCCCCTTCCCAGCTCCCCCCATCTGCGATGTAGACGTGGCTCATAAGTAACACTGCTCCCCAAGCAGTGCTTGCACTTAAGGGCTCTTGCGTACGGGATATGGAGCTGGCCTTGACGGTCGGTCTGGCGACTATGTTGCCGCCGTCGCCGCCCCGTCGCCGCCTCGTTGCCGCCTGTCGTCCAGGCTGGACGGTCGGTCTGGCGGCTATGCTGCCACCGTCACCGCTCCGTCGCCGCCTCGTCGCCACCCATCGTCTGGGCCTGACGGTCGGTCTTGGCGACCATGTTGCCGCCGCCGCCGCCGCCCGTCGGCGCCTTGTCGCCGCGCGTCGTCTGGGCCTGACGGTCGGTTTGGCTGCTATGTTGCCGCCGTCGTCGCCCCGTCGCCGCCTCGCATAGATTTTCCTTTCTAGAACAGTATTCGGCGGATCTACCCTCCCCCCCGATTTAACGGGCCACCTGCTCGTATTCCAATGTACACGCGATTCTGCCCCATCGTTCATCCTAAATATGAATTCGTAGCATCCCAGCTAAACGGGCAACGCCCCCCTTCTCCTCGGCAAAAACATGTGTTGCACGGGCACTCGTTTATGACACATCATCCGTTTTCAAGAACCCCTTGCACCTAGTGGGACGAAGAGCACGCGCGCGTCGTCGCGCGAGCATGCCGAAATCACTCAAACACCTGAGGTTTCTTACGGATTTCAAAGTCGAGTGCCCCGAACACATAAAAAACACATGGCTTCGAAACAAGAATTGCCAACAAAAAATTGCGCTCGCGCTCTTGCGAATTCTGAAGAAAACCATAAGTTGTTCAACATGCTGATGCAATGCTTCCAGATGTGTCTCTTTTGCGCGTGTGTCGAAGTCATTCGAATGCCCTTGCGCGCGTGCAGTCACAAGAGTCCCTGGCAGACAATGAGACGAAGTGCGCACGCGCGTGTCGTCGCGCGCGCATGGCGAAACCTATCACAAACCTTAGGTTCCGGAAGGATGTCAAAACCGAGCGCCCCGCAAGCATGTGAAACTACATGGTTTTGAAACATCAGTTTTCTAAACAAAAAAGCCTGCGCTCGCGCTCTTGTGACTGCCAAGAAAACCAAGGACTTCCAACATTTTCAATAAATCCTGCCAAGCGGACCTCTCGCGCCGCATGTCGAAATCATTCGAACGCCCTTGCGCGCGTGCTGGGGGGGGGCACGATCCGTGTCAACTGGAATCTTGAGGGCCACTCGCGCGTAGGCCGCGCGCATGTCGAGCTCCTTCCGACACCTTCATCACCAACGCGAGGACGCCGTCATCGTCGTCGGCGAGATCAGCATCGGCGCCGTCACTAGTCGTGCCGTCGTCGTTGGCATCATCGTCACCAGCTTCGCTACTATCATCATCGTGTCTACCGGTACCGACGTTGCCATGATACCGCGCCCGCCCAAGTCGCAGACTCGCACTTAAGTGTCCGTTGGGAAGTATCCAGCGGTCAGCGCCACCGTGGCTGCGTCAGACGCGCCAAACTAGCTGGCCGCTGCGCGCGCGCGAGCATGCGCGGGCTAGCGCGGCCGCAGAGATGCACCAGCCAACACCAAGCACTCATCGCAATTGCCGCCGCGTGGGTTTTTCAAACCAGGGATGGGTGGAATGTTTGCGCGATCAGTGGAGTTGACAACTTTGCGCGAACAGAAAGTAGTTACACCGCAGAGTGTGCACCGCATAGGTTGCACCGCGCAGATTGCACCACATAGAATACTCTTCATATATAGATATATACATATATATACACACAGAGATTGACCCCACATATGGCACAGCATAGATTGCACAACATATATGCCACAACATGTATTACATCATAAAAATTGCATTACATGAATTGTTCCACATAGTTTGCGGAACATAGATTGCGCCCCGCGCGGGTCGCACAACGTAGATTATCCTTGATAGCATTAGGCCCCGGAGTTCACTGATTCGGTATCCGGCCGTTTTGGACTCGTCGGGGCGCGCCTAAACGCGTCAAAGGAGGGCCCGAGAGAAGTCCAAAAGTGCGCCAAGATGGACCAAGAGCGCACGAAGAGAGCCCAATGACCGCACAAGACCGTTTCAATGTTGGTCCAATATGGCCTGAAGATAGCCCAAGAGGGCCTCAAGACGGCCAGGATGCCTTCAAAAGGATTCCCACGAGGCCCTCAGGAGGCGCAACAAGTAGTATGTTGTTCGAAGGTTTTTGCCGGTAGCATTTGTTCGTGTTCTCATTTTTTCGTGCTTCCGACAGTCCCAGACAGCCCACGAGGCCCCAGAAATTAGCTCAAGACGGTCCAAGAGGCACCCAAGGAGGGCGTCAGGACGGCGCAAGAGAGTCCCAAGACGGGAGTGCCCAAAGACGGCCCAAAGAAGGACCCAAGGGGGGAACACGAACCGACAATTCGAGCCTTCCGCCCCAAGAGGCCCCCAGGAGGGTCCAAGAGGCCTTTAAGTGAGCCCAAGAGGCTCCCTACAGGCCCCCAAAAGAGGCCCCCAAAAGAGGCCCCAACAGAACCCCGAACGGCCCCCAGGAGGCCTCCAAAACTGCCTTCAATAGGCCCCCGGGAGGCCTCCCACGAATTCCAAACGAATTGTTGTCGCTTCGCGAATCCCCACCAGCCCATCCAGAAACGATGCCCAGAGGAATTGCCTCGATCAGAGAAGTGGGCAGCACACAGAGGAAGCCATTATGAGACATCTTGGGATATCTTGAGCCATCTTGGAGGTCATTTTGGGCTCTCCCAGACGCTCTTGGAGTCATCTTAATCCGTGCCCCCCCCCAAGAGGCCTCCATGTGGCTAAAACCTGTGTAGAATCAATGATTAGGCATTCTCGCCGAGGCCTCTTGGAGCATCTTGGGTGCATCTGGGGGGGCTCTTGGGGCCTCTTGGGGGTCTCTTGGGGGCCTCCGGGGGGCCTCTTGGGGGCCTCTTGGGGCCATTTTGGGGCCATCTTGGGACCTCTTGGGGCTTCCTGGGCGCTTCTTGGGGCCATCTTGGAGGAGATCGATCAAACAAGAGGGGGGGTTTAATTAGCGTCCCCCCTCGGAAGCCCCTAAAATCGCCTCTTGGACCCCTCTTGGAACGCTCTTGGAGTGCTCTTGGGCGCTCTTGGGGCCGTCTTGGGGCTCTTTTGGGGCTCTCTTGGGGCCCTCTTGGGCCATCTTGGAGCCATCTCCAGGCCTCGGATGGCCATCGGAAGCGAAAAGGCGAGAAAGCAAAAATCATTGATTTTCCTTAGGTTTTGGGACGATTTTGGCCTCTTCGGGGCCTCCTTGGGGAGCTGTTTGGCCACTTGGAGTTATCTTGGGGCCGTCTTTGGGCTTCTTGGAACCATCTTAGGAGCCATCTCGAGCGATCTTGCGCTATCTTGAGCCATCTTGGAGCTCATCTTGGGTTCTCTGAGGCGCTCTTGGAGCCGTCTTGGGCCATCTGGGACGCTCTAACTACCCGCGGCCCCCCCCGTCCAGGTCCAGGGGAGGGGGTAGGGGGAGGGGTAAACCCCTCCCCAAGGGGGAAGAGGGAGGGGTGGAAGAGGATCTGCTCTAGACCACCTACGCCCAGAGGGCTGGTGGGATTACCAAGACGCTTCTAGACTACAATCCAGGCACGGTGGCGGGATGGGCCGAAGGCTACTAGATGGTCCAAGACGCCCAAGACGGCTTCCAGACGGCCCAATGGGCCCTCCTGAAATACCCAGGAGGTCTTCCGACGGAGCCCGAAGAGGCCAAACCACATCTGTGTGCCATGGGCTTTTGAACAATGTTGGCGTTTCCGCCTCTTCCGCTCCCCGACGCTGCACGACGCCCCGAGAGGCTCCGAGGATCGCCCCCAGACGACCCCACAGGCTTCAAGAGCGCCCCAAAGGCGGCCCAAGAGGTTCCAAAAGGCGCCGAAGGGGCGTCCAAAAGCGGCCCGAGCGGGCCTCATCCGCGGCCCCGGGATCGGGAACGTGAGCCGAGAGCCCGAGATCTTCGCCCCAGGAGACCCCCCAGGAGGCCTCGAGAGGTCCAAGGAGATTGTTTTTGTTATCCTCTGGGGGGTAACGCTCGTTACCCGGGCCTCTCCCCCCCCCCCCCCCCCCGTAACGGTAACGCTCGTACGCGGGGGGGGTCTCGGTCTTCCCCTCCAACATGCTGGTGCCCGAAGGCATGCGCACTGTGGTGTGGTGGTCGCAGGCGCACTGTGGGCGCTCGCAGGCCATTGCGGCGCTCGCATGCGCGATGCTGGTGCTTGCGGGCTTTGCGCTTGTACTCGAATCGTCGTCGTCGTCGTCGTCGTCGTCGTCGTCGTCGTCGTCGTCGTCGTCGTCGACGGCGCCCGAAAACGGCCTCCGGAGGCCGAAACAGGCGGCAAACGTCGTCGTCGTCGTCGTCGACCTCGTCGCTCGTCGCTCGTCGATCATCGTCGTCGCGCGCGCGGGCGCGGGCGTGGTGCCGGGACCACGCGGCGGGCTTTGCGCTTGTACTCGAATCGCAAGCCACTGTGGTGCTCTCAGGCAGAGAGTGCTGCTCGCGCGCATACTATGGCGATCGCAGAGCGCCCCTGCTTCGCCATACCCCGCCCAGCCCAAGCGTTACCGTTACCCGGGGGGCACGACCCCCCCCCCCCCCCGGGTAACGAGCGTTACCGGCCGGAATAAAAAAATGATCTCAAGGAGGTCCCCAAGAAACTCCAAAAAGAGCCCTAAAAAGAGCCCCGAGAAAGAGGCCCCGAGGGCACTCGAGAAAATAACGGGGCTCCCAACATTGCTGTTTTTGAAGTTCGCCTGGCAGCTTCGCTACGTTTGCAAAAAAAGAGATATCATATTGCCTCCTCTTCCTCCTCCTCCTCCTCCTCCTCCGGTTCCTTCCCTGCGGCCTCTTCCACCCTCTCCTTCTCCTTATCCCCCAGGGAGCCTCTTCACCTCCCCTTTTCCTCCCTCTTCCTCCGGCTAAGTCCATCCGCGGCGAACAAAAGAGTTCCCGAAGTCCATTTGGACCTGTGTTAGGCCATCGTGGGTGGACCGTAGGAAGTCCTGGAAACCACTCGGGCAGTCTTCGTGGTTCTTGGAAGCCCAATAGAAGAAGTGTCATGGAATAGAGATCCCCAAGAGTTCGACCATCCAGCCTAGCTAGAACTTGAACAAGCGCGCGATGCTTCTGATACATATGTGTATATATATATACACATGTATACATACAGGTGTGCATGTGTATAAATGTATATTTGTCTTTGTTTACATAAATATGTTGTGGTGGTATGTGTTCATGTGTATGGATGTGTGATTGTATGTGTGCATGTATGTATGCATGTCTGTCTGTCTGTCTGTCTGTATGTATGCATGTATGCATGTATGTGCATATGTGTGTATGTGCATGTATTCATGTATATTTGTATGTACGTATGTATGTATGTATGTATGTAGGTATGCCTGTTCGTATGTATGGATGTACGCATGTATGTATGAACGTATGAATGTATGTGTATGTTTATGTACATGTGCATGCATGCAGGTATGCATATATGCATGCATGCATGCATGTATGTTTGGATGTATACATGTATGTGTGTCTGTATGTAGGTGTGTGTATATGTGTGTATGTGTATGTGTGGAATTGCATGTATGTATGTGTGTATGCATGCATGCATGCATGCATGCACGTATGCATGTGCGTATGTATGTATGTATGTATGTATGCATGCATGTATGTATGTATGTATGTATGTATGTATGTATGTATGTATGTATGCATGCATGGATGGATGGATGGATGGATGGATGGATGGATGGTTGGGTGGGTGGGTGGATGGATGGATGGATGGATGGATGGATGGATGGACGGACGGATGGAGGGATGGATGTATGTATGTATGTGTATATATATAGCGTCATATAGCTACCAAGTATGCCCAATCTGAGGGGTGCCGTTGTTGGGTTAGGAATCGTTTATCACGCAACCGAAGGTGGCGCTGCTCGAGTATATGTTGATTTTCTCTTGCGTGTTTGGCTGTGCATGTACAGCTCGTGTCTCGTGTGCGCCGCTAGTCGGCCGCATGTCGGGGAGGCTGGAAACACAGATTCAGGCCTGGCCCGTTGAGGATCCATGCTTCGGGCTTCCGGTCGTGCTTCTTTCGTCGGGGCGCGGCAAACTTGAAGAAGAGGTTGTGCAAGCACTCCGAAAATCCATCCGCATGCATTCCGCTCCTGGGGCCCCGCGTTTTGTGGCTGTCGTCACGGTCTGCTTCTTCCGTACAGACGAGACGCTGAAATAAGGAACGCCTCGGGTGCGGAAGGGGCTCGCCGTTCCTTCAGCTTTTCCATGGCTCCTCCCCCATCACTCCTCGTGCACCTAGGCGCTCCTGGGGGTAGCACCTCGACTGTAGCAGGGCCCTGTTCCCATCAGTTGGGAAGCCGGCGATCGGCGGCGGGCCGGGGGGGAAGTGAGAAGGGGCGCGGGCCTTCTCGGAAGGCTCGGGTGTTTCGGACGCAACTTCTGGGAGGTCGAATTCTGATTCTGCCCTGGTCCGAACTCCGGCCTGATCTCCCGCTGAATCCCGCTCGATCCGGCTTAATTCCGCTTAGTCCGAGGCCCATTCCGGCGTAACAGCTCCCAAATGGGGCTTAATCCAGTAGTTGCATCCTAAGGGTGCCCCCCGGCTTTCTCAGAAGCGTTTTGAGCCTTCCCCGAAGACGCACCACTTTTTCAGAAGGCGCGAGGGCCTCTGAGAGGTCCCGCCGCCTTCTGAAGAGGCCTCGTGCTTCCCATTTCCCCCCCCCCTGCTCTCCGCCGAGGCAGTTTTCGACGTCGGGCCTTTGCGCAAAAAAAGGCGGCGCTGCTCGATACCGTCCTGGAGCGCCACGGCCTCGACGGCGCGGAGGACTGGGAGGCCGTGCTCTCCCGCGGGGAGCGCCAGCGCTGCGCTTTCTGCCGCCTTCTGCTGCACCGCCCGCGCTTGGCGGTGCTCGACGAGGCCACCTCGGCGCTGGACCCCGAGGCTCACTATCGCTCAACGACTCCATATCCCCATCCCCATCCCCATCCCGACCCCCGCCGTCCCGGGCACCCCAGTTGGGGATTTACCGTTCCAAACCTGGTGGAAACATACAATGTCCCCATCAGGCGGGGTGTATCGGCCAGTGGGGGCCCCAGCCACGCCCATGGGGATAGGGGTCGGTTGAACGACGCTCAGAGGCGGAGGCGGAGCTGTACTCCAGGCTGGAGGCCCCTCCGCGTCGTCCTTTTCCTGCTCCGTTTCCTCTTTCCCTGCTCCCTCCCTCCCCCCTCCCCCTCTTCCTCCTCCTCCTCTTCCTCCTCCTCCTCCTCCTCCTCCTCCGTAGCCATTAAGGCTCAAGACGGCAAATTTGGCCCGCGGCTCAAGCGAGCCCAGGCATGTTTTGATTATTTGTTCTTCATTCTTGTGTTCGATTGATATCATACGTGCTCCTCGTTATGGAAGTTGTGAGTGGACATCTTTCTTATTTGTCTGGCCGTGCGATGCGTCTTCTGGCGGATTATGCAGATCGCCATTTTACTGGGTTGCAGATGGCTGCTCACGCCCATCGCTCTGCTCTTTCTAATTCCACGCGAAGACGCTTGAAACACATCGGCATCGCTTACCAGTTTGCCAGGCACCACACCACGCAGTGGGAAGATGAGTTCATGGCTGCTTTGGAAACGGAACTGCGAGCTGCGTATCCTCTTCGTTCTATTGTGCCACGCACACGAGCTCCTCGTTACTGCCGTGCTCATAATCGGGAAGCTCACCATTTCAACCGTCACGCTCAAGAGTTCCAGCCGGCGGCCGCACCTCTGGTTTCTGTTCCGGAGCTGTTATCGGTGTCGCAACAAGTGTACGATGGTCAACTAGCTTCTTACCAAGAGCTTGTCTCCGCACAGAACGAGTCGATTGCTAAATTGTCTGGAGTCCTCGAGCGCCATGCCTATGCATCTGCTGGGTGCTTAACCAACGATACTGCCCAGGAGCTTACCTCTGCTGGTGATAGTAGCATTGACGCCAAGATTTCTTCCGCTGTTGATGAAGCTGTGTCTGCGCTTGGGCTCACCAGTGTAATCAACGACACGTTCAATGGTATTGTCAGCACTATTGGGCCCACGATTGCTGCAACAGTTGTCCCCAGTATCGTGCAGATGATTATGCCTGGTCTTGACAGACAGTTCTCCCAAATTTTGGATATGCTCGCTGTGCATGGGAAACAGATTGCAAAGAACACCGCGCCATCCCATACGCAGCTGGCCACTGTTACCGAGCATTCTAACCTTCTGCGTGCTGAAATCGAAGGGATATCGGCCCGCGTCGAGAGTTTGGAGTCGATATGCCGCGATCTTTCTGATGTCCAGACACAGGTTCAAGTGCTGCGCGAGCGGCTTGACAAGATGCCCGATTTTGTGCCTGCACCTCCCATGGCGTCCTCTAGCTCTGCTGCCTCGGCCTCATCTAAAAGAAGCGCCGCACCTTCAGCAGTGGCGCGGTCTACATTATGCAGATACGGAATGACGTGTCATCGTTCGGATTGCATATTTATACATCCTGTTGGCCGAGATGTGTCGGAGGCGAGGCATGGATGCGATCCTCCTTCTTCCTCGCTTGGTCCGAGGAGGGTGGAACCACCGAGCACTCCCATTGACTATGGCAAGTTTGATGACATTCTTGGTGATGACTTGATAGACGACCTCTTGACTCTCTCGTCTGGGTGGACGGCGCCAGGATGGCTGCACGAGGCTATCGGCCAACCGCCCCTTCCCGATGTTGATTAACGAGTCAGTGGTGTTCATCATTCTTGCGTCTTCAGTCTTCTTCGAGGAGGCCACAGTCGAGGGCATCAGCGACGACATCGGCGAGCCAGCTTTGTCACCATAGGCTTGTCCGGTCATCCTCGCGGTGCCCCTCTTCTGGTGCTTCGTCATGCCCTCCTTCTTGTTCTCAGAGTTTATCTTAGGGGGCTTCCGCCACCGCTCACTCCCCGCAGTGTGGGGGGCCGATTCTCTCCCGAGATTTGATCAAATCGACTTCCTGGGTACGCTCCGCCTCCTCCTCCTCCTCCTGTTTCTCCTCTTCCTCATTATTCCTCATTATCCTCTTCCTCCTCTTCCTCCTCCTTCTCCCCCTCCTCCTCCTCCTCTTCCTCTTCCTCCTTTCGACGCTCGGCGAATTTCAACCGACACATTGCAGCGCTTCGGTGGTAACAAAGAGCAGCTATGACATCAGTTCCAGCTTAGGTGCGAGAGGCAACGCATTAAGGCTGCATGCGAATGCGGAAGAACGTGGGGCCCAGCAACATTGGTAAAAGGCGATGTGTTTGTGAGGACACAGAGAAACTAAGCGAGCAGCCAGTGAAGGAATAGAGGAAGACAGAACCAACAACATAACATAACGCACGTCGTAATGGGGGAAGGACCCGAACGTGGTGAAGAAATGCACGTGCAGACAGGCGGCGGTAAAAGTGAAAGGCGAACGTATTGTCAGTTGGCTTGTACGTCTTGTGTTTTCTATCCTTGTGGTTAAGGGCTAAGGATTACCTAAAGGCTGCGAGGCCGCTGTGTTGGAATCGTAAGTCCCACCTCCCCAGGCCCCACTCCTCAAAAACGCCTTCCCCACCTAGTGTCTGTCAGGCTGGCGGGCTACGAGGGATTGAAACTGATAGTGGGGTGAGCTTGAACGGCGGTGTGGATCTATGTGGCGTTGCCGACGAGGCTGGCACAGTCTGTGTTGGCGGGCCTTAGTGATAAGCACAAGCGTCAGAACTGGCAACGGCGTGAGGACTTGACACATGTAGGCCGATGCTCTTCGTAAATGCGGACGGCAGTGTGAATACAGTCGGCCTTGATGAGCAGGTCGGCCTTGCCAAATCAAGGGGACCCTTGTGTCCTGTGTCTCGCGTTCCTTGCCCCTCCAGATTCCTGTGGCAACTTGGTTCTTGGAAGGGTCTTGTGTCCTCTCGCGCGTCCTGTCCAATCAAGTCCGACTGTAGGGCAATGCTGTGACAGACAGGCAAACGTCATTATACAAGGCATTATTCGGCAGATCGCAGTGGGGAGTATGCTACACCCCTGCCGAGGGTCAAAATGACCGCTGCGGCGTGATGTAGTCAGTTCCCATCCTGAGACACCCGTCCTCCTGCTCCTCATCGTCAACATCTTCCTATGGTTCCTCCTCCTCCTCCTCCTCCTCCTCCTCCTCCTCCTCCTCCTCCGTCCTCCCCAACCTTCCCCTCCTCCCCCTCCTCCTCCTCCTCCTCCTCCTCTCCTCCTCCTCCTCCTCCTCCTCCTCCTTCTCCTTCTCCTCCTCCTCCTCCTCCTTCTCCACAGCCTCCTCCTCCTCCTCCTCCTCAGAGGCCCCCTGCGTCGTCTCCATCACCCACCGCCCGGCCCTCCGCGAACTGCACACGCACGAGCTCAGCCTGGGCGGGGGCGGCTGGACCTTCGGGCGCGTGGCGGGCGCGCGGCCCTGAGGACTCGCGCCGTGCGCCCTCCTCCGGATCCTCTTGGTCCAGGTCCTCGCGGTTCCGGTCCCCGTCTCTGTCCCTTCTCCGCCTCTTCCTCTTCCCTCCTCATCCCTCCTCGTCCCTCCTCCTCGTCCCTCCTCCTCCTCCTCCTCCTCCTCCTCCTGCTCCTCCTCCATCCGCTCTTACGATACGATAAGATACGATACGATACGATACGACACCCTGCCGGGCACAGGCACGCCCCTTGGAATTTGAGTATTGGAACAGTTTCAAGGGATGGAGGGCGGGTTCTATCCGAAATGTGGCGCTCGCCTCAGCGCCGCGCACATTCGTCCTACATGTTCGCAGCGGCCTCAAGGATGGAGGGCCTCCTCCTCCTTCTTTTGCTATCCTGGTCCTGGATTTCTTCTTCAATTGTAGCGAGCAGACTTTGTTGCCGTCGCTCTCGCTCTCCTCCTCCTCCTCCTCCTCCTCCTCCTGCTCCTGCTCCTGCTCCTGCTCCTGCTCCTGCTCCTGCTCCTGCTCTCTCTCTCTTTCTCTGTTTCCTCAGGCCCTCGGACTATAGTTGTTGAACTTGGCATCGCTTGGACGTGTGTTTTTTCTCGCGAGAACTATTGAGGAGCATCTCAGGTCACCTGGCGAAAGCAAAGCACGAAACCGAAACATGCACGGGGAATTGACGTCCGAGCGATGGCAAGCAAAGGCAGGGAGGAGGATATCCAGCTGCCTACGGCAAGTCCCGCCATTGTGCCCGGGCTGTGGGCATGAAGCCCATTGGGTAATGTTTGGGCTCTCGTGGGAGGCCTCGGGGGCCTCTCCTCTCGGAGGCAGTTTTGAGGCCTCGTGGGGGCCTCTTTTGTGCCTCTTGGGGGCCTCAGGCAGGGAGGAGGGCACGCTTCGCTGCCGTGCTGCGACGCGTCCTGGCTTCGGCGCCCCCCCCCCCGGGACCCACGGCCAGGTGCAGCTCGAGGGGGCGACCATGCCAGCGTGGCGTCTGGGCGGGGCCCGCGCAGAAGGCAGCGCCTCGCGCCCGAGGCCAGGGTGCTCCCCCGCACCCGCACCTTCGTGGCCGCCCTGGGGTCCGCCTGCCCCGCCGCGCTCGCTGGCCCGCTTCTCCTTCGCAGGAGGCATCGCCTGCCCCTGCCTGCCCGGCGTCCGACCCGCCTCGCGCGCCCGCGACCCCCAAAAGTCCTCCTCCTCCTCCTCCTCCTCCTCCTCCTCCTCCTCCTCCTCCTCCTCCTCCTCCTCCTCCTCCTCCTCCTATCCTCCTCCTCGTCCTCCTCCTCCTCCTCCTCCTCCTTCTCCTCCGTATCCTCCTCCTCGTTCTCGTCCTCCTCCTCCTCCTCCTCCTCCTCCTCCCTCCTCCTCCTCCTCCTCCTCCTCCCTCCTCTCCTCTTCCTCCTCCTCCTCCTCCTCCCTCCTCCTCCTCCTCGTTCTCCTCCTCCTCGTTCTCTCCTCCTCGTTCTCGTCCTCCTCCTCCTCCTCCTCCTCCTCTCTCCTCCTCCTCCTCCTCCTTCCTCCCTCCTCCTCCTCCCTCCTCCTCCTCCTCCTCCTCCTCCTCCTCCTCCTCCTTCTCCTCCTCCTCGTCCTCTTCCTCGGGGAGGAGGCCAGGGCCTCCAGCCTCGGGCACCCTCGGCGGTGCTCGGGCACCTTCCTTAGCGGCTCCCCGGGCGTGCCCGGCGGCTCTCGGCCCTCCTCGGCGGCCCTCCGACCTCCTCGGCGACCCTCGGCCGCTCCCGGCGGTCCTCGGCGGCTCTGCGGCCTCGGCATGCCTTCCGGCGGCCGCGCCTCGTCGAGGGCGCTGCGGTGGTGCCCGCCCGGGTCGCCCCAGAGAGCCGCCGCAGGGCCGAGCCACGGCGCGAAAGCCGTCGGCGGCTCTCTCGCGCCGCTCTCCTGGGAGCGGCCGTTCCCTCGCCGCGCGGGGGAGGGGCGCACGGCATGCCGGAAGAACCGCGGCCGCCCAAGGGGAGGGGGCTTGGTTAGCAGGAGCAGCCGCGGTACGTGGACCGGTCGATGCCAGGGGCGAACGCTTTGAGCTGGCATGCCAGAGGCGGCCTTCGAATGCGGGAAGAAGTGGGCGCATGATGTTGCATGCCCTCCTCCTCCTCCTCCTCCTCCTCCTCCTCCTCCTCCTCCTCCTCCTCCTCCTGGTCCTGCTTTTCCTCCTCCTCCTCCTCCTCCTCCTCCTCCTCCTCCTCTTCCTCCTCCTTCTCCTCCTCCTCCTCCCTCCTCCTCCTCCTCCTCCTTCTCCTCCTCCTCCTCCTCCTCTTCCTTTTCCTCCTCCTCCTCCTCCTCCTTCTCCTCCTTCTCCTCCTCCTCCTCCTCCTCCTCCTCCTTGTCCTTGCCGTCGTCGCACTCTGTCGAAGGGGGCTGGGGGGAAAGCGCACGCTTCGCAACGAGAGGCGACCGTCGAACGCGGGAAGAAGCGGGCCTGGACCGGCCGGTGCCACCGAGGTGGGCGCCCTTGCTCCCCGTCCCTGCCCTCGTCGTCCTCCGCCTCCCGAGCTCCCCCCCGTCGTCCTCGTGATCCTCCGCCCCGTCGTGCACCTCCACCGCGCCCTGCCCCCCCGACCCTCCTCCGCCCCCGGTATCCGTTCCTCGGTCCCCGCCCGCGTCCTCCTCCTGCTCCCCCTCCTCGTCCTCCTCCTCCTCCTCTTCCTCCTCCTCCTCCTCCTTCTCCTCCTCCTCCTCCTCATCATCATCATCCTCCTCTTCCTCTTCCTCTTCCTCCTCCTCGAAGTCCCTCTCCTTCTCGCTCCTCCTCCTTCTCCTCCTCCTCCTCCTGCTCGTCCTCCTCCTCGTGGAGCCTCCCCCCTTCCCTCCCCTCCCCCTGCCCTGCGCCCAAGAGGCGCCCGGGCCGCTCCCCGGGCGCCCCCCCGTGGCCCCCCGCGCGTGCGCGCGGTGCGATGGGCTGCGCGGAGAGCCGAGAATTCGACAAGCTCGACAGCTGCAACCGGTTCGACTGCGTCTTGCGGCACCGCAGCAAGGACGGGTAGGGCCAGGGGTGCGGCTCCCCCTCCTCGCTCCCTCCCTCCCTCCCTCTCTTCTCCTCACCCTGTCCTCCTCCTCCCACTCCTCCTCCTCCTCCTCCTCTCCTCCTCCTCCTCCTCCTCCTCCTCCTCTCCTCCTCCTCCTCCTCCTCCTCCTCCTCCTCCTCCTCCCTCCTCCTCCTCCTCCTCCTCCTCCTCCTCCTCCTCCTCCTCCTCCTCCTCATCATCATCATCATCATCATCATCATCATCATCATCATCATCATCATCATCATCATCATCATCATCATCATCATCATCATCCTTCGCCCTTTTTCACCGAAGAAAGAATACCCTCATAGATAGCTCCTTCTCCTCCTCCTCCTCCTCCTCCTCGTCCTTCTCCTCCTCCGTCTTGCCCCACCGAGGAGAGGAAGGCCCCTCACAGATGAGCAGCTCCTCCCCGTCGCACCACCAGACGTGTCGGCAGCACGCGCGGGGCCGGGCGCGCCCGCCCTCCCCGTTGGCCGATGCCTGTTGCCCTCGGCGAGTCGAGAGCGGCACAGGATCGCAGGGGCTCATGAGCAGGAGGGGGGGCTCGGGAGGGCGTGCTGCCGCACCCCTGCTGCACCTTGGGCTTGCTCTGGCCTTCCTCCCCTTTCAGTCCCCTCAAAGCAATCTTCCCCTCCTCCTCCTCCTCCTCCTCCTCCTCCTCCTCCTCCTCCTCCTCCTCATCATCATCATCATCATCATCATCATCATCATCATCATCATCATTTTCCTTTCTCCTCCTCCTCCTCCTCCTCCTCCGCCTCCTTCTCCTCCTCCTCATCATCATCGTCATCATCTTCCTTCCTCTCCTTCGCTTCATCCTCATGCTTATCCAGGGCATTGTGGACCCAAGGGTCCCCGCGCGCTCCTTCCCCGACGGTCTGTTGCTGCAGTGATCTTCTTGTTGGGACCCTCGCCCCGAGTCTGTGCTGGACGAGGGGCGGCGTTCCTCGTGCGCGACGCTGCCGCGGGGAATGGCATTCGGCGTCGATGTCTCCTCGCTGACTTCCCGCTTCTCTCCACTACCACCCTCTCTCTCTCTCGCGCCCTCTCTCTCTCTCTCTCGTTCGGCTCTCCGCTCTTCCCTCCTGATAGCTCACCTTTCACCCTGCCCCCCCCCCCCTCTCCCCACACGAAGTCAGTACCTTCCCCAGACCAGTCAAGTCACTCCCCTCCCTGTGCCACCTCCCTGCCCCCCTGCCAGTCTCCCCTCGCCCCCCCCAGGAAGGAGAAGGGAGAACGAGGTGCAGAGTTGTTCGAGTTCTGACGAGCTCGACTGATTGCCTCAGAGAAAAGGTGCAGAGCTGGATGTGGGAAGGGGGTGGAGGGAAATTGAAAGGGTGGTCTCCCTCGTCCCTTTGCCTCCTCCCCTCTCACCCCCCTTCGCTCCATCCATTCCTCCTGCCACATCCCCACTGCGTCCTATCCCTGCTCCTCCTCATCCACCTCCCTCCCTCCCTCCATCCCCCTTCCCCCCTTCCCGGCTCCCCCGTCCCTGCCCCTCTTTCTCATCACCTCCTCTTGGTATCGCTCGGACGTGTGCACTTTTTCTCCCCGGGGATCATTGAGGAGCATCCTGGATCATCACTGCTGCCCCGCCCCCCTTCCGTCCCCCTTCCCCCTTCCCGGCTCCCCCGCCCCTGCCCCTCTTTCTCATCACCTCCTTCCATCCCTCACTGCTGCCCCGCCCCGGGGCTGGCACGGGATCGGCCCGGCGCGCCCTGCTAACGCCTTCGGAGCGTTCCGAAGAGGCTCTGGGACGGCCGCGGCGCGCGGGGTGCACCCCCCCCCAGAGCCGCCGGACCTCGGAGGCCCCAGACCTGCGCAGTGTGCGTTTCTGCTTCTTCGAGAGTTCTTTGATTTTTTTGGGGGGCCAAGATCCTTCGATTTCTAATGGCTCTATCCTGGGCCTCTTCCTGGCCACTGGGGGGCCAGGAACAGTCAGAAACGAGCGCAAGCAGAAATGAGCACGCTTAGAAATGAACGACGTGTACCCCGACCCGATCCTGGCTTCGTCTTTCGCCTACTCAGCCGCCGCGGGAAGGAGCTGGACAACAACGTCGGCACACCGCGTGGGATCACGAGCCTGCCGCCGGTGCCGTCCAGGGACGCCGTGGCGAGCGGCGAGGACGGCGTTTCACCTGGTGTCCGCGCATTGGTTTCCCCCCTTGCGAAAAGTCGTAAGTGCCGAGGGGGGTCACCGCTAGGGGGGTCACGATCTCTTTTCACAAGTTGAGAATCGAGGAGGAGAAGGAGGATGAGGAGAAGGAGGAGGAGGAGGAGGAGGAGGAGGAGGAGGAGGAGGGATCATCGAGGCTTGAGGAAGTTGGGGGACGTTTTTGGACATCCTGGGGGGGGTCTGTGGGATCAAGGGGGTCCCGTTTCCTGGAGGAGGTGGCGATCTCCTGAGTGGTGACCCCCTTCGGCTCCGCCTGGTGGCGGCACCTCACGTTACCAAGTTTTTGGCGCCGCCCCGATGGAAGTGAACTGGAGCAGGGCAAAGGTTCAGCCATGGGCTAGTGGTAAGGTTTGACCAGAGCGCTGCATGGTCTCTGCTGCGCGTTGCACGCTGGGCTTTTGTATCGTCTTCAGAGCCTTCCTTGCAACATTTGCGCTTGTGATTACAGCTGGCTTGGACTCACTAGGCGTCCGAGTCGGTTAGGCACCAATATTGGATGTGGTAACTGGATGTGCTCCCAGGCATTGACTGCCAGAGTCGCTCTTCCTGGGGTGTCTTGCAGGACAGATGGTCCGAACGTCTTGCAGACGATACCACTCATACCACTCCCTGGAGGTCCACTGGCTGGGTGATATTGTAGTTTCGTTGGGCCATTTGTGCAAGCCATGACTTAACAGATCCCGTAGGTTCTCTTCAGGCCCCCCTCGTGCGAACAGGTTTGGCTGCCTCACGGCGTCTCTCGGCATGGAATCGGCTTCTTTTCGGTTGTGCCTGCGTTACATTCTTGCCGTGGTGAATCTGTCGTCGCCAGCCACACTGCCCCACCTGGAGATCGTGGGATGGGGGCGTGAGAAGGGCTGGGAGGGGGGAGCTCATTGCCCAGGGTAGCGTTTCGGGGATGGGGCCGCAGGGCCTGGTGCGCACGGTAGGTTCGCGTCGTGGCGACGCGGCGGCGACCTGAGCATGGGAGTTCAAGGTCGAAGGTCGGCGGCGGCCAGAGTCAGCCAGTACGGAAAGATCTGGCGGTCGAAAAGCCTCCGATTGTTCAAGGTTGAACGATCCACGCGGTGTCACAGACCACTGCTGGCGTCAGCACGGCACGAACCTGGCGTAAGTGTGCACATCCGACGGTGTGATTTTTTCAAACCGCGATCCCAGAGGTCCCGTCCCATTCACCACGGGGTCCCGGGTCCAGACAAGCAGCCCACAGACGATGGAATCGAGGGGAAACGCAAGGATTGAACACATCACGTCGTCGCCGGGTGTTGAACCAGTGGCACGCGTGCCCTGGCTCTTGCACCAAGGAGCTGCGAGGGACAGGAGGCTTTCGCCTCCTTCTTCCAGGAGTTTCCTTCTGTGGCCGGGGGGGAACGACGAACGGACGAGCGACGACGACGATCGAAAATGAAGAGGTCCGAGCTCTAGAACACAGCTGTGCAAGAGAATAAACGGTCCAGGGCGAGGGGGGATGGGGCCAGGGCCAGGGGACGACGACGACGACGACGACGACGACGACGACGACGACGACGACGACGACGACGACGACGACGACGACGACGACGACGACGACGACGACGACGACTACTACTACTACTACTACTACTACTGTTACTACTACTACCTACTACTACTACTACTACTACCTACTACTACTACTATACTACTACTACTACTACTACTACTACTACTACTACTACTACTACTACGGCGACGACGACGACCGACGACGACGACGAACCGACGACGACGACGACGACGACGACGACGACGACGACGACGACACGACGACGCCGACGACGACGACGACGACGACGACTACGACGACTGCTACTACTACGACTACGACGACTACTGACTGCTACTACTACTACTACTACTACTACTAGTAGTAGTATAGTAGTGGTAGTAGTACTACTACTACTACGACTACTACGACGACGACGACGACGACTACTACTACTACTACTGCGAGTACTACTGCTGCTGCTACTACTACTACTGCTACTACTACTACTCCTCCTACTACTACTACTACTACTACTACTTCTACTATTACTACTACTACGACGACGGCGACTACTACTACCACCACCACCAATATTACTACTACTACTACTACTACTACTACTACTACTACTACTACAACCACCACCACCGCCACCACCACCACCTACTACTACTACTACTACTACTTTCTTCTTATTCTTCTACCACTGCTACACGACGGCTACTACTACCACTACTACTACTACTACTACTACTACTACTACTACTACTACTACTACTACTACTACTACGATTACTACTACTACTACTACTACTACTACTACTACTACTACGACTACTACTACTACTGCTACTACTACTACTACTACGACTACTACTACGACTACTGCTACTAACAAACATCTTAATAGTAATAATAATAGTAATATTCATAATACGAATACTAATATCAATCATCATCAGCAGCAGCATCGGCATCAGCATCATCATCATAGCATTCTTAATCACAGTACGAATATCAATATTGATATTAATGGTTATACTACTGCTACTACTACTACTACTACCACTACTACTACTACTACTACTACTGCTGCTGCTACTACTACTAATAATAATAACACGAATACTAATAATAGTTTTATTCCCAGTTCTCAGATCACTCGCATCAGTAACCCTACAGCTAATTATAGTCAGAATATCATCCGTCGTAACACGAATAGTATTGGTACTAAGCCTACGAATAAGAACTCTACGAATATTAGTACTACGAATATGCATAGCAATAGTTTCACAATAACACGAACATATAAGGATACTGATAATACGAGGGCGGATGCTAGTAAGAGAAATAATAATCAGTATACGAATGATATAATGATAACAATACTGCTAATAAAAAATAGTAGTAATAAGAGGAGGAGGAGGAAGACGAGGACGAGGAGGGGGAGAAGGAGGAGGAGGAGGAGGAGGAGTGGGAGGAGGAGGAGGAGAAGGACGACAACGGAGAAGAGGAGGGGTAGGAGGAGGAGGAGGAGGAGGAGGACGACGACGAAGAGGAGGAGGAGGAGGAGGAGGAGGAGGAGGGAGGAGGGAGGAGAAAGAGGACGAGGAAGAGGAGGAGGAGGAGGAGGAGGAAGAGGAGAGGAGGAGGAGGAGGAGGAGGATTAGCTCCGACGGCGCCGTGCCCGCGGCAGCGCACCACGAAAGACGCCTCGCCGCCGCCGCCAGCGGCGCGCCGTGCTCGCGGCGGTGGCGCGGTTGCGCCACCCGGACGAGCAGGAGGGGCCCTGGGGGGCGGGCGGGCAGCCCCGCGGTAGGGGTAGGGCCCTCCTCCTCCTCTCCCTGCTTCTCCTCCTCCTCCTCCTCCTGCTCCTCCTCCTTCCTCGAAGCGTGTTTCTTTATTGCTTGGGGCACGATGGGCATTATAGTCCCCCTCCCCCCCTCCCCCCCTAAATCGTAACACCCCTCCCCCCCCCAGTGCGCTCCGGGCACTGCCGCCGTGCGCATCGGGCACACGGCGGGGGGGAGGCGTTACATTATACCCCCCCCCCTGGCCCCCTCCTCCCCTCCCCTTAATGCCTTTGTCGCCGAAAGTAAAGAAAACGCGCTCCTCCTCCTCCTCCCTCCTCCTCCTCCTCCTCCTCCTCCCTCCTCGTCTCTCCTCCTCCTCCTCCTCCTCCTCCTCCTCCTCCTCCTCCATTCCTTTTCCTGATGAATAGCTTCTCCCTGTCGCACCCCGAGGCCAGTGTTGAGGGCGGGACGGGCGTTTCGCCTGAGACTTCCCCACCATTTATGACCCTGAAGCTTAACACTTGGTAACACTTTCACAGATGGAGGGCGGGTCGTTTTCAAAATGTGGCTCTCGCCCTAGCGCCGCGCACATTCGTGTTGCACTTTTGCAAGAGCTTCACGGATTGAGGGCGGGCCATTTCTAAACTGTGGCACATTCGTTTTAAACATTTGCAAGAGTTTCACGGATTCAGGGCGGGCCGTTTTCAAGATGTGGCTCTCGCCTTAGGCGCCGCGCACATTCTTCAAACAATGCAAGAGTGAGTTTCACGGATTGGGGCGGCTCCTTTTCAACATGTGGATCTCGCCTTAGCGTCGCGCACATTCTTGTTAAAAGAAAGTTGCAAGAGTTTCACGGATTCCCATGATCAGCGTACCAGAAGCGGTGTTTTGGAAGGATTCTGGATTCTGATCGTTGGTTCCCGGTGATGAAGTCCCAGAAATGGCGTTCTGGCACGATTCGGGATTGTCAAGACGCAACAGTCAGGTTGATCCGTGGCGATGGGATCCCGAGAACAATGTTTTGACATGTTCAGGGTCTTCAAATGGTTGCCTTCCAACGAGGCAGTTCCCTTAGTGGAAATGAACCGTAGTAGGGGCCTATGGAGAGAGAGCTTGGAGGGAGGGCTTATTCCAACATCGTTGATGCCTCTTGGGTTTACACTGGTCCTCCTCCTCTTCCTCCTCCTCCTCCTCCTCCTCCTCCTCCTCCTCCTCCTCCTCCTCCCCCTCTTCGTCGTCGTCGCCCTCCTCCTCCTCCTCCTCCTCCTCCTTCTCCTCCTCCTCCTCTTTCTCCTCCTCCCCCTCCTGCTACCACATTGTGGATTGCAGTGACTGCAAAGGCGCGGTGCATTTCCATGCCCCATACAGTGATTGCAAAGGCGCGGTCCGTTTCCACAGTGCCACGGATCAGGTCCAGCAGAGCTGCCCAGCGGGCGTGCGGCTCCGCGGCGGCAGGTGAGGCATGGCACTCGCCCGCGCACCGCTCAGGTGAAGTGACACGGGCCCCCCTCTGGATGACAACCTCAAGGCGCTCGCGAGCCAGGATGCGGATCGCCTCGCGAAGCACGCCCGCACCCCCCCACCCACAGCCTTCACCCGCTGGTCTGGCTGCGCTGGATCGGCGGGTGCAGGCCCTCATCTCCTGTGCTCGGATGTTTGGGAGGATGCTCCCGCGTTTTCCCGAGCTTGATTCTTAGAGAGCCCCGCGTGAGGCCCGACGCCCCGGAGATGCTCGACCCCCAGATTGGCATGACTGGGAAGAGCTCGAGGCTGGGGTCGGTTCCAAGGTGGGAGTGCCTCCTCAGTTCCGTCGAGAGAGGAGATCGACCTGTGAATGGGCGCGCAGGTTTCTCAACGACCTTGAGCCTTGAGGCGCCTCGAGGGCGCCGAGCCGGTTAGATTGCACAAGCTGGGTCTCGCTGTTTTGACCGGAACTCGCAAGCCGGTGCTTCGTTGCACCAGATGCGTGGCGTACACCGGCCGCAGGAGCCATGTGTTGCCTGGCCAGACGTGCGCTCGGACCCTGGGGGACCTCAAGGCGGAAGTGACCCAAGGAGAAGCCGAGGTGGCCGCCACCCTCACCACAGAGAGAGAATCGGCCACGCGCAGAGGGGGGTGGGGAGAGGGGGGAGGGCTTCTCAGAAGCACCCCTGCTTCTCAGAAGGCGCGGGCCTTATCTGTAGATGGAAGGCCAGCGCCTTCTAGGAAGCAGCCTCCTTCCAAGAAGCCCTTCCCCTCCCTCCACCCCCCCTGTGCGCGCCGCCAAGAGAATGCCGAGGGTGATGAATCTCTGCTGCGCCTGCTCGAGCACCTCCCCAGGGCGGTGCTCCTGGCCCTTCCGGCCTCCGCGGCCGCCGGTGCAGGGCGGCCGATCGGCAGCGGTCGGCCGCGGGCTCCTGGCGGATCGGCACGAACGAAATGGGTACGGAAAGAACTCCTCCTCCTCCTCCTCCTCCTCCTCCTCCTCCTCCTTGGGTACGACGCCCAGCAGCAGTCCCTGTGCATTCTGTGCAGGACTCGCGCTGGCCGCGCCGCCGCGGCCTGTGCCCATGTGAGGCAGGAGGCCGCCTGCCCAACAGCGGCCGCTGTTGGTTTGGGACAACATTCGTTGTCGGGCATTGTGCAGTCGGGGCCCTGAAGAAGGAACCCTTTTCGTTGGGGAGGGGCTCCGTGTTCCTGAATTGTCTCGCAGCTTGCCTTGGGTTTCCTCAGGTTTCCGATACGACATCGAAGTTCAACTTATGGAAGATAGGGGCCTCGTTCCTTACTTGGGGTTCCTTAGGTCAACGCCTCGACTGTGCCCTTCCTTTCCGTACCCCTTTCGGGCGTCCGCAGCGGAACGCGCGGGAGCTCGGGCGGCGGCCTCCGGGTGCCATCGTCGAGCGGGCCGCGGGCGCCCCGCCTCGGGCCTCGTCGTGCCCTCCGGGTGCGGCGGGGCCGCGTCGGCAGCGCGCCCCTTAGGGCGGGCAGCAGTCCGCCACGCGCAGAAACGGGGGTGGGGAGGAGGGGGGAGGGCTATTTCGAAGCACCCCTGCTTCTGAGAAGGCGCGGGCCTTCTCTACGGATGTGAGGCCCGCGCCTTCGGAGGAGCAGCCTCTCCTTCCAAGAAGCCCTCCCCCCTCCCTCCTCCCCACGTGTGCGCGCCGCCAAAGCAGGGGCCAAGGGGCGTTGCGGAGGCCGGGGAGCAGGGAGCCACGCCGGGGGGGGGGGCAGGGCTTCTCCCGCAGAGCCCTCTGCATCTGTGGATCCCTTCATAACGGTCGTGCCCTTGGTGCGATGGTCCTGGCCCTCTGCCCCTCGCCGCAGCGCCGTCGGCAGCGGTGCGTCCGTGCCCGCCTCTGCGCTCCTGTGCGCGGGTCCTCTGTCGTGACGTCTCTCCTGTCTGGCCTGGTCGCGCCCCATGGTCCGACTGCCTTGTGCATTCCTTCCCTGCCCCGTCTTGCTTGTCCCGTCTTGTCTTTACTGCACGCGCAGCTGGTTTTCGCCGTCACCCAACGGAGGCCGCCGTCGAGTAGTCGGCCGTGCTCTTCGTCCCTGACAATGCTCCTGCTCCCACCTCTGCATCCTCATCGTCATTATCAAGCCCCTCCCGGTTCAAGTCCCCACTTCATTGCCCCCGCGGGTTCCTGCCAGTCAGCGGAGGCTCGGGGGCAGCGCATCACTCACCCACTGCTTGCCCCACCTCATGGGTAGAAGCTCTTGATCTTGTCAACACCGTGAGCCTGTATTGACACTTTGTGCCCAGCGTCTCCTTGAGTAGGCCAGGCACCAGAAGCTCATCCCAGACGAATCCAAACTATCTTGAGGCACGTGGAGCTCGGGGGACTCCGCCTAGAAATGAGTAGGGTGTCGGGATGGTGTGCCCGAACGTATTCCCTTCAGATATTTCTATGGAGCGGAAGCTTGCGAAAATCCCCCCCCTGAACGGGACCCCCCCCGATCCCTGGTTCCAGGGGCCTTCTGGGCGCTCCTTGACAGGGCCACCCGGGATGTCCTGGCCTCGGAGGACCCCTCCCTGCCCGTGCAAACGGCCCACCAGCGGTGCCAAGGGGCCCCCAAGACGGTCCAAGAGGGTTCTGAGACGTCCCATGAGTTTTCCAATTCCGAAGAGGGATTTAGATGGCCGCAGGGCGGCCCAAGAGTCCCCCAATCAAGACGCCCCAAGAGGCCTTCAAAAGGACCCCACGAAAGCAAGCACCGTTTTTGTCCAAACCATCCTGTGGTGTTGGGTCTTCTTTTTGAAGAGACAGCGCCCCGCGCCACTCACTCCTCCTTCCTCCTCCCCCTCCTCCCTTCCTCCTCCCGATGCCTCCATTTTGGCGCACCCTCACTCGCTTCGTGGCCCAATAGGGTGCTCCACCGAAGGCCCCAGAGGCAGGGTCCGCATGTAGTTCCACCCCCATTTCGGCTCACCCCTCACACGTTTCGTGGCCTCACATGGGGCTCCGCCGAAGGCCCCAGTGTCAGGATCCGCATGCGGTTCCACCTCCATTTCGGCGCACCCATCGCACGTTTCGTGGCCCCACAGGGTGCTCCACCGAAGGCCCCAGTGGCAGGGTCCGCATGCAGTTCCACCCCCATTCCGGCGCACCCCTCACACGTTTCGTGGTCCCGCAAAGGCCCCAGTGGCAGGGTCAGCATGCAGTTCCACCCCCGTTTCGGCGCACCCCTCGCACGTTTCGTGGCCCCACAGGGTGCTCCACCGAAGGCCCCAGTGGCAGGGTCATTATGCAGTTCCACCGTCAGTTGCGGCGCACCCCTCGCACGTTTCGTGGCCCCACAGGGTGCTCCACCGAAGGCCCCAGTGGCGGGGTCCCCATGCAGTTTTGCCTCCATTCCGGCGCACCCGTCACACGTTTCGTGGCCCCATCAGGTGCTCCACCGAAGGCCCTAGTGGCGGGGTCCGCATGCATTTGCACCCCCCTTTTGGCGCACCACTCACACGCTTCGCGGCCCCATAGGGTGCTCCAGCGAAAGCCCCAGTGGCAGGGCCCGCGTGCAGTTCCAACCCCGTTTCGGCGCACCCCTGACACATTTCGTGGCCCCACAGGGTGCTCCACCCAAGGCCCCAGTGGCAGGGTCAGCATTCACTTCCACTTCTGTTTCGGCGCACCCCTCGCACGTTTCGTGGCCCCATAGGGTGCTCTGCCGAAGGCCCCAGTGGCAGCGCCCGCACGCGGTTCCACCCTGCATTTCGGCGCACCCCTCACACTTTTCGTGGCCTCACATGGGGCTCCACCGACGGCTCCGGTGGCAGCGTCCGCTTCGCGTACCCGTGCCAATTTGGCACACCCGTCACACGCGTCGTGGCCCCAGAGAGAGGTTCACCGAGGACGATACCCACAATTGCGTTATTCACAAATGCACATGGTTGGGTCCTTCTCCAGGATAATTCCCTGAGGGAGAACCTGGATGTGTTGCATAGACGCGTTGTTAGGCTTCGCAGCGTCCAGGACTGCCCACGAGGTCCCCGACATCACCCCACGACGACCCAAGAGGCCCCTTAAGAGCGCCCCTGGACGGCACAACGGGGCCCCAAGACTGAAGCCCAAATGAGGCCGCAATAAAGCCCAAGAGGTCCTAAAAGGCTCCCAAGAGAGGCCAAAGAGGGCGATGGAAGGCTCCAGGAGTGTCCAAGGTAGCCCCAAGACGGGTTCCAGAAGGCCCTCGCCCCCAAAACGGCCCAGCACGGCCCAAGAGGGCCCCAAGATTGTCCAAGAAACACCCAAGATGACCTTCAAGAAGGCCTCAAGAGGCCATATTCGTTGACGGCCCGACAGGCCCCCAAGATCGCCCCAAGACGGCTTCTTGGACCTCTAGAGGGCCCCCATACGGCCCAAGAAGGCCTCCAGACAGCCTAAGACCTCTGCGACTTCCGGAAACCGCCTCCCGGGTATGGTTTCTTATCCCGACAGGACGGCAATGGATCGAGGGTCGAGGTTCGACGATCGAGATGTTCCAATTGTTGTCCGTCCTTTCGGAGCCTCTGGCGTTCTCGTGGCCGCATGGTAGGGTTCGCCTCGAGATTCGGGTCCAGCGCAACCCAAGAATACTCTAGGGAGCGGGCCGCAGTTCAAGGCCACGGCGGATGGCGCGAAGAGCCACATTGCACGAAGTTCGAAGGACCAAGTTTCATGGCGCGAGGCGCATATATACATCTGTATATACACATACAAGCCATGCCATACCATACCATACTATAAATTACATTGTATGGCCGTACGTTGCGCTGCATTGCGTTACATCACATGTTTTACATACATTACATGCACACATGCGTACAAGCATACACACACCCACACATGCATGCATGCAGACCTGCATAACTACATACATACATACATACCTGCACATATACACAACTACACGCAGTCATACATACCTACACATCTATACACATACATACATCCACATATACACACACATCTACATGCATACAGCCACATATAACTACATACATACGTACATACATACACACCAACATAGGCAAACACACGTGCATGCACACACACACACACACGTATACATGCATACATGCATACAATCATGCAGACACATACATGCATACATGCATGCATGCATGCATCCATACATACATACATCAATACATGCATACACACATACACGCATACATACATACATACGTACATACATACATACATACATACATACATACATACAGCCAGCCAGCCAGCCAGCCAGACAGACAGACAGACAGACAGACAGACAGACAGACAGACAGACAGACAGACAAACAGACATTCATACATACATGCATGCATGCATACAGACATACATGCATGCATACATACATGCATCCATGTATACATGCATGCATGTATACGCACATGCATACATCCACACATGCGAACCAACACACACTTACATACATTAATGCATCCACACATACATATATACATACACAGGTACATACAGGCATACATACATCGCAGACAAGAATTGTTACCATAACGCGGGAGAGCATACACTGTTAAAGGGCATTGCGTTGCTGATGTCTGAAATATGGGAAGTGATCTGGAAGTTGAAGGTGGCGTCAGCATCAAGGCCCCTCCAGGCAGAGCTTTGCAACAACTCGTCCGATGATGGAAGCGTGACTTGCACGAGGTGCTCGTCACAGGCACCTGGCGGTGACCGCTTGAGATCGGCATCAGACGGTCTAATGAACAGTCCCCATCCCTGGCCTTAGGCGCTGACACCGGCTCAGGCGGCGAAACCCACTCTCGCCCCTTCTCTCTCTCTCTCTTTCTGCCTGCCTTTCCTGCCTGTCTGCTTGCCTGCCTACCTGTCTGTCTGGCTGGCTGGCTGTCTGTCTGTCTGGCTGTCTATCTGTCTGGCTGTCTGTCTGTCTATCTGTCAGTCAGTCAGTCTGCCTGTCTGTCTCTCTCTTTCTCCCTGTCTCTATCTCTCTCTCTCTCTCTCTCTCTCTCCGTCTTTCTGCAATCCAAGGGTACCCTCACGAAAATATCCACTGTCCAGTTGTGCTACAGACCCCAGTCGGGCCGTGGCCGGATTGGTGCTTTTGCTAGATTGTCAAGGCTGGGGGGCAATCAGGTGCGCTTGGAGTCGATGGAGTTGCTGGCTCTGATAGCAGGACGCTGCTGCGAAGCTAGCAGCAAAGAAGTCAGGATCAGGAGCGGCCTGAGGTACGAGCAAGCATGAGGAAGAGGAGGAACATGAGAAGGGGGAGGTGTAACAGTCCGGCACTCGCGGAAGATGTGACCACTCCCGCTGGATACGGCTATAACAGGTATGCGCTCTCCCGACTGCGTACAGCCTGCCTGGAGCTTCATGGGCCAATTGATTCCAGCCCAGGTCTTAAGTCATTTCCGATGTGGATAGCAGCGGCAATGGTTAGGATATACGTAGATCTAGTTAGGCATAAGTGTACAAGACTGGTCACATAGAGAAAGAGAGAGAGAGAGAGAGAGAGAGAAAGAGAGTGCGTGTGTGAGTGAGTGAGCGGTTGTGCGAGTCCAGGGTGGGCTGTGTTCTTCGGCAGTCACGTCTGGGACGCTCGGCAGCAGAGGCTGGGCTCCGGGGGGGGGGGGCGGGGCGGGGCGGCCCTTCCGCAGAGCTTCCCTGACGAGAGCAGGCGGCACGGCGTGCGTCTACAGGTGGCGAGGACGACGGTGACAAAAGGAGAAGGGGAGGAGGAGGAGGAGGAGGAGGAGGAGAGGAGGAGGAGGAGGAGGTGGGAGGACAGAGGAGGATGAGGATGGCAGGAGGATAAATGAAAGGAGGAGGGAGGGGGTAAGAGGGTGAGGAGGAGGGGGAGGGGGAGGAGGGGGAGGAGGGAGGGGATCGAGGACTAGGAGGGAGGAGGAGCAGAGGAACAGTGTTAAACCCAAGAGTCACAATGATGGTGGAGAACATTCTTCCTCCGAGCTCCCTCTTCCAGGCCCTGCGGAATAGGAAGGAGGAAGGAGGAGGAGGAGGAGGAGGAGAGGGGGAAGGAGGAGGAGGAGGAGGAGTGGCACGCTGCCCCAGCAATCTGCAGGTGGCCTGCGCCAGTCCGCCGGCCCCCGAGAGGAGGAGCGACGGCCACGGGGGAGGCCGGTTGCCTCCTGGGGGGCACCGCTTCGGGGGGCCGTCCGGGCCACCTCTCGGGCCTCGTCGGGCGCCTCCTGGAGCCGGTTCCTCCTCCTCCTCCTCCTCCTCCTGCTCCTCCTCCTCCTCTCCTCCTCCTCCTGCTTGCTCCTCCCCTCCTCCTCCTCCTCCTCCTCCTCCTCCTCCCTCCTCCTGCTACCTCCTCTCTCCTCCTCCTCCTCCTCCTCCTCCTCCTCTGGGGGTCTGCTGGGCGCCCGCTGGCGCCTTCGGGGATCACCCGCATGCCTTCCCAGCATCACCGAGCCTCGCCGAAGCGACGAGGGAGCGCGGACGGATCACTCTGCCCTTGCCGAGGCCCCATCCTCGGCAGGAGCGCGTGGCCTTCCTAGAATCTCGCGCGTCCGCCAGCGTTCGTGGCGCCCTCGTCCTCGTCCCCCCACCCTCCCGCCCCCCTCTCCCTCCCCATCCTCCTTCCCCTTCCCCTTCCCCTGTCCTCCCCCCCACCCCCATCAGGTATTCGTCTGCTCCGAAATTCTGGAAGAAATGCTCCTATCCTCCTTCTCCTCCTCCTCATCCTGCTGCCCCTCCCCCTCCCCCTCCCGCTCTTCTCATCTTCCCACCAAGAGGCGTTCGTCGGCACAGGTATTCGTAAACAAGACTCATATCATCCTCCTCCCTTCCTCCCCAGAATTCCGACGTCGTGATTTTCTCAAAACGTGGGCCTCTGGAGATCTCGACCCATTCCCCAGGACCGGCGTTTCATCCTGAGTCGTCTCTTGACGGCCGCGAGGCCTGGCGAGGGCCCCTGGAGGCCGAAGCTTGCCAGCAACTTCCCGACGTATGTTTCGTGACCCGAAGGAGGTCTGCATCCCTCCGACGCCTGATGGTTTCCGGACCACAGCTCGGACCTCTGGTGGCCGTCCGGGACGATCCCGGCAGCCCGCAGCGAGGCACATTTATTGGAAAGCATCCCGGGACTGGGATGCCGCCGACGACTGACGAAGGCAGCCGAAAACCTCGAAACTTGATGTCGTCGTCCTCCTCCTCCTCCTCCTCCTCCTCCTCCTCCTCCTCCTCCTCCTCCTCCTCCTCGATCTCCTCGCTCGATCCCAACCTCGATCTCCTCCTCGATATCGTCCTCGTCGTCCTCCTCCTCCTCCTCCTCCTCCTCCTCCTCCTCCTCCTCCTCCTCCTCCAGCTCCTGTTATCACCGTCGTCCTCGCCACATCTATCGCCGTCCTCCTCCTCCTCCGCCGCCTCTCCGCCTTCCTCCTCCGCCTCCTCTCCTACTCCTCTCCTCCTACCCCTCCTCCTCCTCCTCCTCCTCCTCCTCCTCCTCCTCCTCCTCCTCCTCCTCCTCCCCCTCCTCCTCGATCCCCTCCTCGATCCCGTCCTCGATCCCGTCCGTGTCAGGCCTGAGTCCTCCCTCCATCCCCCTCCGCCGCCGCGCCCGCTCGGCTCGCAGAGCCGGAGGGTTCTCGCCTCGGTCGTAGGATGTCGTTGCGTCCCCGCGCCGCCGAGGTTGCGGAGGCAATTCGCAGAGAAGCTGAGAGGAGGAGGAGGAGGAGGAGGAGGAGG
>CAUYUJ010010071.1:0-30524 GCA_963575745.1 Prorocentrum cordatum
CCTCCTCCTCCTCCTCCTCCTCCTCCTTCTCCTCCTCCTCCTCCTCCTCCTCCTCCTCCTCCTCCTCCTCCTCCTCCTCCTCCCCTGCTTTCCTAGACCACTACAGGTGCGAAGGGGCCCCATGAGTCAGCGGCAGGGGAGCGCGCGGACCCCGTCCGAGCCCCATGCCCGCCCGCGCACAGTGTGCGAGCCGCCCTCTGCAGTCACGTGTGATGCTCCAGGCGACTTTAGCCTCGACCACCAGAAAGAATTCCGAGCACCCAGAAAAGTATCGAAGCAGTGTCGAACGAGTCTCGCCTCCCAGGGCCCGACACGTGCAAAATCCTCCCAGGGCCCGGCACGTGCACGTCTGGGATGTGGTCCGCAAGTCCGATGGGAGCAGCGTAACTCTGCCGGAGGAATCTTCAAGAATAGCGCTGACAACTAGTCTGGGGACGACGTGTCACACTTTTTTGATTACGTGTTTGTATGTTTTGGATGTTCCTAAGTACTCTTCCACCTCCTCCTCCTCCTCCTCCTCCTCCTCCTCCTCCTCCTCCTCCTCCTAGCCCGACTGTAGGAGGACATGCCCGGCCTAAAGCAGGCGAGGAGCCGGCGGCTCAGCCCCGAGCACGCTCTCAGCGCCGCAGTCGCCGTCTTCCCCTTCGACGCGCGCCGGGGGCCCAACGCCGAGCTGCCGGCCGAGACGCGCAGGTCAGGGGCAACGATACAACGCCGCGAAGATCGAGACAAAATCGGATCGGGATAACTCGAAATCTCTGAGAATCGGCGGGTTTGGAGGATGTACTGGGGGCGCCGCGGCCGCTCCAGAGCGTTCCGGAACGCTCTGAGAGCGCTCCGGAACGCTCTGGAGCGATTTATCCCGATCCTAGCCCTGTTTTAAACGACCATGACCTTACAGAGTGCTAGAGAATAGACCGCTAGGCCTGTAGATCTATCCTCGACTGGACTTTAGATGTCGAGGTCCTGGTGCCATTTTCTGTTTTAGCCCTCGAGGAAGGTCTGGGGATAGGGGGGATAGGCAAAGGAGGGGGAAGCATCGACCCCAAATCGCCCATTGATCGCCGGTAGGGGCCTGATAGCCCCGACCTGCCAAGGAACGTGCGGATTCACTATCGGGGGCCTATCGCCGATCCATCCATCGGCGATGCATCGCCGATTCTCGAAGAAGAAACACCCTAAACACGAAATGTTGGCGCTCCGCGCGGATTTCTTGGATCCGCGCTGCCCCCCCCCCCCCCCCCCCCCCCTCCCGCCCCTGGCGGCGCCTCCGGCGCCTCCCCTGGCGCGCTCCGCGCGCCAGGGAGGGGAGCCCAGCGCGCATCCAAGAACTCCGCGCGGAGCGCCACAAGTTTCTGTTTAGCGTTTTTGTTTCTTCCTCTAGATTCCAGGTCGATGTTCCCAGACCCCCGACGTCGTGATTTTTTCACAACGTCTGGACCCTTTCCCCGGAACCGGTTTTTCATCCTGAGTCGTGTTTTCGACGGTCCCGAGGCCCGGGAAGGGCCCCGGGAGGCTGAAAATAGCGAAAGACCTCGCGTCGCGATTTTTTTTTCACAACGCGAGGGGGTCATGGGATTCCAGGTTGATGTTCCCCCCCCTATGCCAGTCCCCCCCAGGCTCGCCCTGGCGCTCCTCGGCGCGGCGCTGGAGTTCTGGGCGCTGCCCTTCGAGGGCCCCTTCCGCGCGGACGCCGCGCCGTTCGCTGCCGCGATGGCGGCGGAGCTCGGCGACGACGCAAACGCCTCCAGCAGCAGAAGAGCAATCGGCACGAGCACCCCAGAGCTCCCCAGAGATTCAACGTATTGAGAAAATCAAGACGGAGGTTTTTCGCCGTTTTCGGCCTCTGGGGGATCTCGTCGGCGAAAAAATGTTCAGGATGCAAAACCGGTCCTGGGGAATGGGTCGAGACTTCCGGGGTCCGCGTATTGAACAAATCACGACATCGTCATCATCATCATCATCATCATCATCAGCAGCAGCAGCAGCAGCAGCATCATCATCATCATCAGCATCATTACCATCAGCAACATCATCATCATCATCATCATCATCATCATCATCATCATCATCATCATCATCATCATCATCATCATCATGAACAGCATCATCATCGCCATCATCATCATTATCATCATCATCATCATCACCACCACCACCATCGTCGTCTTCATCGTCATCGTCATCGTCATCATATCATCATCAGCATCAACATCAGCATCAGCATCAGCATGAATATCATCATGATTATCATCAGCATCGGCATCATCAGCAGCATCATCATCATCATCGTCATCATCCTCAGCAGCATCATCATCATCAGCATCATCATCATCATCATCAGCATCATCATCAAAGCCTCCAGCAGCAGAAGAGCAATCGGCACGAGCACCCCAGAGGTCCGACGCTCCCAAAAAGAAATCGGAGCGGCGGGTTTTTGTTCCGTCTTCAGCCTCTCGGGGCCCTCGCTGGGCATCGGGAGCGTCAGAAAGCGACGCAGGACGAAGAACGAGCCCTCCTCCTCCTCCTCCTCCTCCTCCTCCTCCTCCTCCTCCTCCTCCTCCTCATCCTCCTCTTCCTCGCTGCTCCTCCTCCTCCTCTTCCTCCTCCGCCTCCTCCTCCTTCTCCTCCTCCTCCTCCTTCTCCTAATCCCGCGGAAGTGGTCCTGACGTCTGGGGCCCACGCATCGAAAAAATTGGAGCGGGCGGATGTCCGGGAAGCACCGGAGTTGCCTGGCGCGCGGAGCGCGCCGGGGCGGCCCCGGAGGCGCCGCGGGGGGGGGGGGGGGCTTCCCCAGACCTTCTTCGAGGGCTCAGAAAGAGCATCAGGAGCCCAAGATCTAAAATCCAGTCGAGGTTTTCAGCAGTCCAGATCAGTCTAAAGGTCTGGAGGGCCATTTTCCATCACTCTGGAAGGTCAGGGTGCTCATCATCCTCCTCCTCTTCCTCCTCCTCCTCCTCCTCCTCCTGCTCCTCCTGCCGTTCTGTCTGCCGCTCTCGCTGAGCAGCGCCTCCCGCACACCTGCGGCGCGGAGCGCCGCGCGGCGGACCTGCGGGACGCGGGGCGCGCGCGGCCGTCGACGACGGCCCCAGGGACCCCCGACCGAAGGAGCACGAGGAAGCGGGAGGGGCCGATCCTCGCTGCGGGGCCCCTGGGGTTAAGTCGGGATTTTCGACGAAAAAAAGATACCCCCAAAATACCCCCAAAAGGTCAAAACATGCTCAACAAAGAGGCCCCGGACGATGTTTGGACCATTTTGTAAGGATTTTTGGGGTAATTTTTAGGTTCGTCGAAAATCCCCCTGTAGGGGGACAGGCCCGACCCCTGGTGCGGAAGCGTCGCATGCTGCCGCTGCCACCGCCGCCCGCGTCCACGCAGGCGATGAAGCTGATGGCAGCACCCATGCCCACCCCGATGGCCTTCCAGCCAGCATGGGGCCCCCTCCAGGCGTCGACGAGTCGCGACAGCCCTGGCACCCACCAGCGGCGATGCTCTGGGAAGGATCCTCGAAGCCACCCTGGGGGGGAGCGGAGAGGCTTCGGGGGGAGGGCTCGGCCCAGCCGGGCCCCCGCGGGCGGGTGCGCGGGGCCAGCCCCGGCCGGCGGCACCGGTGGCCGCTGAAGCCTTGGCGGGTCTCTCTGCTCTGCGCCCGCCGCCACGAGGCCCTGCTCCCGCCGCCTGTGCAGGCGGCACTCCTGCTCCTCCTCCTCCTCCTCCTCCTCCTCCTCCTCCTCCTCCTCCTCCTCCTCCTCCTCCTCCTCCTCCTCCTCCTCCTCCTCCCTCCTCCTCCTCCTCCTCCTCCTCCTCCTCCTCCTCCTCCTCCTCCTCCTCTCCTCCTCCTCCTCCTCCTCCTCCTCCCTCCTCCCTCCTCCCTCCTCCTCCTCCTCCTCCTCCTCCCTCCTCCTCCTCCTCCTCCTCCTCCTCCTCCTCCTCCTCCTCCTCCTCCAGGTGTGCAGATGAGAAAGAATCGATGATGCATGGATGTTGGCAGTGCCCCAGTAATGAATACATGAATGCTACGGCTGTCCTTCTCACATCTCATCTGCGACCTCAAGCTGACGCTGCCGCCCCCGACAGTGCCCTGTGGACTCGAGGTCTTCCACCTCTTGCCTCTACTGCTGGGCTGGCTCCTGCGCCCTACTCTCGGGTGTGGTCCTGGGGGCTCTTAGGGCCTCTTCAGAAGCTTGATGGAGGCCTGTGGGGACTCGATGGGTCTGGAGGTCAACATGCCAAAGACGATAGGTTGAGACGTTGTGGTCGGGCTATTGTCCGTTTGGGACCTCCTGTTGATGATGGACCTCGGCTAGATGCTATATGTTGTGGTTCCCTCCCGACCCCTGAGCAATCGAGTCCTAGGGCCGAACTCTTCGCCTTCCTCGTGGTCCTCAATCACACGCGTGGGGGCATTCTATGCTACACTGACGATATCCCGCTGTGTCGTGCTATGGCGAAGCCACGTTCCTCGGTTGCTAAGACCTCACCCATGCTGGACTTGTGGGTTAAAGTGTGGTACGCTTTAGATAATCGTGGACCTGGTAACGTCTCAGCACTATGGACGAAGTCTCATGCTACCCCCGATATGCAGTTGAAGTTCGGAATTAAGTCGGATGGGTATTTCCTGAACTGGTGTGCAGATTTCTTCGCAGGATGGGCTGCAGATTCCAGTGCAGTTCCAGAAGATGTCGTTCAGAGAGTGCGACAGCAAGATGAGCTGACCCACTCCATTCTAGGTAGGTTGCTTGCAGTGAATTTGGAGGCCGCTGAGTCATGCAAGCGCCTGACTTCAGACCGTGTTGGTCGTGCCCCGCGTAAGCCCCGTGCTTTGTCGGCGTCTGCTACCAGGAAGGCCCGCCTCACTGCAGCGGGCCACTCCTGTGTCAAGCGTTCTGCCGACTTTCAGTGTCAGATTTGTGGACGTAAGTTTTCGATGACTGGCCTTCTAAGACGCTTCCTCCCTGGTCGGTGTTCGGGGGCCCGCGCCTTGGCGCCTGAAGATCCCTCCTGCCATCCCTTGTACATGCAAGCTGATAGTTCGCACACCCTCGAGGTGATTCGGGGTGTGCGTTATTGTGTTGTTTGTGGGAGTTTCGGCACTGTGAACACACGGGGGCTTTGTAAAGTCTGCCCCCCGTCACGCCGCCCCACTAAGGCGGGAGCAGAGGTGCTGAGCCGCCTTCCGCGAGGACTCACGCCCAAGTGCGGAGTCCCCTGGTCTGCTCCCTGAGATCGGATTGCGCCCAGGCTTGACCTGGTCTCCGCTTGAGTCCAATCCAATCCAATCCAATCCAATCCAATCCAATCCAATCCAATCCAATCCTCCTCCTCCTCTTCCTCCTCCTCCTCCTCCTCCTCCTCCTCCTCCTCCTCCTCCTCCCCCGGTTCAAGAGCATACCCTCGTGCCCTGCATCTCGCGACCCAGGGCCTCCTGCAGTTCTGCGGCGGCGTGGCCCCCGGGAGGCTCTCGTGCCCCCCTCGCGCGGCCTGTCCAAGCAGGTCCGACGGCACGGCGGGCGGCGGGGCGCCCAGCGCCGGGGCCCCGCGCCTGCGCCTCCTCCTGTGTGCGGCGGGCTCGGGGGGGGGTGGCGCGCGCCTTCGCGGCGCCGTCGCGCCCCCGCTCGGGGCCTGCCGAGGGCCGGGCCGGCCCCGGCCGCGCTGCCGCAGGCTGCAGGCGGCGGAGCGGCCACGGCCCGCGCCTGTCGGGGGCGGAAAAGAGGGGGGTGATGACTAGGGGGGGGGGATATCATGGCGGGGGCCATGATAGTTCCCCAGATTTCATGGCGCCTCTTCTTAGTTCCTTACGTCCCTGGCCCCCCCGCTGGGCCGCGCACGTGCCGCCGGTCATGATTTGCCCCCCCCCCTCTTGGCCGCTCCCGAGCCTGATGCTGCTCCCCTCGTGCGGGCGGCGCGGCTGACCTTGGGCGCAGCCGCCCCGAGCCCGCGATGGCACGGGGCTCGAAGCGCGGGCCAGGAATCGGGCCGGACGAGAGGGGGGGATTGGGGAAGGGGGGGGCACGAAATCTGCTGCGTGCAGCTGGTTTCGGCCCCGCCGCCGGGCCCATTCCTCGATACATGGGCGCCTCCCGGCGCCGGGGGGCGCCGGGAAAGTCAGCTACGCGAGCTGATTCTCAAACCCCTCTTTGCTATCCCCACCCACTTTCGCCCGGCCCGACTTATGTTGCTCCCATCGTACTGAGGGACCACATCCCAGAAATAATTTCGGGCACCCGGAAAAGTCTCGAAGCAGTGTCGAAACAGTGCCGGACGAGTGTCTCCCAGGGCCCGACACGTGAAAACCTTTTTCAGTCTTTGGTGCTCGAAACTCTTTCTGGCGATCGAGGCTAAAGTCGGTTGGAACATCACAGCCCCTGTCGTCTTTCTCGCTCCCGGTGGCTCTCGCTCCTTGCGGCCAGGCTGGCCTGTCCTGCCTCAGGCTGCAGCTGAGCGGGTGTGGCGCCCGCCTCCGTTCGCCATCCTGTCTTGCTCTCTCCCACGCGTTCTCAGTTGGTCTCCTCTTCAATGCAGCGCCGCGCTGCAGTTAGGGGCCCTGCTCCTGTCCGTCGTTACTGCAGCGCTGGCGGTTCGCATGGCCGCTGCTGCCAGTTGCGCTCTATCCGCGGCTCCTCCGTCCAGGCGAGTCGGTGAGAGGTCCGGCGCCTAGAACGTGTCAAGAGCGGTCTGCCAAGCCAGCCGTTGGTGTCGTTTGCTCGCGGCCGCGAACCTCCTCCTCCTCCTCCTCCTCTCCTCCTCCTCCTCCTCCTCCTCCTCCTCCTCCTCCTCCTCCTCCTCCCTCTCCTCCTCCTCCGCTTCCTCCTCCTCCTCCTCTCCTCCTCCTCCTCTTCCTTCCTCCTCCTCCTTCTCCCTCCTCCCCTCCTCCTCCTCCTCCTCCCTCCTCCTCCTCCTCCCTCCCTCCTCCTCCTCCTCCTCCTCCTCCTCCTCCTCCTCCTCCCCTCCTCCTCCTCCTCCTCCTCCTCCCCTTCCTCCCCCCCCCCCCCCCTCCGCCCCCTCCTCCCGAGCAGGGCCGCCGACCCCCCAGAAATCCCGCGCGCGCCGACCTTGCCCTTCTCCTCCCCCCGTGCTGCTCTCGGCCCACCTCGCGCACTCCGCCGCCCGCGGCGACTTCGTGGCGGCGCGCGGCGCTGGCGCGGGCGGCGCGTGGCGGCGCTGCGCCGTCTACGACGCCGGCGACCCCGAGCGGCTGGCGCTGGCCTGCTTCGCCGCCGCGGCGGGGCCCGGGCCGGCGGTCGTGGCGGCCAGCGGGGAGTTGCGGGGGGAGCCGCGGGAGGGCGCGCCCGGGGTGGGCAGGCTGCCCCTGGGCCAGCAGGTCGTGGTCGAGGATCGGGTGCGGGGAGGGGAAGGGGGAGGAGGAGGAGGAGGAGGAGGAGGAGGAGGAGGAGGAGGAGGAGGAGGAGGAGGCGGAGGAGGAGGAAGAGGAGAGAGGAGAGGAAGCAGCAGCAGCAGCAGCAGCAGCAGAACAAGAAAATAATGAGACGACGAAGAAGAAGAAGAAGAAGAAAAAGAAGAAGAGGAGGAGGAGGAGGAGGAGGAGGGGGGGGGAGGAGTCGGAGGGGGAGGAGGAGGGGGAGGAGGAGGAGGAGGAGGAGGAGGAAGAGGAGAAGGAGGAGGAGGAGAAGGAGGAGGAGGGAGGAGGGAGGAGGAGGGGGGGAGGAGGGAGAAGGAGGAGCACCCTGACCTTCCTGAGTTCTTTTACAAAAGCCCTCCAGGCCTACAGGCCTATCTGGACCGCTTAGAAGCTCGGCTGGATTTTAGATGTCGAGGCCCTGGTGCTATTTTTAAGCCCTCGAGGAAGGTCTGGTCAGAGGTGCGGAAATCACCACCCACCAAACCACCCCAACCCAACCCGAAGGCCTAAATTTGCCCTCGATTTCCAGTGGGGGGGGGGTCCGGGAGCATCGAAAAAACACTTATGGAGCCATCCCCCCCAAACCCGAAATTCGGGTCTTCGGGTTGGGTTGGGGTGGTCTGGTAGGTAGTCAGGAAAACCACCCGGACCCCGACAATCGGCGCTTACTAAGCGGCCCTGGGCGTTTGCCAGACAGCCCTGCCCTGCTCGATTCCTTCCGTGGGTGCGCTTGCTAAACGGCTTCGCTTGCCGGGGTGCTTCTTACGGGGTTGGATTTTCTGCTCTCTATAGAAGTGCTCCTGGTTCCAGGTGCCCCCAGCTTCTCGCTCCATTTTGGAGCCCCTGGGGCCCCCTGGGCCTCGTGAGGTGTGCCCTGGAGGCCGTCTGGGCCACCCCGAGAATCCTAGGTGTACCTTGGGCCAGGGGCGCTTCTAGCATTAGGTCGGGCATGTCCCCCTGCAGGTGGATTTTGGAAGAACAACAAAACAGATTCAAAAACATGCCCCACAATTAAACACAGTCCAGCAGAATCGTCCCAATCTATTTTGTAAAACCATGAATATTCGTCCTGTAGAGGGACAGGCCCGACTTCGTTCTAGCAGCGCCCGAGCGAGGAGGTGCGCGGCGGTTGGGCGCGCGTCACCGCGCCGGCGCGCGGCTGGGTGCCCCTGTGGGACGCCGGCGGCCAGGCTCCCAGATCGGGGAAACCGGGAGCAGTGGCGAAGCCCTTCGCTCGTCTTCGTCTGGGTCCTCCTCCTCCTCCTCCTCCTCCTCCTCCGCCTCCTCCCCTCGCTCCACCCTCGTCCGAAGCCCCTCGCTCTGGTTCGCCGTCCCTCGCCTTCTTTCGGTCCCCTTCGGGCCCGCCGTCGCGCGTCGGCCGCGTGCAGAGGATGGATCAAAAGATAATCCGAGGATCCGAGGATGAATCAATTGATAAATCAATCAGAGCAGTGGCGAAGCGTCCCGGTCTGCCAATAGGCCCACCGAAGAATGGTCTAAGAACTTGTTGCGGCTTGCACGAAGTGGTCTTAGAACATTTCTGACTGGGGCTGTCTTGTTTGAGCACGTCGGCTTTGTGTTCTCAGAACATGTTTGGGTTCGAAGCCTCGAGTGCTCTAGGCATAGATGGGTCAGAGTAGATGGGGTCGGAGGATCGGGCCGCATCGCCGAGGCATCGCCGATGCAGCTCGATGTGGGGCCCAAATTGCTTCACGTCGACGTCGCCGATGCATGGCCGGCGTCGACGATGCATCGCCGGTGCATCGCCGGTGCATCACCGATGCATCGCCGATGCATCGCCGATGTATCGGCAATGCGGCGCGATCCTCCGACCCCATCTGTTCCGACCCCATCTAGGAGGCCTCTGAGTACACCGGAACTCGGGTTCGCCTACGCTTTTTGGCGAGCGCGTCATGGATTCTGACGGTCCAGTGTTCGTGGGATGTCTGCAGCGGGAGCTCGCGTCAAATTTCAGATTGGACCTCGTCAAATTCATGATGGTCCCGTCAGGCGGACGGACCCTGACGGAGCTAGGTCCGGAACGCTCTGAGAAGGCCGCGGCACCCAAGACATCTTCCAGAGCTGCTGGATCTTAGAGATTCTCCTTGTATCCTCACCCGAACGGATCTTCATCCTGACGCCAGATTTTGCAGGATCCTGAAGAACCAGGCGTGCACTGATCCAGGCTTGCGTGCAGGATCCTGCAAAGCCCGACTGGCCCAGACCTGGATTGATCCAGGCCAGCAGATTCCCGACCCCGATTTCAGACTGAACCTCATCAAATTCATAATGGCCCCGTCAGGCCAACCCGAGGAGAAGGAGGAGGACGAGGAGGAGGAAGAGGAGGGAGCAGGAACGAAAGAAGGAGCAGGAGCAAAAGCAGGAGCAGGAGCAGGAGCAGGAGCAGGGAGGAGGAGGGAGGAGGTGGCGGGAGATGGGTAGGAGGGAGGAGGGAGGAGGGAGGACGGGAGGAAGGAGGAGTGAGGGAGGGAGGGAGGAGGAGGAAGGAGGAGGAAGAGGACGGAAGAGGAGGGAAGAGGAGGGAAGAGGAGGGAGAGGGACGATAGGAGGGGGAAAGAGGAGGGAAAGAGGAGGGAGGAGGGAGGGAAGGAGGGAGGAGGGAGGAGGAGGCGGAGGAGGATGGAGGAGAGGAGGAGGAGGAGGAGGAGGAGGAGGAGGAGAAGGAGGAGGAGGAGGAGGAGGCGGAGGAGGGAGAGGAGGAGAGAGGCGGAGGAGGAGAGGAGGAGGTTGAGGAGGAGGAGGAGGAGGAGGAGGAGGAGGAGGAGGAGGAGGAGGAGGAGGAGAGGAGGAGGATGAGGAGGGGAGGAGGAGAGGAGGAGGAGGGAGGAGGGAGGAGGGAGGGAGCGGGAGGTAGGGGGAGGAGGAGGGAGAGGAGGAGGGAGGAGGAGGAGGAGGAGGAGGAGGAGAGAGAAAAGGGAGGGAGGGGGAGGAGGGGGAAAGGAGGGGGAGGAGGAGGAGGAGGAGGAGGAGGAGGAAGGAGGAGGAGGAGGAAGAGGAGGAAGGAGGAGGGAGGAGGCGGCCCACAAAAGAAAGAAGAGAAGAAGAAGAAAATAAGAGGAAGCAGAAGCAGAAGCACAAGCAAAAAGCAGAAGAAGAAGAAGAAGAGTAGGCGGAGGAGGAGGGAGGGAGGGAGGGAGGGAGGAGGGGGAGGAAGGAGGAAGAGGAGGGGGGGGAGGGAGGGGAGGGAGGGTGATGGGAGGGGTAGGGATTTGGGGGGGGAGGGAGGGACGAGGGAGGGAGGCGCGGGGGAGGGAGGGAGGGAGGGGAGGAGGGGCGGGAGGGGAGGGAGGGGAGGGGAGGGAGATGCGAACTCAACCGTGTCCGTTTCGTTTCCGTTAAGGTGAGACGAGTGTCACTTCCAGCTATCCGTACTCATTGTGGCTTAGGGGCCCCTTGAGCCGCTTTTTGGGCGGTCAGAGATTTTACTTGCTGGTTCCAGAGAGCCAGCCAGGTTGCCGAGACCGAATATCAGAATATTCGAACGAAGAGATTATCCTGGGACTTATTCTTGGGCTGGCTTTTTGGACGACACCCGGACTGCGTGCAGACCAACGCTGGCGGCGAGGAGAGATTAACAGATTCGGCTTCGCGCGTGCGGAGGTAAAAGAGAGCTGAGATCCACGGACCTATAGACAGTTGACGATATTGCATCGACACTTATTCAGAGACACCTATCGGTGATCCTGCATTGGTAGCGGAGCCGGTTGGCTCCAATATCTGGACAGCCGGCGAGATGGGAGAATCTCGCGAGGACGGCAAGAAGATTCCGACATGGGATGGAGACGTTACCAGATTCCAAGAGTATCGAGATCGTGTGAATTGGTATGTGGCTGGTCTTTCACCTCGAGACAAACAAGTGGCGGGAGCTCGACTGGCGGCAGCTCTCACTGGAGAAGCGTGGAAGGCGCTCGAGGAGGTCTCAGACGAGGGACGGGAGCTGCTGGAGAAGGCGGGCGGTCACAAAATATTGCTAGAGTTCCTGGACGAGACGCTCATGGACGAGCCGATACCAGAGGCCGCGAAGTACCTGAAGGAGTATCTGTTCACGCTGCGACGGAGGAACAACGAGGGCATGAAGGCCTACGCTCAGAGAAGCAGGATCGTCGCAGACAAGCTGGACCAGAGCTTCAGGCGGATCGACGAGAAGGACACGACGACAGAGATCAAGCTAGTAAAGAAGACGCGGCCCGAGGAGAAAACAGAGTCCGTGACGCTGGAGTCGATTCGAGAACGTGAAGGCCCTGAAGGCGACGACGGAGGCGCAGAGGATGCCAGCGGCTGGAAGGACGAGAACGAAGGTTACTGGAAGGGTAGCTGGTGGTACGGCAGCAGCTGGTGGTCGAGTTCACCGACAGGGTCGGCTGGCTGGACCTGGCCACAGGCGACGACGTCGCTGAAGGCACACAAGAAGGTGACGCTGAAGGAGAAGGCTACGGATGCACTGTGCTCACTGATGGCACGTTTCGACATGGAGGATGATGATGCGGACATCAAAGCGCTGAAGGAGGTGGCGACGGAGGCGCGCGAGACGCTGATCCCGTCGGTGATGGCGGGATGGCTGCTGCTTCAAAGAGCAGGACTCAACGCTCAAGAGCGCGCCGGAGTTCTGTCGTCGGCCCAGAACTCGCTGAACCTGCAGCACATCGAGGCGGCGCTGCGGGGCCAGTGGGCTGACGTGGACTTGAAGGAGCACGACGCGCACAACAAGAAGCGAGATATGTTCCCGCGCAAACCTGGCCGTGGACGAGCACTACGAGTCTTTGGAGAAGATGAAGATGATCGAGAGGAGGTTCTGGACGACTAAGACCCGGAAGACGACTGCGAAGCCTACGCGGAGTTCGACTGGGACGAGGACGAACCCGACCTCGAAGGTCTGGGCGAGGATGAACGCGCGGAGGCGGAGGAGGCGCTGGCGGTCATCGCCGGAGCCAAGAAGGAAGTCAAGAACCAGAAGAGGACGCTGGCACAAGCGCGGGCCGTGGTGAAAGATATCAAGCAAAGCCGAGGGCACTTCCAGAAGGGCAAGGGCAAGGGCAAGACAGGTGGCAAGGGTCAAGGTGGGCCGTGCTTCATCTGCAGCGGGCCGCACAGGAAGGCCGACTGCCCGAAGAACCCGGAGAACCGAGGCAGGGAGCAGCCACGCGGACGAGCATCACAGGTTGGAGCGTTGGCGCTCAGCTTCGCGAACTGGGAGGCCGAGGCCAACGAAGACGAGCTCGAGGAGACCAACCTGGAGATGGCCTACACGGAGTTCGAGGTGGAGCACGCGCGGGCCGGGCTCGCAGACGAGACGGAGGGGCGCATGGTGCTCGACAGCGGAGCAACACAGACGTTCGGATCGATCGTGGCGCTCGAGAAGATCATCGAGAAGCAGCAGCAGGCTGGAATCGACGCGAGCAACGTGAAGGTCGATGTGGCAGATCGGCCGAAGTTCGGGCTCGCTAACGGCGACGCGGAGCAGTGTTCGTGCCGGGCGAATCTTCCGCTGCAGGCGAACGGCAATCTGGGAAGCGCGTCGGGCTATGCGCTGAACACCAAGGGGGGCCGCTACGTACCGCTGCTGAGATCAGTGGATTTCCTGAAGCGCGCTGGAGCGATCATCGACTTCGAGACGGGGATCGCCTGTTTCAACAACATCACGAAGAACAAGGTGGCGAAGCTCAAGCGGATCTCGACGGGGCACCTGTGCATCGACATGACGAAGGATCTCTACGACGCGAAGGTGAACAACACCGACAGGGACGACTTCAAGCAGAAGCTCGAGGATTTACAGCAGGCTCTCGGCACTGCGAGGGTCGCGGCGGCCGATCCAGCCGCGAGCCCTGAATGGGGACAGCGCCCCTCCTTCTGCGGTGCTGGTTTCAGGAAAATAAAGCCAGCATCACGCCACTGGCTTGGAGGACCTACCAGAACAGTGAGAGCAGAGGAGGGGACCGAGATCAATAGGGCGCCGTTTGAGACTTCCGAGGACGGGAATTTCATTACAGAAACCATTGAGGATTTTGCTGGCACGGGTTTGAAAATAAGACCGACGAGTTCCGAGCGGGAACGGGTTTCGAGTACATGTGCGAGTCCGACGCGAACGACAGCTCGATCAAGGACTGCGAGTACTTCGACCCGATTTCGGAGACTTTCGGCGATCCGGACTACACCGACACGATCTAGGTATGTGACTCCAGACACGTGTGAGACGTCTTTCAGGGGATCTCAGAGGCCTGCGAGCGTTTCGAATGGGTTCGAGAAGACTCCAAAGCCCCAAGAGATGAAAGCAACAGATGTCCTACACGAGAAATGCGAAGTACCCCAGATAATCATGAATAATGGTGGCGGTGATGCTGAGTGCGATCCGCAACGCGATGGCTCAAGATCCAGATTTCAGCGGGTCAACGCCAAGCGGGTGCAGGTCATCGGGGACCATGCCCGGGGCGGCAGCGGCAGCATCGACGCCAGCAGCCGACGCCCCGATCGACAGCAGCAAGCACCGCAACATCAAGAAGGACAGGACCTCGACGGTGGTTCAGGACCTCGGAGGGCCAGTGGAGACCGACAGCGACGACAGACCGATCCAGAGCGATGGGGCAAGCGGACCATCGGCGAATGGATGACACTGGATCGTCGGGATCTACGACTGGACTGGGACAGAGCGGAATCTGCCAACGAGAAAGACGATCGCTACACGGGCAAGCCCTGCTACGGCGAGCGACACGACGCACCCGCTGGCGAGGCACGCCAGGGGCAACAAGGTGAGCTACAAGTGCGTGAGATGCGAGCTGGCCATGCTGCACATTCCGAAGCACAGGGCGACGATCAGGCACAGGCAGAGGGGGGCTCTGGGACAGACCGTGGGAAAGATCAAGATCGAAGAGATCACGAAGGAAAAGGTCACCAAGGAAAAGGCGACGTCGGAGAGAGAAGAGAGAGAGAGAGAGAGAGAGAGAGAGAGAGAGAGAGAGAGAGAGAGAGAGAGAGAGAGAGAGGAGGTGTCTTCGGAGGACTCATTCGAGAAGGCCGGAGAGTCCGAGGAGGAGGAGACGCCGTGCCCGGGCACCGACCAGATGAGCAAGGCCGACCTGATGTTCGACCAGACGCGCGACAGCACCAAGCGGCGAGCGGACCCACCGACGCGCAGGAAAAAGAAGGAGCCCCCCCCAGGGCGGGGAGCCCGAGGGTCCCTGAGACCCGCCACCGACGTCCCCCCAGGGGACGACGACGTCATCACGTTCGGGATTGACGTGGAGTACCACAAGGAGGAGATCAACCTGAAGGACTACAGCTGGGTGCTAGAGCAGGTGACGGAAGCCGGGGTGGCGACAGACCTCTACGTGAAACAGCTGATCGAGTTTTGCACGGAGGAGGACAGCCAGCTCGGGAAGGTCGCGGAAGAGCGCAAGGATGCCGAGATCATCAGGATTACCAGGAAGGACGCAGATCTCAGCACGAAGAACGGGCTTGAGTTGGCTAAGAACCTGGCGGTGAAGAACCCTGGAGCAGACATCTGGGGAAGCCTACCGTGCACGGCAGTCAGTGCACTACGCAACGGCTACATTGGCAGGCAGGAAGGCCAGTACTGGACGAAGCTCGAAGCACGAAAGAAGAACATCAAGAAAATCGTGAATCACTTCGTGGAAGTGAGCAGGATCGTCAAAGACAATGGGGGCGACGTGCACTTCGAGTGGCCACGCAACTGCCATGGCTGGAAGTACTTCCCGGAGCTGACGGAGTTCTTCGACGAGCTGGGCATGGAGAGGGTGAACTTCGCCGGGTGCCACGTCGGGGTAGTCAACACTAAGGGCGAGCCAATCCACAAGCCGTGGACGCTGTGGACCAGCAGAAAGAAGCTTGCGACGGCCCTGAGCGGCAAACGCTGCCCGGATCCTCAAGGACACGGACATGCGGAATGTTGTGGGAAGGATGCTACCTTGTCGGGGAAATACCCTGCGAGAATGGCGAGGATCATCTGGCGGAACATTGTGGAACCGCCGAAGCTGACGGGCCTGATCGAGGAGCTAAGGCAGGAGGAAGCCCTGGCGAACGACAACAAGGATATGTTCGACCACGAGAGCGAGCTAGAGCTGACGAGCGACGAGCAACAGCAGTGGAACGACTTGCCGGCGCTGAAGCAGAACGAGTTAATGAGGGCGGTGATGCGCCTGCATCGGAATACGGGGCACCGACCACCGAGGGTGATGATCAGGATTCTGCGGAGACGTGGGGCTTCAGCGACGACATTCGCAGCCGTGAAGCAGATCAAGTGCAGTTCGTGCATCGAGAATCAGGTGCACAGACCGAGACCAACAGCAGTACTCGATCCAGCTCGAGATCTATGGCAGGTGGTAGGCATCGACGTGAAGGAGATCGTGGGCAACGACCAGATCAAGCAGGAGTACCTTGTGATCATGGACGAGGCGAGCAAGCTGACACTGGCGGTCAAGATCTTTTCAGTACCCGCCCAGGAGTCGAGGAACTGCACCGCCAAGGAGATGCTGAATGCTTTCAGAGGACACTGGTCAGATCGGTATGGCATGCCGAGCGCACTTAGGCTTGACCCTGAAGGAGCATTCGTGTCGCACGAGTTCTACGACAGCATTGCTGGTGAAGGAGTCCAGGTGGCTCCGTGTGCTACTCAGGCTCACTGGCAGAACGGCATCGCGGAGCGTGCGATCAAGACGGTGTTCGAGTGCGCCAAGGCCATGCATCGTGATCACGAGACCGACCTGAAGGCGGCGGTACATGCAGCGGTGGAGGCACACAACACCGGCGAGAGGGTCGACGGTTACAGTCCAAGCCAATCAGCCTTTGGACGAGATAATAACTGGTCGGGGACTCTCAAGAAGGAGGACCACCTGGACGTCGTGAAGTGCACGAACCAGAGCTACATGGAGAACCTGTCCAGGCGGGCGCCGGCACCCAAAATCATTGGCGAGCGCATTCTCAAGCAGCAGCAGGCCAGAGCAGCTGCAGCACGAGATCAACGACCTCAACACCTGTATCCTGGGATGTTGGTCTGCGTGTGGAGATGTGGCAAGCAGGCCAAGCAACCAGCACCAGCAGGACCACGACGCCACGGGATTGACAAGGGCAGATGGTTTGGACCAGGGACTTTTCTCGGAGTACAGACGACGAGAACAGGCGACGGGGCGCTCGTTCAATCCAGAAAGGTATGGGTCGTGATGGGGTCGAGGCTGTGGAGGTGTGCACCAGAACAGTTGCGAGCGGCAAGCCCAAGAGAAGAAGAGATGTTATTAGAAAAAAGCACACACCCTGGACGTTCGTGGAGGGACTGGGAAGTCTCAATCAACAAGGGTGAGGTGATTTCAGCGGACAAGGGGGACGGGCCGATGAACGAGGAGACCTACACGCCGGAGACCACAGCTCGTGCACCAGAAGATGGAGACAAGGAGGAGCCAGAGTTCGAAGGACGACCTGCACATGTTCGAGTACATGCACGACCGAGAGTGGCGTTGTTTACGCCAAGAGGCCTCATATCCAAGCTGGAGAAGACGACCATGGGGAGGATCACCGTGATAAAGTACGAGGACGGCTCCGAGGAGACGGTCAAGGGCGACAACTGGAACGCGAATGGGAAGTCTACGAGGTCAACGGGGCGACGCTGGACGGGCAGGACTTACCTGTTCCCCATTGCGGACAAGCCGGAGGAGATGAAGGTGGACCAGAATAATAAGGAGGTGATCCATGAGGAAGCGAAGAAGACGGTCGTGGAGCAGGTCCCGGAGACCCATGAGGACAACGAGACAGACCAGCCGTCGATGGGTGACATCGAGAGCGAGAAGGTCAAGACCACTAAACAGACATTTGCAGGGGAAGCAGATCTCAGAAGACGGATCGTCGAGAAGAGGAAAGTCAAGACCGACCTGTTCGAAAAGACGAAAAGGAGGGTCAGGATGCGGACCAACTTCGGACCAGCACTGAGGAGCTACTGTGCCTTCTTCAATGACAGACTAGCGGACGGTTACCAGCTGGACGGGGACAAGCTTGGCTGAGGAACTTTGACGTGGCAGCATGGGCGGCTACGGAGATCCAGGAGGACCTGGAGATCCCGACGGGGACCGACTACGTCGAGGTCGCGCTCGAGGCGTTCGACGCGAACAGCATGCGCAAGTTCACGAGGCAGCCGGAGCAGTACATCACCAAGGCGATGAAGAAAGGAAGGTCTGAGGCGAGCGTCAAGCACATGACCGATGAGCAGACGAGTTTGATGAAGGGGGCGAAGTTGGTTGAGGCGAGAGACTGGGTCGCCAACGACGTGCTGGAGAGACTACCGCCACACATCAAGCCGAAGTCGTCAGATATTCTGAAGACGCGCTGGGTAGTCACCTGGAAGAAGGACGAAACGACAGGAGGCTGCCGAGCAAAGGCCAGACTGGTGGTGCTGGGATATCAAGATCCTAGGCTAGGAGAAGAACCAGTAGCATCGCGACTATGACAAGGAGAGCTCGGAACATGATCTTCCAGATGACGGCCATGAAGAAGTGGAAGCTTAAGAAGGGCGACGTCAAGGCCGCGTTCCTGCAAGGAAAAGGGATGCCCGACGACAAGCCGACCTACATCGAGGCCAACGATGAGCTGGCGGAGGAGTTCGGAGTACCTAGAGGGACGGCAGTGAGGCTCAAGAAGGCAGTGCACGGATTATGCCAAGCGCCAAAGTCGCGGCACGAGAGCGTGGACACCCTGATGGAGCAGCTCGGTGGACAACGATGCGTGTCGGACTCGTGCGTCTGGCTCTTCAGCGGCGAGAACGACAACGTGTTCGGAGTACTTGGCACACGCGTGGGCGACTTCCTGATCGCCGGAGACGGTGGAGTTCGATGGCGAGAGATCGAGGCGAAGCTGCAGAAGGCGTTCCGCTGGACTCCATGGGAAGAAAGAAGTTTCAAGCAGACCGGACTGTCGGTCACGCAGATGGCCTGCAGCGAGATCACCATACACCAGAAGGAGTTCATCGACAACATCACCGAGATCAACATCGGCCAGGAGCGTCGCAAACAACGGGACCAGAAGCTGACGGATAAGGAGATGACAATGCTTCGGGGGGCACTGGGTGAGATCCAGTGGGTGGCGATGCAGACGATGCCGAAGTACCAGGCGCAGTGCTCTATCTTCCAGAGCAGTGGACCGACGGCGACAGTGGAGACGCTCTTCGGGATCAATAAGCTGGTCAGGCAGATGAAGAACGACCAGGGCTACAAGCTGAAGTTCGAGAGCTTCGAGGGCGAAGGCGTGGTCGCGGGCTGGAGCGATGCAGCCCGGGCGAATCGACCGGACGGACTCCCGACAGGAGGGTGTGTGATTGGGATCGCGCCGGCGGACATCCTGAACGGGAAGCGGGCTCCAGTGGGCTGGGTTTCGCACCGCAGTGGGAAGCTACAGCGCGTGGCGAGGAGTTCGTTGGCGGCCGAGGTCCAGGCCCTGACAGTGACGGAGGATGAGCTGTTCATGGTCAGAATGACGCGGGCCGAGCTGAATGGTTTCGCATCGGACGTGGCGATGGGAACCGCGAGCGAGAGTAAGACGACAAAGCCGATGCTGGAGGGCGCGAGGCAGGTGCGATCGCGCCTGCGCGCGGACGCAAAGAGCATCTACGATTGTCTTGCCAGGCAGGTGCAGATGCAGAGCTTGGCCGAGAAACGCACGGCGCTGGAGCTGATGGCCTTCGAGAAGTGCATCAACGAGACGGAGCTGATCGTGAGGTGGCGCCACTCAGAGGCCAACCCAGCCGACAGCTTGACTAAGACGACAGCTACGGGACCCATCGACCTGCACATGAAGACATGGAGCTGGGCACTGGTAGACGACGACGAGCAGCTCAGCGCCAAGAAGCGGAAGGAGCGCGGGATGAGCAGGTTCGAGAACAACAAGGATATCTCGGGCTTCATAAAATGACATTCATGAAAGCAGGAGTGTCGTTACCTGATGCCGCAGGCGGTGATGACAATGATGATGATAACCGGATAGTGAGTGAACCTACATCCTATGGCTAACGCCTGTGTGCCGCAGTTGCCTGTTTTATTTCTGCGACGCACCAGAGCGGGTGCGATTGTTTTAGAGGCCCAAGCTGTTTTGTGGATTAGCTGCAAGAAAGATTTCTGGGGATGCGAACTCAACCGCGTCCGTCTCGTTTCCGTTAAGGTGAGACGAGTGTCACTTGCAGCTAGCCGTGCCCATTGTGGCCGAGGGCCCCCTTGAGCCGCCTGGTGGGTGGTCAGAGATTTTACTTGCTGCTTCCAGAGAGCCAGCCAGGTTGCCGAGACCGAATATCAGAATATTCGAACGAAGAGATTTCCCTGGGACATATTCTTGGGCTGGCTTTCTGGACGACACCCGGACTGCGTGCAGACCAACGCTGGCGGCGAGGAGAGATTAACATATTCGGCTTCGCGCGTGCTGAAGTAAAAGAGAGCTGAGATCCACGGACCTATAGACAGTTGACGATATTGCATCGACGCTTATTCAGAGACACCTATCGGTGATCCTGCAGGAGGGGAGGGAGGGGAGGGAGGAGGGGGGACGGGGGGGGGGGGGGAGGGGGGGGAAGGGGGGGAGGGGGGGAGGGAAGGGAGGGAAAAAGGGAAGGGAGGAAAGGGAGGAGGCAGGAGGCAGGAGGCAGCAGGAGGAGGAGGACGAGGAGGGAGGCGGAGGAGGCGGGGGAGGAGGCGGAGGAGGAGGAGGAGGAGGGAGAAGGAGGGAGAAGGGCGCGGAGGGAGGAGGGGGGAGGAGGACGAGGAGGAGGGACGAGGACGAGGAGGAGGGAGGAGGGAGGAGGGAGGAGGGACGGAGGGAGGAGGGAGGAGTAGGGAGGAGGAGGAGGAGGAGGAGGGAGGAGGAGGGAGGAGGAGGGAGGAGGAAGGAGGAGGAGGAGGAGGAGGAGGAGGAGGAGGAGTCGTTACGTTACCATACGTTCCCTGCCGCCGTTTCTGCATATATATGTGTATATATATATATATATATATGCATACAGCCTTGCTCGAGCATATAGTTGATATGAAGCTGTTTCGGATCGGAGGATTAGTAAAGGGCTCGCACGCGTGCCGCGCGCTCCCCATTATTATATCGTTCCTTTCCACACTGCTTAACGGGCGCCCGAACCTTACATCCTGGCGCCATTTCCTTGGATCCACTACTATGGACCCCGAGTCTACGACCAGTACAACCTGATGATATTGGCCCTGTTGGGCCTAGGTTGGGTAAAGATGGGTTATCCGCCGAAAGTTCGATCCCGAGGATAACCGGCCATGTTGGTCATCCGGGGGCAACTAAGATCATCTTCTGACAAGACGAACAAACTATGCGATGTGACCTTGGCCCTACAAAGCCAGGAACGCATGAGGTCCAACTCAACGGACCGAAGCAATCGACTTTTCAGCGCATCCAGGAACCAGAAGAGACAGTACTGGGAAGTTCCACCGCGCCCACACGTCAGCTTTCCCCTAACGAGCGGGACAACGAAGCCATCCTTCAGCTGGTTTCGAGGAGCCCTTACGCCCCCATTCGTCTTCCCTCCCTTGCCAGCGACTCGATGCGAAATGATGGCGCCCTTGTTAACCGTGGACGGCAAGATTCGCCTCTCGACGATGAACCGGAGCAGGGCGAGGAATTGCATGGAGGAAAAGGTCGCCCACGCAACCCATTATCTGACGATGTCGCGCAAGCCTACGTCCTGAACTCCAGTTCGTCCGACGAGGAAGGCGTTGTTAAGACTCCGACCAACAAGAAGGAGACTTTCTCCATTTCGAGCTCATCGGAGATCCTCGAGACGTCGATCCTCGAAGGCGCGCCGACAAGGCACGCCGCGGGCCATGTCCGACGCGCGGCAGAAAATGCGAGCCCCGAAGATGGCGACGCCCGCGCTGAAGACCCAGGGGCCTCGTCCGGGGGGGCGCGACAGATGCGCGGCATGGAAAGATCCCAAGAGAGGATCCGGCAAACATCATGTTGCCCCCATACGAAAAGCGCCCAAAGACTGAGCTTGGCGGGTCGGGCGTCCATGACGAACCCGCCCCAGTCCCTCGTGCCAGATCTCGCGGGAGGCAGCTCTTTGACTCGCCGAGCTTAATCTCCCAGAGGTCGCGATCGGGAGAGGGCGGTCGCAGTCGCAATTCGAGAGGGTCGCACCGCGGTTCATCTCCCGAGATCATCGGCGCCCCGATTTACGATGAGAGAAACCTGTGCGCACCGCGGGCCAGATTGCGCAGAAGGCCCAGAGAACTGCCGTCCGGGCAGAGCGTCCGACAGTCGACAATGCCAGAAGCCTGAATGCCGAGGCTGCTCATCCTTATGCCCACTGTGTAATCTGAGCTATTTATGTCATGATTGTCTGCCTCCGAAACAACATAGCTGCTCTGCCTACAAAAACCACGACTGGGAGCAACAGCAGGAATAAGGCAACCTCAACGAGAACAGGAACGCCTTTCTGAGATCGCAACCATGCGCCCCACGATGGCTGACGTGGAAGCTAATCAGAAAAAGGCAACCCGAAATGATTGCACAGCAAGTGGAATATGAGCCCCACGAAATCCTTCGAACGGAAAAGGAGGAGAAAGCCGCCCTCCACGAGGCTGCGCTTTCGGCGGATCGCGCGGCTAAGGAGCAAAGAAAGTTGAGCGAGCCATAGCCGAACAGGCCCGTCTTGCCCTCCGCGGGGCACAAGGCAGGGAGGCCAGACTTGAGGAACATATCCGTCTGAAGCTCCAGGAGGCCACTGCGGCGCATGAGCAATCGGTCTCCAAAGCGGAACAGGTCACAGCGATGGCCATTGCTGAACAGCGCCACCTGGGAGAGAAAGCTGTCAACGCACAACGGACGGCTGAATCTACCCTTCGCGCTGCGCAGACAACGCATCTAAGATTTGAGAATGAGGCTAGGGAATCACTAGCTGGCGCTGCGAAAAAAAAACATGCTGAACTCAAGATAGTCTCGGAATCCGCGACGGCAATCCGGGGGGGGGCCCGCGGGGGGGCCAAAGCACTGGCACGAGCAAGGGCCGAGGCCCTTGCCGAACAGGAATCGGCCACTCGCCCGGCGGCAGAGCGGAGATCCATGCATCGACGCGCCCAGCGCGCCGCGGCGACTTCCCGAGCTCACCTCGCCGCGGTGGCAGAGCAGATTTGCTTCTGACTTTGTTTGTTTTTCGGTTTTCACCTTGCAAATTGAGCGCGCGCCCGGCGCCCAGAAGGCGCGCCGGGGGCGACCAGAACAACGCCCGGAAGAGCGCCTGGGGGCGCGCTGGGGCGAGCGCCCGGGCGAGCCCAGAAGAGCGCCGAGAACAGGGCCCAGGAAAGCGCCATCAAGAGTGCCCAGAATATGGCCCAGACGCGAATCTGGAAGAGCGCCCGGAAGAGCGCCCGGAATTGTGCCCAGAAGCGACCGATTTTGCGTCCGATTTCGCGTTCGATTTTTTGTGTGTCGATTCAATATGAAAATAAATCAGACGCAAATCGGATTTAAAATCGGGAAAGAATCGGACGCAAATCGGACGCAAAATCGGACGCAAATCGGACGCAACATCGGACGCAAAATCGGGAGCAAAATCGGACGCTGATGGCGTCGACCATTTCTGGGCGGACGAGGCAGCGCATCGCGGTGCATCATGGCGAGGTCTGGCAGGGTGTGTATTGCGGACCCACGCGCGCAATTCAGCGTTGGAGTTTTAGCGATGTGGCGAACGACAAACTGCGATATCGCGTTGCATCCAGGTCGGGCCAAATCGCCCCCCCCCCCCAAAAAAAAGCAGGTCGCCGCTTCTGCGGCCGTTTTTCAGGTGACCCAAGCCGGCCATGCCAGCGCGAGGAACGAGGCGGAAGAAGCAATTCAAGCCTGCGAAATGCCGAGATGCAGGCTCACATGGAAGTCGAGGCAGCAAAACAACAGTTCCAGAGGGAAGCTGTTTCGCCTGCACAAGCATCGGAAGCTCAACCTGACTCAATGCACCGGCAACAAGCGATACAACTGGCGCAGGAGGGTCTGCAGGGCATGACGAGCACGGTAAGAAGGGCGGTTTCGGCAACCGCAATGCGTGTCCGATCGACCGGCGGGACCATGTCCCAACGAGAGGGCTCGCGATCTAGACCAGCCATGTCCGACGAAACCCGATGCTTCGTTTGCAACAGACCAGATGCCCCGCATGCGCGTGAGCGATGCCAACGGGCGTTCCGCGTGCAACACTACGACTGGGTGATGACGCGGCGTCGACAGTGCGAAGACGACCGGGCACGTGATCACGTCACGAGGCCATGCCGAGGGAACAGCATGAAGAGGAAGAAGCCATGATGAAGAAAAGGATGCTAGAAGAGGAGGAGAACACGCGGTCCCGAGACGAAATTGGGGCCCATGCCGAAGCCATAGCCCAGCGTCGCATACACGGTCTTGAGGAAAATGCTGAATTGCGCGCGCTCAGTAAACCCTTCCCCGAAGGGGAAGAAAGGGATTGGAAGAGATGTGGACCTGGGCCACCTACGCCCAGAGGGCTGGTGGGATTATTACAAACCCTTGTGTTTGTTCAATCTGTTCATTGATCAAATGGGGGGGTACTCAATTAGCGCCCCCCTTTGGAGCCCCCAACGTCGTCCCCTGGGACCCTCTCGGGGCGCTCTTGGGCTTTCTTGGTGCCGTCTTGCCCTCTTGGCCCTCTTGGAGGCATCTTGAGGCCTCGGGGGCCCAGCGGAAGCGAAAGTGCGAGAAGGCTAAAATCAGCGGTTCCCCGTAGGGTGGTCAAAGGAGTTTGGCCTCTTGCGGGTCTCCTGGGGAGGTTCCGAGGCTACTTGGACCCGTCGTGGACTTGCCTTGGGGACTCTTGAAGCATGATGGAAGCAACATTGAGCGATATTGCGCTATGTTGGGCCAGTTTGGAGGTCATCCTGGGCTCTCGGAGGCCCTCTTTGAGTCGTTTTGACCCCGAACCACCCTCTGACACCTCTCGCCGCCCCCACCCCCCTTCGGTCCAGGGGGAAGGGGAAGAAAGGGGTTGGCAGGCGATCGTGCTCTTATTCATTGTTTTGCCGATCGGCGCGGGACCTCGCATTTTCCGACTCCCAACCATCCTGCTGTGTTAGGTCCTCATTTTGAAGAGACGGTCCCCACGTTCATTCCCCATCCTCTTCCCGTTGCCCCCCCTCCTCTCATCATCATCAGCATCATCAGCATCCGCATCACCATCAGCATCATCATCATCAGCAGCATCATCATCATCAGCAGCAGCATCAGCTTCAGCATCAGCATCAGCATCAGCACAACCATCATCAGCATCATCATCAGCATCATCACCGCCACCACCATACTCGTCATCATCCGTGTCAGCCGTTTCAGCACACACACACACACATTTCACACGTTTCGTGGCTCCATAGGGAGTTCCACCGAAAGCCCCTGTGACTGCGCTCGATTGGCACCACCACACCCATGTCGGCACACCCCATCACACGCTTCGTGGCTCCATAGGGAGCTCCACCAAAGGCTCCTGTGGCTGCGTTCGCATGACACCACCCCGCACATTTCAGCACACCTCTGACACGCTTCGCGGCCCCACAGGGAGCTCCACCGAAGGCCTTAGCTGCTGCGCCCGCATGACACCACCGCACCTATTTCGACACACCCGCCACACGCTTCGTGGCCCCATGGGGAGCTCCGCCGAAGGCCCCAGTGACTGCGTTCGCTGGACACCACTGCACACATGTCGGCGCGCCCGTCACACGCTTCGTGGCCCCATAGGGAGCTCTTCCGAAGGCCCCACTGGCTACGTTCGCATGACACCACAGCACCCATTTCGGCATGCCCCTCAAACGTTTCGTGGTCCAATGGCGAGTTCCACCGAAGGCTTCGGTCGCATGGCGCCACCGCACCCATGTCAGCACATCTCACTGACGTTCCGTGGCCGCATAGGGAGCTCCACCGAAAGTTCCAGCGGCTCCGCTCGCATGACACCACTGCGCCCAGTGTCCGACACGCGGTTCACACGTTTCGTGGCCCCATAAGGAGCTCCACATCAGGCCCCACTGGTTGCGCTCGCATGACATCACCGCACCCATTTTCGGCACACCCCTCACGGTGCGCGGCCCCATGGGGAGCTCCACCGATAGCCCCATTGGGTGCGTTCGCATGGCATCACCGCACATTCCGACACGCGGTTCACACTTTTCGTGGCCCCATAGGGAGCTCCACCGAAGGCCCCAGTGGCTGCGTTCGCATGGCACCACCCCACCCATGTCGGCACACCTCTCACACGTTTCGTGGCCCAACAAGGAGTTCCACCGAAAGCCCCAGTGGCTTCGTTCGCATGACACCACCGCACCCAGTTCAGCACACCCCTCACACGCTTCGTGGCCCCATGGGGAACTCCACCGACGGCCCCAGTCGCTGCGCTCGCATGACACCACCGCACCCATCGCGGCACAGCTCTGACACGCTTCGCGGCCCCATAGGGAGCTCCACCGCAGGCCCCAGTGGTTGCGCCCGCATGACACCGCCGCACCGATGTTTGGAACACCCATCACACGCTTCGTGGCCCCATGGGCAGCTCCACCGAAGGCCCCAGTGGGCGCGTTCGCTTGGCACCACCGCGCCCATGTTGGCCCACCCCTCACACGTTTCGTGCCCCATAAGGAGCTCCACCGAAGACGATACCAACAATTGCGTTACTCACAACTGCACATGGTTGGGTCTTGCGGCCAGATCATTCATTGCTTTGTCGATCGGCCCGGGCCCTCGCACCGCCCCCCATGAGGTAGATCTTGGGTGTTTGGGGCGCCTGTTTCGAGCAGGCGGAGTTTCACCCAATAGGGCGCACTGTTGCAGAAAGTCGCAGTAAGCAGATCGGTCCAGAGCACGACCCCCCCCCCGCCCTTCTCCCCTCTCCGCCCAATGCCGAAGCGCCGAACAGGAAAACGCTCCCAAGAGGAGGCGCCCTGAAGCACTCGCGCCCGGAGGCGCTGGTGGGCTTTTTGCTCGGGGGCCCGCGCCCGCCAGGTTTGGGCCCAGGCAGATGTTTCGCTGAAGTGGGTTTTGCTAGAGTCCTCGCTCCTCCTACTCCTACTCCTACTCCTCCTCCTCCTTCCTCCTTCCTCCTTCCTCCTTCCTCCTTCCTCCTCCTCCTCATTATCCTCCTCCTCCTCCTCATTATCCTCCTCCTCATTAGCTCCTCCTCCTCCTCCTTTTCCTGGCTACCCTCGGATATCGGGAACCCCCGTTGGGGGCTCGCTGCATTGCAGACGTCCGTCGTATGCTGAACCCCTGGCTCGTTTCCCAGAGAAGCAGCCTGCGGGGATGGGGCTCACACGTGGCTGCCTGCAGGTGGTGCTCGGGGTGGCCGATGTCGGGAACCTCCAGTATGTGCCAAGGCGGGGGGCCCACGAATTCGGACAGTGTCCCGGTTCTAGGACAGTGAAGGTGTGTGTGTGTGCACGTGTTGGCGAGGAAGCGTGGCGGAATCGAGAGAGCAGGAGAGTGCTAACCAACCACGGTAAGCTCTGATGGGAATGGATATGTGGTTGTATGATTCTGCCGTTCCCTTCGGGGTCTTGCTTGCTTTTGGCAAGTCTGGACGGCAGCCACCTCAATGTCCTTCCCCTCCCGTTCTTCTTCTCCCATCACATTCCCCTTCTCCCTGCTCCCTCTCATTTCCCTCTTTTATGTTCCATACAAATGTCTCCCTGTTCCCCGTCACTCCCATGCTCTCTCTCTCTCTCTCTGTCTCTTTCTCTCGTGTTTGTTGTTTTCTCTCTCTCTCTCTCTCCTTGTCTATCTCTCTCTTTCTTCAGTTCTCTCTGCCTCTCTCTCTCTCTCTCTGTTTCCCTCTATCTCTCATTATCTCTCTCGATGTAGAGACAGACATATTTATATACATATTCATTGTATTTATACATGTATAATTGTATATGTATAACCGTAGTCATACACATATACATATACACACACGTGTATGGTTGTGAATGTTTACATACATATCTATACATGTATGTATTATATATATATCGCTTTGTAGGTTTCTCTATATTTATCTCTCATTATCTCTCTCTCTCTCTCTCTCTTTCTCTCGTCCTCTCTCTCCCTCTATTGCCTCTCTTGCTCTCTCTCACTCTCTCTCTCTCACGTTCTCTCTATCTCGCTCCTTTTGTTGTTGCTCTCTTCCTCTCTCTCTCTCTCTCTCTTTCTGTTCCAGTGCGTTTCACTCTCCCCGTCTCCCATGTCCTTCAGAAGACTTGGCCGATGTCCTATGGATCGCACCTTCCTCTTCTCGACGTCTCCACCCCCCTTTTGAACTTTTCCATTTCCACGGATTCCCCCCCGCTAAAATGGATATGCATTCCTGGCGGAGACAGTCATCGACAGCATGCCCGCGTTCTCTGCGCTGCCAACGGGCCCGGTCAAGCCGCCGCCCGCGAACCACATGGCCGGGTTGTGGTGGTTGGCCGACCTTTTTCTTGGCATCGCTGGGGCGTGTACAGGTTTTCTGGGCGAGGACTATCGAGGAGCATCCTGGATCATCGAGCAAAAAAGCACGCACAAAACCCAACCACAAAACACATGGAATGCACGTCCGAGCGACGGCAAGCCTTCGGACGAAACGGATCGGGGAGCTCCTGTGGCGCAGCGCGCGCGCGCAACCGACACGCGTGCAGGCCCGACGACGAGAGGCAGCATCCCCAGGGACCTCATCGTGGAGGTGATGGGGGGCACGTCCTTTCCCGCCTACAACAGATGAGCACAGCGAGGACAAGCTCACGTAGAAGCTCAGGGGTTCGCATTGTCGAGCGTGGTCGAGGACTGAGCTCAGCGAGGCATGAGGGCGGGAGGTGTTGAACGATGCCGAATGTTGTCGCTCATACTTGCTGTGCGGCTGGGGGGCGCAACGTCATCTCGGGCCAGGCCCAAGAATTGCAATTGTTCGTTGCAGCGTTGGTGCCTCGAACGCCGAGGTGTTGCGCATCCCCACCAATCGTTACTGAGCGAAGGATTGCGGTTGCGCGGCAGGAAGTTGTCATACTCGTGTTGAACAGACAACGGAATCGTACACCTTGGCGGCCTAGTGCGCCCTTTCCTCTTGCGCCTTGCTGTAGAGGCGTTTGCGGCCAGCGCGCGTGGCAAACATGGGATGGCATCATTACGTGACAGCGTTGCGGTGCCAGCTCCGTGGCCGGGGAAGGTTTTCTGAGGGACGGGCAGATTCGATTGGGGCACCAGATCCGAACGGTACCTTATCACACATGCCGCCTCCACCTCTGCAACCCCAGGATCCCACTGCGTCCGCACCACTCGCTATCCCGCGCCAGAACGTCGCCCAGACTGTCCACAAACCGCGTCGGACAGCCGCTTGGGCTGGTCCCGATCTTCCTTTTGGCCCACGACCTGCGAGGACACACCGCCCAATCGCCCCGGCCCGGCACATTTCCACTGCCCCCCCGCCCTCGGGGGCAACAATAGGGAGGGATAGGCATAGGGGGGAATGCATCGACCTCCAATCGCCCATTGATCGCCGATAGGGGCCCGATAGCCCCAACCCGCCCAGGAAGGTGCGGACTCACCATCGTGGGGCTGTCGCCGATCTATCGGCGATGTATCGTCGATTCCAGGTCGATGCATCCTCCTCCTCCTCCTCCTTCTCCTCCTCCTCCTCCTCCTCCCCCTCCTCCTCCTCCTCCTCCTCCCCCTTTCTCCTCCTACTCCTCCTCCTCCTTCCTACTCTTCCTCCTCATATGCTCCTCCTCCTCATACATCTTATATCATCCCTCCACCTACCTTCCCCACCCCCCTCATCCCGCCACCTCCTCCTCACATTCATCATCCTCCTCCCCCTCCTCCTCCTCTCCTCCTCCCACCTCCCCCCCTCTCTCCTGCCTCTCTTCACACACGCACTCCTCCTCCTCCTCCTCCCTCCTCTCCTCCCTCCTCCCTTCCTCCTCCTCCTTCTCTCCCCCTCCTCCGCTCCTGCTCATCCACCTCCCTCTCCTCCTCCTCCTCCTCCTCCTCCTCCTCCTTTCCTTCTCCTGCCTCCTCCTCCTCCTCCCCTCCTCCTCCTCTCCTCCTCCTCCCCTCCTCTCCTCCTCCTCCTCCTCCTCCTCCTCCCCCTATCGTTGCCCCCCCCGCCCCCCGTCGTCCTCGCCGGGGGGCGGGCGAGGACCCGCGGGCCGCGGGCCTCCCGTCCGGCAGCCCCCGCCGAGGGCCAGCGGCAGGATCGGCTGGCGCGCCGGCGTGCCGCTGAGGAGCGTGGCCGCCAGGCGCCGCCGCCGCCGGTCGGGGCAGGACGGGGGGGAAGGGAAAAAGGGGGAGAGGGGGCGAAAGAGGAGGAGGAGGAGGAGGAGGAGGAGGAGGAGGAGGAGGAGGAGGAGGAGAGGAGGAGGAGTAGGAGCAGAGGAGCAGGAGGAGGAGAGGGAGGAGGAAGAGGAGGGAGGAGGAGGAGGAGGAAGCAGGAGGAAGGAGGAAGGAGGAAGGAGGAAGGGGGAGGAAGAGGAGGGGGAAAAGCAGGAAGAGAAGGAAGAGGAGGGAGCATGAAAAGGAGGAGGAGGAGTGAAAAGGAGGAGCAGGATGAGGAGGCTTCGGCACTGATCCACCAGGACACGTTTGTCCGCAGAGCATACAAGGAAAAGGGATGGCGGGACGGAACACGTGACTCTAGTTAATTCCACTCGCGTTGTTCTTTCCTTGTCCTTCGCCTCTGTCCTTGGGGTTTGGGCGCCACGGGGCCTGTCACCTGCTAGCCCCCTATGTTGTTCGAAGGGCTGCGCCTGTCACCAGTTAGCTCGAAAGACCAGGCCTGCCACCTGTTAGTTCGCACGGCCGCCCATAACAGCTTCCCTTACAGGTACTGCATGTTCCGCAAGGGTACTGGTGGTGGTAATGGTGGTGGTTGTGGTGGTGGTGGTGGTGGTGGTAGGTTGTGGTTGTGGTGGTGGTGGTGGTGGTGTGGTGGTTTGTGGTGGTGGTGGTGGTGGGTTGAGGTGGTGGTGGTGGTGATGGTGGTGGTGGTAATGATGGTGGCGGTGGTGGTGGTGGCGTGGTGGTTTGTCGTGGGCGTGGTGGAGTGCTGTGGTGTTGGTGTTGGTGGTGGTGCTGCTGGTGGTGGTTATGGTGGTGGTTGTGGTGGGTGGTCGGTGGTTGTAGTGGTGGTTGTGGTGGTGGTGTGGTGGTTTGTGGTGGT
>CAUYUJ010010072.1:0-20000 GCA_963575745.1 Prorocentrum cordatum
GGGGAGGAGGAAGAGGCGGAGGAGGCGGACAAGACCCCCCCGGCGACGCACGCACCGGACCGCTCCGCCGAAGCGGCCAGATGTGGCCTTCCAGGCCTCCTGAATGGGGTCCGAGCAGATAGATGGGGTAAGAGGATCGCGCTGGATCGCCGATGCATCGGCGAGTCGACCCGATGTGGGGCCTCCACCCTCGACGCTCGACCCTCGGCCCTGGGCCCGCGGCGGCGGCCCTCGACGCTCGACCCTCGACCCTGGGCCCTCGCGCCCCTCGACCCTCGACCCTCGGCCCCTTACCCTCGAGAGCCTCGGCCCTCGACCCCTCCTCCTCTCCTCCTCCTCCTCCTCGCCTCCTCCTCCTCCTCCTCCTCCTCCTCCTCCTCCTCCTCCTCCTCCTCCTCCTCCTCCTCCTCCTCCTCCTCCTCCTCCCCCCGACCCGCGGCGGCGCCGCCTCGCACGCGCCAGCCAGGGGGGCCCATCGGCCGCCCTGCCGCGGCCGGCCATGGCGGCGGCCCACCGTGCCCGCCGCGGCGGCCGAGGCCCCTCCGCGTGACCTCGGCGCCGCGAGAGGCGCCGCCCCGCGCCCGCCGCCCGAGAGGGCCTCGCGGCACGCCGCCGAGGCTCGAGGCTCGAGGTCCGATCGCTCGAGGGTCGAGGGTCGAGGCCGACGGGTCGTCGAGGGCCCCCCTCCGCACGCCGCCGCCGACGGCGACGGCGACGGCGACGGCCGCCGCCGACGGCTGCCGCCGCTGGCCAGCGCCGACTGACGGCGGCGACGGCCGCCTCCGCCGGCGGCCGGCGGCCGGCGCCCACGGCGGCTCGAGCAGCGGCGAAGCGTCCTGGCGTGCCCATGCGGTGTAGGCCTGCCAGGCTTTGTTCTAAGAGCCTCTTGTGGTTTTTCACGAAGTGTTCTCGGAGCATTTCTGGCTGGGACGGTCTTGCGTTGACGCATCGGGCTTTTGTTCTAAGAACATTGGTTTCGTTCTTAGAACACTGCTGGGTTCGAAGAGCATGTCGTGGTAGGCCTATCGGAAGTTACCGGGACGGTCGGTTTCTGCTCAAGGCGACGGCGGCGTCGACGCTCGACAGCTAGGCCATGATGAAGTTAAGCCAATCAAGCGGGAATATCAAAGCACGTCGATGCAGATTCTTGTCAGTATCGGGCTAACGCGTCGTCCCTAGTGGGGCTTTTCTGAGCCAGGATGACGAATGACGGTGTGCATGCAAATGGGGTATGGGAGCGTTGCCCCAACACGTGCGCAAGAGGTCATGCCGGAAAATATCTAGGCCCTGGCTTTCCGTGCCTTCGCCTGGGTTTCCAGATTGGGGGATACCGTCTGCGAAAGGTGCTTCACGCTGCACAGGCGGACGCCTCGCGCCCCAGCGCTTTTTTTCCCAGCAAGCGTTTGTTCGCCCTCAGTGCCGATGTGCACAGCAGCTGGGCGAGTGCTTCAAGAAGAATGTTAGCCAGCGTGGTTCCCAAATCTAGTGCGTCTCTACCCGTATGCATGGCACAATCTATGTGGTGCAGGATATGTTGTGCAATCTAGGTGGTGCAATCTATGTTGTGTGACCTACGTGGTGCAATTCACTTGCCGAAGTTGAAGTTGTCAACTCCACTGCTCGCGCAATCATCCCACCAACCCACCCAACTTGGTTTGCGAGCCTCATGCGGCGGCGATTGCGATGAGAGCTTGGCGCTGGCTGGTGCATCTCTGCAGCCGCGCCAGCCCGCGCATGCGCGCGCGCAGCGGCCAGGTAGTTTGGCGCGATAGACGCGAACGCGGTGGTGCTGACCGTTCGGCACACCCCACCGGGCACTTCATTGCGAGTCGGCGACTTGGGCGGGCGCGGTATCATGGCAACGTCGACAACGGTATACACGATGATGATAGTAGCGATGTTGGTAACGATGCTGACAGCGACGACGGGGCAGTCTGTGACGGCGCCGATGCTGATCACGCCGACGACGATGATGGCGTCTTCGCGTCGGTGATGAAGGTTTCGGAAGGAATTTGAAATGCGCGCGCGGCAGGCGCGCGAGAGTGGTTCCCATGGTATTATTTGACACGGATCTTGCCTCCACAGCGCGCGCAAGGGCGTTCGAACGATTTCGACATGCGCGCGCGCAAAGCCCGTTTGGTTGTATGTTCTTGAGTATGCTACATAACTTATAGTTTCTTCAGGAATTGCAAGAGCGCGCGCACGCTTTTGTTGAACATCCGTTTTGCGAAGCCATGTGTTTTTGCATGTTTTATCGGCACCCGATTTGGACATCCTTCCGAAGCCAGATGTTTTGAAGGATTGCGGCATGCGCGCGCCCGACGACGCGCGCGTGTGCACCTTGTCGTATTTTCTGCAACGGTTTTTTTCTGACAACTTGTGATGTTTGATAAGCGAGTGCGCGCGTATATGTTTTTGTTGGCAGAGGATGGCGGGGGAGAGCGATACCGGCCCCCCTGGGATGGTGTAAAGTCATATTCAGGATGGACGATGGGGCAAAATCGAATGCAAATTGCAAATTACGAGAAGGTGAATCGATACATCTGGGGGGGAGGGTGGTAGAACCTATCTCTTTTGAAGAAAGGAGAATTTACGTTGTGCAATCTATGCTGTGCAGCATTTGTGATGCAATAAAGGTTGTGCAATCTATGTTGTGCAATCAATCTTCGACCGTCTTGAAGCTGTCCTCTCCACTGCTCGTGCAAACATCCCACCCTCCCACCCGCAACTTGGTCGCATGACCTCTTAAGACAAGACCGTGACGGTACGTACCACATGACACTTGGCCACGACACCGACGCCGACGACGACAGCGACAACGATGACGACGGCGCCGCCGACACCGACTAAGACGACACCGACGACGTCTCCAACGATTTCGACGACGACAACGACGACACCGACAACGACGACGACGACGTCAACGACGCCGACGACGACGACGACGACGACGGCGACTACGACGACACCGACGACGTCTCCGACGACTTCGACGACGACAACGACGCCGACGCCGACGACGACGAAGACGACGACGACGTAGCCAACGAAGACGACGACGAGGGAGGAGGAAGGACGACGACGACGACAACGACGACAACGACGACAACGCAGGAGGAGGGGATGCGACGACGCGCGACGACGAAAAGGGGAAAAACCGTCGGCGCCGACGACGACACGCCGAGGGAGAGGGAACGCCGACGACCCACGGCGACGACGAGACGGCGACGAATAGGAGGGACACGACGAGACGCTACACGGACGCCGAACGACCGACTCGGGAAGAGAAGGACCCGCCACGTAACAACGACGACGGAAACGACCACGACGCCAAAGAGGACGACGACGACGAACACGAGGAAAGACAGAGGACGACGTAGGCGACGACGACGACGCGGGAGGAGGGAGGACGGCGACGACGACGACGACGACGACGCAAGAGCGCGCGCGCACGCTTTCGTTGGAAATCCGTGTGGCGAAACCTTGTGTTTTTGTATGTTTTTTGGACACACGATTTTGAAATCCTTCCGAAACCAATGGGTTTTGAAGGTTTTCGGCATACGGCCGCGACGACGCGCGCGTCTGCACTTCGTCCTATTTTTGCAGAGGATTCTCGCGACGGCACACGCGCAAGGGCGTTCGACAGATTTCGACATGCGCGCGCGCGAAGCCCGTTGGGTAGCATTTTGTGAAAATCTTGAAACACCTATTGTTTCCTCAAGATTTCGCAAGAGCTCGCGCGGAAACTTTTTTAGCAAAGCAGTGTTGCGAAACCCTGTGTTTTTGTTTTTTTGGGAAACTCGATTGCGAAATCCTTCCGGCACCGAAGGTTTTTGAAGGATTTCGGCATGCGCGCGCGACGACGCGCGCGTGCGCACTTCGTCCCATTTGTTGCAAGGGATTCATGAACAAGTGTTATCTTAGAACAAAGAATGTCACCGCATAGTGTTTTCGTTCAAGGGACCCTCAGGGGGGGGAACCTGGTTGGCCTGGGACATTGCGATTTCATATTTAGGATGGACATGTGGCCATAATCATATATGGTTTACATACCCGAAAGGGGGACAGATAACGCTGGGGGGGGTAGATCTTATTCTGTTTTTAGAAAGGAGAATCAATGTCTGTTCGCAGCGAGTTGTCCATTCCGCTGCTCGCGCAGTCATCCCACCAACCCACTTGCAACTTGGTTTGCAAACCTCATGCGGCGGCGATTGCGATGAGTGCTCGGCGCTGGCTTGTGCATCTCTGTGGCCGCGCCAGCCCGCGCATGCGCGCGCGCAGCGGCCAGGTAGTTTGGCGCGACCGGCGAGGCCGCGGTTGTGTTGACCGTTCGGCAAATCCGAGCGGGCACTTGAGCGCGAGTCGGCGACTTGGGCAGGTACGGTATCATGGCAACGTCGACTATGGTAGACACGATAATGATAGTAGCGATGGTGGTGACGATGCTGACAGCGATGAGGGCACGGCCAGTGACGGCGCCGATGCCGATCACGCCGACGACGATGACGGCGTCTTCGCGTCGGTGATGCAGGTTTTGGGAAGGATTCGAGATGCGCGCGCGCGGCGGACGCGCGATAGTGGTTTGCATGGTATTATTTGACACGGATCGTGCCACCACAGCGCGCGCGCAAGGGCGTTCGGGCGATTCCGACATGCGCGCGCGAAGCCCGTTTGGTAGTATGTTCTTGAATATACTGCATAACTTATGGTTTCCTCAGGAATTCGCAAGAGCGCGCGCGCACGCTTTTGTTGAACATCCGTGTTGCGAACCCCCGTGTTGTTATATGTGTTTTTTTCGACACTCGATTTGGACATCTTTCCGAAACCTTGCGTTTTTGAAGGATTGCGACAAGCGCGCGCGACGATGCGCGAGAGTGCACTTCGTCGTTTTTTTTTTTTTTTTTTTTTTTTTTTTTTTTTTTTTTTTTTTTTTTTTTGTTTTTTTTTTTTTTTTTTTTTTCTTTTTTTGTTTTTTTTTTTTTTTGTTTTTTTTTAAAAAAAAAAAAAAAAAAATATTATTATTATTATATATATATATATATGTGTATATATAGGTATATATATGTATATGTATATATATATATTGTTGCAAAGGGTTTTTGAAAACTTGTGATGGTTGATCAACGAGCGTGCGCGCATAATTTTTTGTTGCTGAGGATGGCGGGCGGGGGGGGGGCGATGCCTGCCCCCTTCAGGGGCGGTGTACATTCACATTTGCGAGGAGCGATGGGGCAGAGTCGTATTTGAATCGCAATATGAGCAGGTGGGTCTTTAACCCTGGGGGAGAGGGGGGATCACCTATTCGTTTTTTTTTTTTTTTTTGTTTTTTTTTTGTTTTTTTTTTTTTTTTTTTTTTTTATATATATATATAAGAGAATATATGAGGTGCAACAAATCATTTGCTCAACTGGAAGCTGTCCTCTCCACTGCTCGCGCAAACATCCCACCCACCCACCCGCAAATTGGCTTGCAAAACCTCTTAAGACCGACTACGACGACACTTACGATAACGACGACGACGACGACACCGACGACATCTCCGACGACTTCGACGACGACAACGACGCCGACGCCGACGACGACGAAGACGACGACGACGACGCCAACGAAGGCAACGACGAGGGAGGAGGAAGGACGACGACGGCGACAACGACGACAACGACGACAACGACGAGGGAGGAGGGAGGACGGCGACGACGCGAACGACGACGAAGGAGGAAGGACGGCGACGCCGACGACCGACAACGACCCGAGGGAGGATGTAAGACGACGACGACAACGCGACACGACGACGGTGACTAATGGAGGGCGACGACGACGCCGCGACGGACGACGACGACACGTGGAGGAAGAGGAAAGACGTCACGGCGACAACGACGACGGAAACGACCACGACGCCAAAGAGGACGACGACGACGAACACGAGAAAAGACAGAGGACGACGTAGGCGACGACGACGACGACGACGCGGGAGGAGGGAGGACGGCGACGACGACGACGACGACGACGCAATAGCGCGCGTGCACGCTTTTGTTGAAAATCCGTGTTGCGAAACCTTATGTTTTTGTTTGTTTTTTGAACACACGATTTTGAAATCCTTCCGAAACCGATGGGTTTTGAAGGTTTTCGGCATACGGCCGCGACGACGCGCGCGTCTGCACTTCGTCCCATTTGTTGCAGAGGATTCTCGCGACGGCACACCCGCGAGGGCGTTAACCAGATTTCGACATGCGCGCGCGCGAAGCCCGTTTGGTAGCATTTTGTGAAAATCTTGAAAAACCTATGGTTTTCTTAAGATTTCGAAAGAGCTCGCGCGGAAGCTTTTTTAGCAAACCAGTGTTGCGAAACCCGGTGTTTGTGTATGTTTTTTAGAAACTCGATTGCGAAATCCTTCCGGCACCGAAGGTTTTTGAAGGATTTCGGCATGCGCGCGCGACGACGCGCGCGTGTGCATGTCGTCTATGTTTTGCAAGGGATTCGTGCTAGAACAAGAAATGTCACCGCATAGTTTTTTTACAAAGGGAACCTCAGGGGGGGAAACCGGTTTGGCTGGGATGATATGATTTCATATATAGGATGGACGAGTGGTCAGAATCATATATGATTTATATTCCCGAAAGGGGAACGGATAAGTCCGGGGGGGGGTAGAGTCTATTCACCTTCTAGAAAGGAGAATATATGTGGTGCACCATAGGTTGTGTAATCCATGTGGTACAAACAATGTTGTGCAATATTGTTGGAACAATCTACGTTGCGCAGTTTAGGTGGGGCAGAACAGTAGACAGACGAACGTATGACTAAGAAGCGTCATCCCAGAAAGTTGGGCCAGCGTTTCTGAATCAATTCGTCAGAGAGCTGGCCCAGCTCCTGGAGCTCCAGAGCGCCGGAGGAGGAGGCAGAGGAGGAGGAGGCGGAGGAGGAGGAGGAGCGGGGCGAGGGAGGAGTGGAGGCCGCGGGCGGGGGAAGAAGATCTCCCCTCCTCCTCCCTCCTCCCCTCCTCCTCCTCCCTTCCTCCCTCCTCCTCCTCCTCTCCTCCTCCTCCTCCTCCTCCCTCCTCCCCCTCCTCCTCCTCCTCCTCCTCCTCCTCCTTCCTCCACCTCCTCTCTCCTCCTCCTCCTCCTCCTCCTGGGGGGTGGGGGAAGGGCGTGCTCCAGGAGCAGAGGAGGGAGGAGAGGAGGAGGAGGAGGGGAGGAGGGGCAGGGTAGGAGAGGGGGAGGAGGAGGAGGAGGAGGAGGAGGAGGGAGATGAGGAGAGAGGAGGATGAGGAGGACGGAGACGGAGGAGGATTGGTAGGGGGGGTACGAGACGTCGACGGGGAGAGAGGAGAGGGGGGAGGGAGGAGGAGGAGGAGAGGAGGAGGAGGAGGAGGAGGTCGCCAATTGCCCTTCCCCCGTCTTCGCCCTTTTTGGGCCTCCTGCGGAGCCCTCGTCGCCACCGCTGGATGCGCCTCGGAATCCGAGTCAGGACGCACCCCGCGAGAGGGCCAGGGAGCAGCGGTATCGGTGCCTTTTGGTCTCCCCGTGCAGGCCCGTTACAGAATGTTTCGAGGGCCTCTTTGTGGTCTGCACGAGATGCTTCTAGAGCAGTTCTTGCTGAGACAGTCTTGGTTTACTGAAACAATCGGCTTCATGATGTAAGTGCATTGTCTCTGTTATTGGAACACTATTGGAGAGACCTTACGGCCGGTGCCGCCGTCCCTGAACGACAACGACGACGACGACGACGACGACGACGACGACGACGACGACGACGACGACGACGACGGCGGCGGCGGCGGCGGCGGCGGCGGCGGCAGCGGCGGTAGCGACGACGACGACGGCGACGACGATGTCGATTAGAACATTCTTTTGTTCTGAGGACATCTCGTGGTAGGTCTGCAGGAGCGCCTTGGACGGTCGGTCCCTGCTCGGTGCTCGGGTGGCAGTGCGGTGGGCCTCGGAGCGGTTCGCGTGCGGGGCGGCGCCGCCGGCTCGCTTCGGCGTGCACGCCGCCCCGCACCGCTCGCCCCTGCGCGAGCGTGGCCCTGCGCTGGACGGACCCTTGGTGCGGGCCCGTGGGAGTTATAGGGAAACAAAAACTAAGGATTGCAACAAAAACCCAGGATTGCAAAAAAACTTTCTTAGGGGAACAAAAAGGGTTTGTTGGAATCCTTCGAAGGGTTTTTTTGCAATCCTTCGAAGGGTTTTTTTGCAATCCTTCTTAGGGGAACAAAAAGTGGCATAAGCATAAAAACTCGGAGCTCCGCGCGGATTTCTCGGATCCACGCTGGACCCCCCTCCCTGGCGCGCGGAGCGCGCCAGGGGCGGCGCCGGAGGCGCCGCCGGGGGGCCCCAGCGCCGATCCGAGGAATCCGCGCGGATCTCCGAGTTCTTATGTTTGTGTCACTTTTTGTTCCCCTAAGAAGGATTGCAAAAAAACCCTTCGAAGGATTGCAACAAAAACCCTTCGAAGGATTCCAAAAAACCCTTTTTGTTCCCCCAAGAAGGTTTTGTTGCAATCCTGTTTTTTTTTTGCAACCCTTCGTTTTTTTGCAAGCCCCCAGCGCTCTTGCTTGCGCGCAGCCTGCGCCGCTCGCCCGTGCGTAAAGGGTGGCCCCTGCGACGGGTTGACCCTCGGTGCGGGCCCGCAGGGGCTCCCCCCCCCCAGCACTGGCGTTGCGCGCTTGGCGTTGCCCCGCCCCCCCCACGGGTCAGGAGGAAAAGAAACACACAGACACAATTAGTCGTCGACCGCCAGAAAATATGGGAAAATATGGGGAGTGGGGGGGAAGACAGAAACCCAGAAAATATAGGAAAATATGGGGAACATTTTTATTTGTGTGTATTTATTTGTGTGTCCTGGGGCCCCTTCAACGGGGCTCCGGATGCCGCGCGCCAAAGGTCAGTCTTGCCTGGGGTTAAGTCGGGCGTGTCCCCCTGCAGGGGGATTGTCGAGGAAAAATTACAAATACCCCAAAAATGCCCCAAGAAGGTCAGACAATGCTCCAAAAGTAGCCCCCAGACTATGATTGGACTATCTGTTTGATTCTTTGCTGGGGCATTTGTTATGTTTCGTCGAAGATCCCCCTGGGGGGGGACACGCCCGACTTAAGCCTAGCGTTGCTCTTGCGTGTACACCTTAGGCGATGCTTAAGAAAACTTGAGTTTTCGGCCAGAGTCTCGATTATTCTTAATGTTTCAATATAACTCCCAGGATTTTGATAGAAGTTCTGGGTTTTTATTCAAGTTCTGAGACTATGAATTTCTTAACCCATGATTTCTTAAGCATTTCGCAGGGTGTAGGGTTGCTCTTGCGTGTCGCCGAACTCTGGGGATGGCGTGCCCCGAAGAAGCCCCGGCAGGGGGATGCCGTGCGCAGAGAAGGGCCCCCGCGGGGGGACCGGCTCCCAGGGGTGGCGCGCTTTTTTCGGAGGTCGGTGCTGTACGCCCTAGGCGATGCTTAAGAAAACTTAAGTTTTCGGCCAGAGTCTCGATTATTCTTAACGTTTCGATGTAAATCTTTCGATGTTAATAGAAATGTTCGGCTTTTATTCAACTTCTGAGATTATGAATTTCTTAACCCATGATTTCTTAAGCACTTCGGCGAGAGTCTCGATTATTCTTAATGTTTCAATGTAAATCCTAAGATTTTGATAAAAAAGTTCTGGGTTTTTATTCAAGTTCTGAGACTCTGAGTTTCGTAACCCATGATTTCTAAAGCACTTCGCAGGGTGTACGCTATCTCTCCAACGCCAGCCAGAAGTCTCCAGCTTTGGGGCCTCGAGCGGGCACGCTGGGGCCGTCGACAAAAATGGCGGGGCCCAGACGAGCTCCCACCTCGAGCATCCCGCGAGAGCTGGGCCGTCCAGATTCTGGTTGGGGCCGTCAGAGAGCGTCGGCAATCTCGAGTCCCGAGCCCGGACTCCCGGCGTCATGATTTTTCTCATCGCGTCGACTCCCAGAGGTCTCGACCCATTCCCCAGCACTTCCCGATCAGTTTTTTGACGCTGTTTTTTCTCTCAAGGCCCAGCGAGGGCCCCCATGGCCTGAAAACTGCCAAGAACCTCCCGTCGTGTTTTTGTTGCATGACGCGAGCATGTCTGGGGAAAGCGTCGGCGATCTCGAGCCCCGAATCTTACAGGAGGTTCGCGTCGTGTCGACTGGCGGCGACCCAGAATCGCTCGATGTTGAACGATCTAATCCTCCTCCTCCTCCTCCTCCTCCTCCTCCTCCTCCTCCTCCTCCTCCTCCTCCTCCCCCTCCCCCTTTGCAGGAGGCATGTCCGCCCCCGCCGCGGCCGCGCCGGCCGCCGCGGCCGCGTCCGAGACCGGCTGCCCCGCCTGCTGGTCCGACGCCTGGGAGGCCCTGGCCACCGAGGACGCGCCCAGACCTCCGGCGCGGTCCGGAGTTGGGCCGCACACCTGCGTCTGTCCAGTTTCTTCAGTTTTCTCTCCCCCTCCTCCTCCTCCTCCTCCTCCTCCTCCTCCTCCTCCTCCTCCAGCCACAAGGACTGCGAAGAGGTAAGAACAGCAGGTCTTCGGAAAATGTGTCTGTTGGCAGCCCCCGTTTCTGTTGTCCAGTTTTTTGTTGAAGCAGGGAGCCGCCCACCATTCATGTAGCTGTTGCGCATGCTGGCGCGATCTGTACCTCGTCGCCGCACACGAAGGCTTGCACCTCGGCGCGCACACGCGGACCTGCAGTCGGCCCGGATTAGTAGGTCGACCCTGCCAGCTCGAGGGTGTTTCTCGCGTCCTGTGCCTCGCGACACGTGCCTTCTTGCACTCCTATGGCGATGTGGCCCTCGGAAGGGTCCTGTGTCCTCTCGCGTGTCCTGTCCCATCAAGGCCGACTGTACATGGCCTCAGCATGCACACAGGCGGGCGGCCCGCACGCACACACACACACACCACCTCCTCCTCCTCCTCCTCCTCCTCCTCCTCCTCCTCCTCCTCCGCCTCCGCCTCCTCCTCCTCCCCCTCCTCCTCCTCCTCCTCCTCCTCCTCCTCCTCCCGGAAGGGGCGCCCGAGCGATGGCAAAGGGGAGGCTCCGGGCTGCGCGGCGGAGGCCGTCGGATCTCCTCGCTGCTCGGCCGCTGTCAGGAAAAAAGGGTTGGTGCGGCGTGTGTGTGTTGTGGAATACGGGGCGTGAAAACGACCACAGCCACTCTAGGCCTCCCAGATGGGGTCCGAGTGGATGGGGTCGGAGGATCGCGCCGCATCGCCGATACATCCGCGGTGCGGCTCGATGTGGAGCACGATTTGCTTCACGTCGAAGCCGCCGATGTGCCGCCGACGTCGACGATGCATCGCCGGTGCATCGCCGATGCATCGCCGATGCATCGCCGATGTATCGCCGAGTTATCGGCGATGCGGCTCGATCCTTCGACCCCATCTACTCCGACCCCATCTAGGAGGCCTCTAGCCACTGCTTTTCTTTTGTTGCCGCCTTCCAGCCAGCAGAAACAGAGCAGTGGTTGTGGTCGTTTTCGTTGCGCTCGGCACCGGGGAAGTGACCACAACCACTGCTTCTTTTTCGGCCGGCTAGAAGGCGGCGCAAACAAGAAGCAGTGGCTGTGGTCATTTTCCCGTCCCGCATGGAAGTCGACTCATGGAGAGGAAGCGTGCTGCCAAATAATTCCCCGATGTCTAAAAGATGTTTCGAATATGTTTTAAATCTGTCTTAATATGTCTAAAAGAAGATCCTTTTTAAACACGTCTTACACATGTTAAACACATCTTTAATTCAAGGATGGGGCTGCTAGGATGTCCACTGTCGTGGCGTCCACGATTCTAGCGGAAGCCTCAAGCGCGAGCCCCGTGAAAAAGGAGGGACGAGAGGGGCCGCCATCCACCCGTGCATCTGCTGTGCAGTTTTACACCCCAGGCCACAGCTTCCGCACTGAATCAGGAAGTCTGAAGCGATAGCCTTCTTCACAAAAAGAGCCACCCTCCATCATCGTACGGTAGGTTCGCGTCGTGTCGACCCTCGTCGACCCCGCCGCGGGAATTCAAGGTTGAACGCCGCTAGTGGCCCAGAATCGACCAGCATGAAACGATTGGGCGATCGAAGAGCCGCTGATCGTTCAAGGTTGAACGATCTACGCAGTGTCAGAAACCAACGCCAGGGTCGTCACGACACGAACCTGCCGTAAGTGTTGGAGCCGCCCTCCATCAATGAACAACGAAAATGCACGGTCGGCTCCTGCGGCGTTGGCGTCCAGGCGACGGCGGCCATGGCGTTCAAGGTTCAGTACTGCGACGTGGAAGCGCCGGGGGACACAGTGACGCCATTAGACCCCACGGAATGCGACCCTGAACGATTGGGGCCGCGAGCGGTTCAAGGTTGAACGATCGACGCGGTGACACAAGTGTTGCGCGCCGAGGCCGCGCGAACCTACCGTATGCGGTCATTACCAGGCTGGAACAAATCAGGCATTCAAGAGAGGGCCTCGTCGCCGAGGATCGGAGTCTTGTCTTCCTCGACGGAAGGCCGGCGGAGGGCGGCAGACGTAAACCGAGGCCGCCTCCGCCGCCTCCGCCGGCGGAGGCCGCTCGATGCTGGCCAGGCCAGGAAATTTCTCACGCGGCGTTGTGTTGCACGCAGGCGCTTTGTTGCACACGCGGGGCTGTGTTGCACGCGGCGTTGTTCAGGAGGGGAAAAAACACACAGACACAATTAATCCTCGATTTCCAAGAAAATATATGAAAATACGGGAAGTGGGGGGGAAGGCAAAAATGCAGAAAATATAGGAAAATATTGGGAAACTGTTTATTTGTGTGTCTTTATTTGTGTGTCCTGGGGCCCCTTTAGTTGTGTTGCAAGCAGGCATTGGGCCTTGTCGTGAGCGCAAAGATGGTGGCGCACGCAGGCGATTGATGCGCTGGTGGCGCGGACGCACCCTGGCGGGCGCACGCCGCGGCCGCCATCACCGTTGCCCTCCCGCCCGACCCCCCCCTCGGGGTAGCGACCGTTGCGCTGACAACTCTGGCTCAGCTCGTCGCTTCGCTGGCTTTGGCCCATCACCATCGCGTTGCTCGAAGGAAAGAGCAGCATAAACATAATGTTCGGAGCTCCGCGCGGCTTTCTTGGATTTGCGCTGGGCCTCCCACGGCAGCGCCGCCCCTGGCGCTCTCCGCGCGCCAGGCCAGGGAGGGGGGCACAGCGCAGATCCGAGAAGTCCGCGCAGGCCTCCCAACAGTTTATGCCTATGCCGTGTTCGGCGAGACACGCTATCCGCTTCCCCCTCCCCGAGCGTGAATGCCCCGAGTCTCTCCCGGCGTGCCGCCCCGCGGAGCGCTGCGGCACGCCGTCAACTCGCAGGGCATAGACGTGTCGCTGGGGCCGCCGCCGCGACACGTTGAGCAAAATGTCCGTACCGTGCCCATTAATTGCCCCGGAGGGGCAACAAGTGTCAGCGACGCGCGCGTCGTCTTTCAAGTTGTGCGTGGAGGGCCTCAGGGGTCCGAAGGCGGCGGGAGAAAAAAGAAGCCAGGACCCTTGATCTCCAGGACTCTCCTCCTCCTCCTCCTCCTCCTCCTCCTCCTCCTCTTCATCATCATCATCATCATCATCATCATCATCAGGACGATCATCATCATGATCACCACCGCCATCATCATTCTCATCATCACCACCACCAATCACCACCATCATCACAATCGACAGTACCACCATCACCATCACCAGCATCACCATCACCATGATCATCACCACAATCACCACCACCAACATTATCACCACCGCCCTCCCCCCGTCGTTGTCCTCCTCCTTCTCCTCCGCCTCGTCCTCCTCATCGTCGTCCTCCTCGTCGTCCTCCGCGTCGTCCTCCCCCTCGTCGTCGGCGTCCTCCTCCTCTTCCTCCTCCTCCTCCTCCTGTCCCTCTTCGTCTTCGTCCTGCGTCTCTCTTTTCAACACAATCATTACCATCATCACCATCACGATCACCACCACCAGCAGCATCAGCACCATCATCACTACCACCATTCCGTAGCCATTTTGGCACAAACCGTTTTGGCTCACGGAGCCGAGATGATGATTTGAACTGCCTTTGCGGGGTAGGTTCCCATCCCAAGCAGAACAATTGCGTTCATGTCTTCGCAGCCACAACAAGGGGCGAGCTGCCGCCAAACCCTTCATATTCTTTTCCACATTCTCGCCATCAGCTGCTGCTCGTTCAGTGGAGGTGCTGCGCTAACGTTGTCCCCGGTAAGACCAGTTGTTCCGCGATTGTGGCCACGACGGTTTTCTTCGCAATGGCATCGAGCAGCGGCTTTGGGTCTCCCCCTAGCCCTACACGTGTCCCCGAACGTCGCCGCCAGCGCAAACGAGAAGGAAACGCCAGCGGTTCACGCAGCGATCGTGGCACACGACGGCAGCATCGGCGGACTTCCCCCCCACCAGTGGCCAGCCGAGAGCCTGAAACACGACTTTCACGAGACCAGCGAGCCCCACGTCCACGCGACGAACGACAAGCTACACCAGCCGACAGGCGTGCGGAATTGTCTGGAGGCCCTGCGACGCAACACCGAAAACGCCAACGACACCGCCAACGGGATTACGAACAACAGCTGCTACACGATATCGAGCTGTCCCCTACCTTCCCTGATGGTGAATTGCAGCAGCACGCAGATGACATTCTTCAGCGACAAGATCCGCGGGGCACCGCGACCCCCGATGGACACACCTGGGTCTCCTGCAGGAGCTGCTGCACAACCGTGTGCTGGTGCCGCTCTTGAGTTCATCCCTATCGAGGATCGCCTTTCCGCCGTCTTCTTGGACCAGGTGCAATGTGCAGCGTGCAACACAGCGCCGTCAACAAGAAAGTACCGCCATCATGCAGTCAGCTACCTCCGCGTTACAGAGCGAGTTCAAATTCATCACCTCCCAGGTGCAGCAGCATAATCAGCGCGTCGACGGCTTCGGCACCTGATTGCGCGACCTCGGCAGCCGCGCGCACATTGTCGAGCAGGAGCAGCAGCAGCTCAAGGCGGACATCGAGCGCACCCAGTCGCCCCTCGCCATGGCCGATTCCTCGCCGCGTGGGTTAGGCCGCCCGACCCGCGCCGCTACCGCATGCGGGCGCCGTCCGCAGTCCAACCTGCTGAGGTCCGTCGCTCACTCGAGCCATGGCTCTCAGCAGCAGGTGTCTCCATCAGCGACGTCGCATTCATAGGCGATGTGCCTGCCGGGAGGTTCTTTCTCAGCGTGCTCGGTGGGCCTGCGGCCTCTTCTAGGAGTATCTCGCTCGCCCGCAACTTGCGCGCCGGCGGCCAATGGAGAACGCGCCCCTCTACATCGACGCGGACAAGTCGCCGAAGCATTTGCGGGGAGAACAGCAAACGAAACGATTGGCCCGCCATTTCCGCAAGATCGGCAGCGAGGGCATCATGTCCATCGGTTCGACCCCGCTCGTGGCCCTCGAGATCAGCGCCAGCGCAGCCGACGGCATTTAGCTTAGATGGGGCGGGCAAGTCGTCCAGCGGCTGCGAGTGCACAAGGCCGCTGTCGCCGCAGACTTCCAGCGCCTCTTTCGTGCCGTCGACGCTTCGCTGCGGTCAATTTAGCCCGCGCTGGCCTCCGTGGGGCGCGTCTCTGAGTGCGCGAGGCGCCTGCGTCGCGACTTGGAATGCCAAGCGCGAGCGCGAGCTGCAGGAGTTAGGGCGGCGCATGGAGAAAGGTGCCCCTCTCCTCCTGCAGGAAGCCCACGGAGTCCGTCAACAGATGGAGTTTCTGATCGACAGCTCGCCGTGCCAGTGTGAGCTCTTCCGCTCCCAGGCCTCGCTGCCGCGCGAGGGGGGCGTCGCTTTTCTGGCGCCGTGGCCGAGGTCCCTGCCCCGACGAGCTCCGACCTGCTGTCCACCTTCGCCCCGTCGTACCTGGTCGAGTCGCCGCGCTGGAGATTCCGCGCGCCAGCAGCGGTGCTTGCTCCAAGACCCTGAACCTCCACGACTATGGCATGCCTGATAAGAAGCGCGGTGACATCGCGCACTACTGGATCTGCCTTTGCTTGCATGGAACGTCGCCGACCCCATGCTGCGCGCCGCCCTCGCCATGGGTGGCTTCGACATAAAGGGGGGGGGGGGGGGGGTGGGGGGGGGGGGGGGGGGTGGGGGGGGGGGGGGGTATCCTGCAGCTATGACGAGCCGATCGCGATGGCGAGCGCGCTACCAACCAGTCGCGCACATCAGCCGCCGGAGATGTACAGGCGCCCTCTCTTTGACACGACGCTGGAAACTCGCTCGCACATCCCGACGCACTGCAGCCGCCAGCAACGCGCGGCATCTGCGCTCGACAGGACCTTCATCGGCATCCCTGAGACTCGGACGTCTTCGTCGCGATCGACGCGGGCCCCATGGAGGGGTCGCAGTCCAGGCTGAGCGACCGCCCCATGCTCTGCCTCGCACTCCGCCCCAAGGCGCCATCTCGCGCTGCCGAACATGGCGCCCCTGACGTGGTTCTCAGCGGCGGAAGGTTCGAGGAAATATTGGACAGCTTGCTCGCCGTCGCTGACGTAGAGCGCTTCTCGCCCGTCCAGCAGCGGCTCCGCGCGAAGGACTTCGCGATGGGAGCGGCTCGCCAGACTCGAGATGAGCTGCAACGACTGCCATTCCGACCGGGCGATCGCAGAGCACGCGGCGGGAAAACGATCGCAATGGGGAACATTTCTCTAGCGGTTTGGCGACATGATGTCTCTCTCGCTGCCTTGATGCGGTCGACCGCGGAAGAAGGGGCTCGATTTCTTCAGATTGATGGTGGCCGTGTTCGGTTGCTTCGCTACGATGACTGGAGGTCGCGCAACGGCGCGCTGCGCGGGCTGCCCAACAGGCCCAGCGATCTCCCGGGAGCTGCTGCACACTCGAAATACCAAGAGGCCGTTCGCCAACGGGCCAGTTTATGGAGGCCCAAGGGGCGGATGCTGATTATATCGGGCATTCGCCCTGAGCGCTCTGCGGGGCCTGACTCGCAGGTCGCAGTGGAGCCCCCCTCGGGAATTCGAGGTCCCGAAGGTTCAGTGGGCCGACGTCGCGCGGGCGATCCCGGCTAACAGGCTGGACGTCCAGAAGCGTCTTGAGGATGCCTGCCCAGCCCGGAGCGTGGCCGACACCGCCGCCTCCAGCACCGAGGACCCCAAGATGGCCCTCGAGCGCGCGCGACGCAGTGCTGCTGGCCCAGACAGGATCCCCATGCAAGGCTTAGATGGCATCCGACGAGTTGCCCCCCGTGCTCCACGGGCTCCTGAAACATCTGGTGGCGGGCCACATCATGCCTGGGCCCCTGAGCGATTCCATCTTCACCTTTCTTCCGAAGGGCGCCGAGCCCCTCGGCGCCCGCGAATGCATTGGGAAGCCTTCTCGGATCAGGCCTCTGTGCCTCTGTCGCTGCGCAGCGCTGACTCGAAAATCCTCGCGGCCGCTGCTAATCGCAGGCTCGAGCGTCTGGCGCAGGGCCGCGCTCGCGAGGTCCAGCAAGGATTCGCTCCCAGACGCAACTTTCGAAGCTACCTGGCCCGTCTCGATGCGGCTGCGAGGCGCGCGAGCATGCGCAAAACCGCCGATCGGGGCGCCCCAGTTCTTGTTGCGTTTGACATTGCCGCTGCGTTTCCCTGCTTAGGCCACATTGGCTCTGGGCTGTGATGGAGCGGTTTGGGCCCCTCGCGGGATTGCGAAACCGGATTTCGGTTTTCTTCTATTGCGTGCCCAGAAGCTGTGCCGCCATCATCGGCGAGCAGCTGTCGATGTTTTATCTGCAATCTGGCGTCGTGCAAGGGCGCCCACTGCCCGGCTCGGTCTGGGCGTCAGCAAGGGGCCCGATTTTGAGACTGTTAGCGGGGGAGGTTTCGCCGTCGTCGCTGGGTGAGCATTTTCGGGTTGTGGGGGGATGTGCTGATGACGCTGGCCTTGTCCTGTCTCGATTGGCTGATTCGCCGAGAGCGTTTCCAGTTTTCAAGCGGCCGAGCGCCTGGCGCATCTTCGCCTGCAGACAATCAAAATAGTCCTCGTGTCACTATGGACAGACCCAGACGCCGCCGCAGTTAGTTGCGCGTATTCGGCGCTTCCTCAAACGTCGCATTCCGAGGTGGGCGTGCCTTTCTATCGCTTCGCGCGCAAATCATCTCGGCGCCCAATTCGGGCCAGGGGCGACTGAGGCCGCCATTTGGGCTGATGCCGCTTGCAAGCGGCGGGCCCGCGCGCGTGAAATTCCCGCAGGTGACAGCCCGACAAGCGTGAGCCTTTCGTTATATAACAGCGCTGCTCTGTCGGTGTTGAGCTATCTCGTGCAGCTCCACCCACTCCCGCGGCGGGTGCTGCCGAAGGAAAAGTTCGCATTGCACAAAGTTCTGCGCCTGTCACCGAGCACCTTTCCGAAGGCAGATATCTTCGCATTTAAGGGTCATGCGTTCATCTCGCCGGCATCTGCGCAGATTCTAAGCGCGGCGAGGCGATGGCGCTGTGCGTATCACACCCTGACGGGCGGGGAGAAGATCTTCGCTCCTGTTCGGGGCAGGCGGCGCGGCGCCTCCCGCTTGTTGCGTGGGCCCAGCAGAAATGGAGCCTGCTATGCTGGAAGATTCCGCATGGAATTCTGCCACGGTTTCCATCGCTCCAGGTGCATGCTCCCGATCCGAGCGCCGCCGATGCGCAATGGACCATTGCCGCTTCTGCTGCGCGCGATGAGGTCAGTCGCGCCCGTGTAGCTGGTCGCAAAGCTAAGGTGCAGCGTATCTTCTCCGCCTCCTTACGTCGCTCCCATTCCCCCTGATTCCCAGCTCACCATCTGCAAGCGACTGCGCGCATGGGGTTTGCTGTGGCTGATAACGGTGTCTGTCGGGGAACGGTGGGCGGAGTGTCTATCGATCCTGCGGACTCAGCGTCCTTCGTGGCAATGGTCAGCGCTCAAAGCCCTCGCAGTAGGGTGGGCGACCTCTAAACGCATGCGCGTGTGTGGCGCCGCTCCCTGCCTCTTCGGATGTGCCAAAATGCCCGACGCGATCGCTCATTACCTCTCGTGCCCCGTCCTTCGTCGTCTCCTTGACTTCTCCTCCTCGCCCATCCACATGCGGGGCCTCGCAGCCCCGAGCGGTTGCAGTACCGCCGATTGTGCGATGAGCCGCGCAGGAGTATTGACGCTCTGTGTCCTGGCGTTGCACGTGTGTCACAAAGCCAAGGCCTTGCACGAGCCTGGCAAGCCGCTGCGCACCGAGCAGCTTGATGGCGTGCTCGCAGCCGCCCGTCACGCCACTTTCAAGTAGGCCGCTGGTGGACGAACCACACTACAAGCTACGGTCGATCATCACACCCACCATCGCCGCCACCATGATCATCATCACCACCGCCCCCTCGTCGTTTTCCTCATCGTCTTCCTCCTCGTTATCGTTTTCCTCGTCCTCATCCTCCTCCCCTCCCTCCTCCTCCTTTTCTTCCTCCGTTCCTTTTCAAATAACTTTCCCCCGTGGTACCCCGACGCAAGTTTTTGGTGTGGGCCGGGCGTTTCGCCTGAGGCGTCCTCACCATTTACGATTGAAGTTTAAGCATTGGCAACAGTTTCACATGTGGTTCTCGCCATAGCGACGCGCACATTCGTTCTAAAAAGTTGCAGGGGTTTTACGGGTTGAAGGCGACCCGTTTTCAAAATGCAGTTTTCGCCCTAGCGCCGCACGCATTCGTTTATCACACATGCAAGAGTTTATCGGGCTCCCATGATCGTCGTGCCAGAAATTTTGTTTTGGAGGGATGTCAGGATTTCGTGGGTGCAACAGTTACGCTGTTTCGCGGTGTTGAAACCCCAGGAATGGCATTGTGGGACGATCCAGGATCGTCAAGACACAACAGTCAGGTTGATCCGTGGCGTTGGAATCCCGACATGCCTCAGGGTCAAACAGTTAATTGTCTTCCAACGAGGCAGTTCCCTCAAGGGAAATGAACGGAGACCTATGAAAAAAAAAAGGAGTTTGGAGGGAAGGTCGATTCCAACATCGTTGATGGCTTTTGGGTTTACACTGGTCATCACCCTCCTCCTCTTTCT
>CAUYUJ010010072.1:22500-30518 GCA_963575745.1 Prorocentrum cordatum
CTCATGGTGGTGGTGGTGATTCTGATGATGATTGTTGATGAGTCTGATCGGTTTTTGAAGGGCATGAGCTGAGGGATCAGTTTCCAACCCTGCTGATAATGCTTCTTCTCAAGTGTTTTTCGGTCTCAGAGATCCGGCATCGCATGGCCGTGGCCCAGGGTGTGGCGGTGGTCGCGCTGGCGTGCGCCATCGTGTCGCTCGTGTCGCAGGTGGTGCTGCTCCAGCGGGAGGGCCCAGTGAGTGCCGCGGCGCCGCCGCCGCCTTCACCGCCAGGGCCGGACGTCCGCGTGGTGGGAGAAGCCGGCCAGGGAGCTGAAGAGCTGCCAGCTCTCGAGGGCTCGAGCGCCCGCCGGCGCCAGAGGTGCCGTGCCCAGGTCGAGCGGGCCGCGCGCTCGAGGGCGTGGTCTTGGCGTGGCCGAGCCTCGCAGCGTGGGGCGTGTGGTGCCTGCTGGAGTGCGCGAGGCGTCGCCGGGAGGGTGGTTTGTCGGCGGGCCCCGTCGCGTTGCCCGCGGAGGCGGAGTGGTGCGTTGGCCTGCCGCTCGGTGCGCGGATCCGAGTTCCATACCCTCGCGAGACCAAGGGCCACGCGAGGGCGGTGCTGTGGCCAAGCCGACGCGTGGCCGCCCGCGGCCGCTGCCTGGGGGCTTTTGTGCATTGGGTGGTCTCGGCGGACGGGGGCGTTTGGGAGCAGGATCCCAGCGGCCGCAACCCGCAGACTTGGGCCGCTGGGCGGCTCGCTCTCGGACGCCGTGACCAGGTGAACCGTCGGACGGGCGCCCGTTATAACGCTTCCGCTCCTGGCCGAGCTTCGACGACCTGGCGGACGTGGTCTCGAATTGCCGCGACGTGATAGTGAGCCGCGGCCAGGTCGAGGTTGACGAGCCGAGCGAGGTGCTGCTGCAGAGCGGGTGAGCCGCGCAGCAGCTGCCGAGGGATGGCGCCGTGGGCGAATGGAAACCTTGGTGGCTGCCGGAGCCGCTGCCGCACATAAGTGTGGGCCCTCTGCCTGGCGGGATGCTTCGCGACGGGGACTAGGGCCTGGCGAGGGTCGACGGCCACTGGCTGCGAATCGCGCGCGTCTGGAGCCCGAGGCGATCGCGAGCTGGGCTGGGCGGCGCACCAGGGAGTTGACGCGGGCTCTGCCGCGGCTGCCTCTGCCGCCTCCCGCGGACCAGCCTGGTTGTGGCTCGGTCGTCGCGGGCGCGGCCGCGCCTGTCCCTGCCGAGGGTGCGCTCGAGGAGGGCGCGCTGGGCGACCGCCTCGGGCTGCCCCCGGGCGGCGCGCTTCACCGTGAGGGGCAGGCAGGCGGCGGGGGGGGCTGGTGCTGACGTTCGGGCATCGTGGGCAGACTGGTGCGAGCACGGCGAGAGGACGACGGAGTGCAGGAAGGCGCTCGAGAAGCGCACGCGGGTGGGGCGGGGGCCCCCGCGGCCGCCGGCAGATCGGACCTGCGCGCGCACGTGCGAGACCGCGGCGAAGCTGGTCAGGCCTCCCCGGGCTTGGTCGGGGCGCTTCCTGCGCGACGAGAGCATCGCCAGCGCGGATCGGGGGTCGCGCATGAGGTTCGGGTCTTTTGCGACGTTCTGAAGGAGGCGGGGGAGTTTGATCAAGTCAACGTTGGCGGACTTGCGCGCCTGGAGGCTGCTGATGTGAGATTCGATCTAGTGGTGGATGTTCACAAGGGGGTCCAGGAGTCCTGCTCGAATGCGCAGTGCCACGTGCCTCTGAGCGAAGTGGACCAGCTGATGGCGCCCGGGCCCCACTCCCACGCCTCGAGAGGAGGCCGCGGAGGAGCGCGAGGTGCAGCAGAGCGACGAGGGCGGATGCCGTCGCGGCCTTCTGAGGCAGCCGCGGCGGCGGCGGCCGCGGGGCTAGCGATGACGGCGAGGCGCGCGGCAAGAGCCCCAGACCCCCGACGTGATTTTTTCACGACGCGACCCCCAAAGGTCTGGACCCCTTCCCCCGGACCGGTTTTTCATTCTGAATCAATTTTTGACGGTCCCGAGACCTTGCGAGGGCCCCCGGAGGCCGAAAATAGTGAAAAACCTCCCGTCGTGATTTTTTCACGACGCGAGGAGGTCTTGGAGAGCGGCGGCGGCAAGGGCGGCGGCCGGGGCGGCAAAGCCCAGGCGCCGTCCGCGGCGTCGTGACGAAAGACGGAGCGAGAGGTGCACGCCCCCTTCGGTTTTGGGGCGCTGGGCCGGCCCGCCGCGCGCCGCTGCTGCTGGGCCGATCGGAGATCGGGGCCTCTTGAGGAGGAGGAGGAGGAGGGGGGGGGACGAGAGGATGGGAGGGAGGAGAGGAGGAGGAGGGCAGGAGGAGGGGGGCGGGGAGGAGGAGTAGGAGGAGGGGGAGGGAGGGGCAGGAGTGATGGGGAGGAGGAGGAGGAGGAGGAGGAGGAGCGCAGGCGCTCCCAGATGTCCGGCGCTCGGCGGCGGCGCGCGGCAGAAGGGGCGAACGGCGCCCTCGAGCCTCGGTCGGCTCGCTGGCAGCAGGGCCGGAGAGGAGGGAGCCCGCCGCGCCCCCTCGCAGAGATCGGGGGGCGGGCGCGCCCGCTTCGCGCGGCGGGCGCTCGGCGAAGCTCCTCGGCGCCAGGCCGCTGTTCCTCCCCGCCCTGGCCTGCCCGGAGGGGCGGCGCTCCGCGCGGAACCCGGGGCGCCCTCGTCGGGCCCGGGCGCGCGCCCCTGCCGCCCTCCTTCGAGGGGGGCGCTGCTCTCCCCTCGCTACTCTGCCTCTGCCTCTGCTAGCTTCATTTCTCTCGCTCTCCTTTCCGCATATTGCCTTCTGCTGCTCTCCCTCCTCTGGCTTGGCTCGGTTCAACCATCATCCGCGACCCTCTTTCTGCTGCGCTGCGCTTTCACTGCTCTCCTTCTCCCCTGCTCTCTTCCCTGTTCTCTGCCTATTGCAACTGCTCTTAACTATTTGCCGCTAGTAGACTTGGATCTGCTACCTCGAAGCCCAGACCCCCGACGTCATGACTTTTTCATGACGCGACCCCCAGAGGTCCCGACCCCTTCCCCGGGACCGGTTTGTCGTCCTGAGTCGTTTTTTGACGCTCCCGAGGCCCGGCGAGGGCCCCCGGGAGGCCGAAAATGGCGAAAAACCTCCCGTCGTGATTTTTTCATTACTCGAGGAGGTCTGGGTTCAGCGAAGCTCATCGGCGCCAGGCCGCCGTTTCCTCCCCGCCCTGGCCTGCCCGGAGGGGCGGCGCTCGGCGCGGAACCCGGCGCCCTCGTCGGGCCGGGGCGCGCGCCCCTGCCGCCCTCCTTCGGTGGGGGCGCTCCCAACCCAGACCCCCGACGTCATGAATTTTTCATGACGCGACCCCCAGAGGTCCCGACCCCTTCCCCGGGACCGGTTTTTAACGTCCGGAGTCGTTTTTTGGACGGTCCCGAGGCCCGGCGAGGGCCCCCGGAGGCCGAAAATGGCGAAAAACCTCCCGTCGTGATTTTTTCATTGCTCGAGGGGGGTCTTGGGAAGTCGAGGACGTCGCGGGCGTGGCCGGCCGACTCCTCCCAGAGCTAGGAGCATCGTCGCCGCGGGGGTGGCGGGTCCGGAGGGGAATGCAGGGCGACGCGCTCGCCCTGCCTGCCCAGACCTCCTCGCGTCGTGAACAAATCACGACGGGAGGCTTTTCGCCGTTTTCGGCCTCCGGGGGCCCTCGGCGGGCCTCGGGGCCGTCAACAAACGACTCAGGACGAAAAACCGGTCCCAGGGAAGGGGTCGGGACCTTTGGGGGTCGCGTCATGAAAAAGTCATGACGTCGGGGGTCTGGGTGGCGGGGGGCGCCGGGGTCCGGGGCTCATGGCCCCTTTCCCCGGTGCTTGAATCAGCGGCGAACGAGGCGGCTGATCGAGGACATCGATTGTGGCGCTATGTCGATTCCTTTTTTGACCCGCTGCTGAAACGCCGCAGGAATGCGCGCTACCACTTCCTGGAGGCGCCGGGCGCCCCCGGGCTCTTGCTGGTCGCCGGGTCGCCAGAGAAGCAGGCCGGCCTCTGTTTCGTGGCCATGGGCGGGGCGACAAGATTCGGGCGATCGCGGGCGCGCGTTGGGCCGGCGCTCGATTCGCCGTCGCCCCCGGCGCGCAGTTACTCCCGCGCGAGGACTTCGGGCGAGCGGGGGCCGAGCTCCCGGAGGTGCCCGTTGATTCGCAGGGGGCTCGGGACATGCTGACCGACTTCAGGCTCCTGGGGGGGAGGGGGGGGCCGATGTCGAGGGCCGCTTCCACCGGGCGCTGGCCCCCCCCCTGCCTCGCGCAGTGCATCGTCGCCGCAGGGGGTTCCGCGCGACATGCGAGGCGGCGTAGAGGCAGATCAAGGTGGTTTTGACCGACCATCCCCATTGCGCGCGGATGCCCCAGTGATGAAGTCCTCGAGCACGGGGCACCGTGGCTGCGGGACTGCCGCTGGGGCTCCGACAGGGGCGGCCTGGGAACGGAAGCTGCGTGGTTGACCTGTTCGCTGGTTGCCGCGGCCGCCGAACCCAGACCGCCGACGTCATGATTTTTTCATGACGCGACCCCCAGAGGTCCCGACCCCTTCCCCGGGACCGGTTTTTCGTCCTGAGTCGTTTTTTGACGGTCCCGAGGCCCGGCGAGGGCCCCCGGAGGCCGAAAATAGCGAAAAACCTCCCGTCGTGATTTTTTCACGACGCGAGGAGGTCTGGGGTTGCCGCGGCCGCCGAAGCTCTGGAAGTCAGAGCGCGGGGCGGGGACGTCGCCTGCGATGTCATCTGGCAGGGCGGCTTGTTCCCAATCGCCGTGCCGGCGGCCATCGGGGTCGACGCGCGGAGCGGTCGATGGGCCGCTGCTGGCGGCACCCTGCCAAGCCTTTTCTCGCTGGTTCGCGACGGGCCCTGTCAGGAGGGAAAAAAACACACAGACACAATTAATCGTCGATTCCCCAGAAAATATGGGAAAATATGGGAAGTGGGGGAAGACAAAAACCCGGGAAATATAGGAAAATATGGGGACTATTTTTATTTGTGTGTATTTATTTGTGTGTCCCAGGGCCCCTTCACAAACCTTCTCGCTGGTTCGCGACGGGCCCTGGCCAGTGTGCGGCGAAGAGAGGTCGTGGGGCTTCTTGCCCAGCGAACTGACTGAGCGAGGTGCTGTTGCCGCCAACGCAGGTGATCAGCTCCCTCGCGTGGTGCTGTTCCTGTTCGCATCTGTGCTCAGGCTCGGCATCCCCGTGTTTGTCGAGCACCCTCTTCCCAGCAAGCTGCGGCACACGCCCGAGACGTTTGAAATCTATCGAATCTATCGCGATCGGCGCGTTGCAGATTGGATGCTGGATCGTTGCCGATATGGTGCGAGGGCCGTTCGACTGCTGTGCGGGAGTGTAAGCTGTGAAGACCTGGTAATTAGGGTTCATTCGCCGCTGTAAACCACAAGGATATTTCTCCTCGACGACGGGCAGCAAACAAAAAACAAATCCTCGACGACGGACCGCCCACGCTGGTGGTTCAGCGGCGTCTTGGCCTGGAGGACTACGCCGAACTCGGATTGCCGCCACATGGCGTACCTGGCTCGCCAGCGCCATTGTGAACACCATCGCCTCCAATTCGGCTGAAAATGCAGTGTCGTATCGTTCCGCGTTCGCCCCGTCCGAAGAACCCTCTTTCTTCTCGCCCTCGGGGGGGTGTGGGTTTCAAGGCACGCCTTTAAGCTCGCTGGCCGCAGGCCAAGACGTGTCCAGAGTTTCGCGAACATCTTCGCCGCTGAAACAGGGGGGCCGTGCTTCTGATGATGATGGCGATGATGAGGTTTATGGTGATGATTATGCTGATGACAATGACGACGATGACGACGGTGATGATGAAGGCGTTGATGATGATGATGATGCTGATGGTGTCAATGATGATGTTGATGATGATGTGGATTATGATGTTGGTGCTGCTGATGATGCTGCTGATGATGATGGTTATGGTGATGCTGATGGTGATGATGATGTTGCTGATGATAATGAGGATGATGATGAATCAGAGTAATCAGATGAGGATGAGGATGAGGATGATAATGAGGATGATGATGATGGTGATGGTGATGATGATGATGGTGGTGATGGTGATGATGATGATGATGGTGATGGTGATGATGATGATGGTGGTGATGATGATGAGGATGAGGATGAGGATGAGGATGAGGATGATGATGAGGATGAGGATGAGGATGAGGATGAGGATGAGGCATGATGAGGATTGATGATGAATGATGATACTGATGATGAATGATGATCGATTATGATGATGATTATGATGATGGTGGTGTGGTGGTGTTGGTGGTGATGCTTCTGCTGCTGGTGATGGTGGTGGTGGTGGTGAGGAGGAGGAGGAGGCAGGAAAGGAGGAGGAGGAGGAGATGGATGAGGAGGAGGAGGATGAGGAGGAGGAGGAGAGAGGAGGAGGAGAGGAGGAGGAGGAAGTAGGAGAGGAGGAGGCAAGGAGGAGGAGGAGAGGAGGCAGAGGAGGAGGAGAGGAGGAAGGAGTAGGATAGAGAGATGGAGGAGGGGGTGTTGTGGTGACGATGTGGACGAGGAGAGGGGGTGCCCCTGAGGCCCTCACGCAGCTCAAGTACAACCCCGACAGGGAGTTCCTCGAGTTTGCCCGCGACGTCGACAGGCCCGCTCCTCGGCTGGCGGGCGGCGGGCCCCCTCGGGAAAGCCCGGGCCGAGCGCGGGGCTCCCGTGCCCGACCTCCCGGTCCGCCCAGGCACCGGGCCGTGGGCCTCCCCGTGTTGGCCGAGGGGCCGCAGCGGCAGGGCGCGGGAGATCGATGCCTCCAGCGTTGCTTCTGTGCTTTCCAAGTCTGTCGTACAGTGCCGTGTTCAGTCCATGCTCCGCGTGCGGATCGTGTACTGAAAATGCATGGGGTTTGATACATGCTCCGCGTGCGGATCATGTATTTGAACATGCCTCCAGCGTTTCTTCTGTTCTTTCCGAGTCTGTCGTACGGAAGCCGCCCCTGGGGAAGGGGTCGGGACCGCATGCGAACCCTACCCCCACCCCCCACGACTTCTGAAGGGGGAGGGTGGGGTTCGCTTCGCTTGGGAGCTCCCGAGCGAAGTGAACTCCACCCTCCCCATCAGAAATCGTGGGGGGTAGGGGTAGGGTTCGCATGTGGCCCCCTGCCTGGGGAAGGGGTCGGGACCTCCTGTGTCCTTGCGCTCGGCAGGCCTCATCGTCCGACGCGTCCCTTTTACCTGGGGGGTCGCAACGGCAGGAAAAAAGATCGGGCAGTGCCAAGCACCACTCGGATGGTCACCACCTCATCTTGGACATCGAGGACCAGGGATCAAGGAGGAGGAGGAGGAGGAGGAGGAGGAGGAGGAGGGACGCGCCCGACTTCAGCCGAGCCCGTGCCGGGTGGGCGGCTCCACCTCCTGCGCCGCCGGCAGGCGGCGAGGGCCCTGCGCTGGCCGGCGGCCGCCTGCGGGGCCCTGCGCGCCGGCGGAGCACCGTCGGCTCTGGCCCGCGCCCCTCTGCGGGTGCAGGCGCAGGCCCAGCTTGGCGGACCATCTACGTCACTAGTGGCGGGCCGTTTTGCTATCCCAGGACTTTTTGTTGAGGGTCGGGGACGACGCTGGGTGTGGTGTATATACGTTTTTCCCCGATGTCCGGGGCCTGTCCCTTTACAGGGGGAATATTGAAAAATGGTCCAAACATAGTCTGGGAGCTATTGTTTGAATATTTGTTGGCCATTTGGGAGCATTTCTTGAGTATCTTTTATTTTTCGTCGAAAACCCCCCTGTAGGGGGTGTCGGACCATATACGTTACCAGTGGCGGGCTGTTTTGCAATCCCCGGACTTCTTGAGGGTCGGGGGACGACGCTGGGGCGGTGTGGTGTATACACTTTTTTCCCCGAGGCCCGGGGAAAACAACGAAACATGTATGCACCAGGATCCCGCATACACCGTAGGCGATGCTTAAGAAAACTCAAGTTTTCGTCCAGAGTCTCGATGATTCTTAACTTTTCAATGTAAATCCCACGATTTGAATAGACATTCTGGGTTTT
>CAUYUJ010010073.1:0-2500 GCA_963575745.1 Prorocentrum cordatum
TTCTCCTCCTCCTCCATCTCCTCCTCTTCTTCCTCCTACTATTCCTTCTCAGCTCTGATTACGTAATCATTCCCATCTCCTCATCCTCCCTTCCTCCTCGTCCTCCCCTCCTCCTCATCTCTAACTCGCCTCCTCATGCTCTCTTCTCCATCCTCTCCAGCCGCCGAGATAGGCCACTGCAGAGCCGCATGCGGCCGTCTGGAGCGGGACCCGTCTGGCAGCACGCCGGTCGCGCCAGAATGCGGCGGCCCGTTGGCCTGTGCCCCCCCTCCGCGCGTTGGGCCCCTTGTCGCTCCAGGCCGCAGTGGCGGCGGTGGGAGGCGCCACCCTCCACAGCAAGAGTACGTTGTCAATCGGCAGCGCCAGCTGGCGCGGGGGGGCGCGAGGGTCGGGACCAGCGGAGGCGCGCCGGCCGCAGGGCGCGCGGAGCGAGGGGACGAGCAGAGCGGCCGCGGAGGAGGGAGGAGGAGGAGGCCCGAGCGCCGTCATCGGGTCAACTCGGTGCTCTCAATTCGTCGGTGCCGCCTGCGAAAATCGTTCTCGTTGGCCGAAGCGCTGGAAGCGCCAGGCCCCAGCGCCGAGAGGCGACGGGTGAGGAGCGCGAAGGTGGCGTCGGGAACGGGGGGCGGCCCACTGCGAGAGCCCAGGCGCTGCTGCTCCTCGTGCGCGGCACGCAGGCGGCCCACGGGGCGTCGGAGACACCACGATCTCGCGGCGGGTGCGTCGCCAAGGCTCGGCTTCTCGGGTAAGGGCGGGCGCCGCCCCCAGCACCAGGGAGTCGCCCAGTTGCGCCGCGTGGCCTGGAGCTCGTGGCGCCGCGAGCCCCGGGTGGCCGAATCGCTCTCCGATTCCAGCGGGGACGTCTGAAAATCGTGCCGACCGCGCCGTACTCCTCGCCTCAATCGCGACTCGCCCGCGAGGCGCTGAACTGTTAAGGAACTGGAGGCCGTTCGTACGGGGCGATATACGCGGTTGGCCGGGCGGACATGCGCGCGCAATCTGCCTGCGTGGGGTCTCGCACCAGCCCCCGCTGGCGGCCTGCATCGCGTAAGCAAACTGAGTCCCTTCCTTGTCAGTTCCCCCGCCTCCGAAACGATTTGCACTTGACGTGGGCACCCAGAGGAGGGAGGGTGGAGGAGGAGGAATGGTGGTGGTGGGGCGCTGGCATGAGACGACCGTTTGTGCTCTGGTGAGGGCTGCCTCTGACAACCCGTGCGAGGCAGGCGAAAGAGAAGAAAACGAAGCGGCGCACCTCTTTGGGGGGGGTCGGGGCTGAAGTGAAGGGCGCCTTGCCACGGAGGGAGGAGGGAGGGGGGCGGGGAGGGACGGAGAAGGAAGGAGCCGGAAGGAGACCTCTCCCCCAGGGCCGCTTTCTCATCCAGGGCAGCTTCTGTTGGCAGCCCTATTGCCAGAGACGGACTTCCGGAAGCAGCGCTCTTGTGAGCTTGCGGCAGCTTTGCATAAGCAGAAGTGCCAAAAACGCTGGCAAAAAAGGAAGCGCGGCGTCGGAGATCTGGTGCCTCGCGTCCTGGCGTCCTGTCACTCACTGTCCCCCAGACCCCCGACGTCGCGTTTCTTCTTGTCGCGCGGACCTCTGGAGTTCTCGTCCAGGACGTGATCGCGTCGTGGGAAAAATCAGCACGGGAGGTTTTTGGCCGTCTTCGGCTTCGTGGGGCCCTCGCCTGGCCTCGGGACCGTCAACAAACGACTCAGGATGAGAAGCCGGTCCTGGGGAACGGGTCGGGACTTCCAGGGACCCCGCATCAAAAACATCGGAACGTCGCATGTCTGGGGAGTGCCCAGCCCCTCCCCGGAGACCCGCTTGTCCCCCCGCGCGGCTGTTTTGTTGACGACCCCGGGGCCTTCCGGGGCCGAAAGTTGCCGCTTACGGTCGGGCAGTTTTGGGGGGCAGCGTGTCGTTCCGCAGGTTCTGGCCCACCACTCGTTCGGGCAGGTCCTCCGACAGGCGAATGTCGGACGAATGATAGAATTTGTGACAAGCATATATTCAAAACAACAACATTCAAAACTCGTCTCCTGTATTAGTTCTCTACCATGTTTGCAAATCTTTCTGTAGAAGGACACGCCCGACTTGAGCCCACCAAGTGTGTCGGCGCGGCACGCTGTCCACTTCAAGGTCCCCGGGCTTCCACGTCCCGAGCTTCCCCGGGCCCGCCGCCCCCTCGCGGAGCTCGGGAGCCTCGAGACGTGGGTCAGTGCAGACGGGGGTCAGCCAGGGCGCCGGATCCTGCAGGATCTTGCGAAGACCCCCTCTGGCTGACCCGGGTTAGCGAGCCGCTCGTGGCCGCGAGGCGGCCGCGCCAATATTTTCTGACTTTGGTTTGCGAAGACCTGCGTTGCAGTTATTTTTTCCGGCATTGCAGTTTTTGGTTTCCTGCTGACCCGGGTCTGGATTGACCCGGGTCAGAAGATCCCCGAGGAGCGGGGCGGCGCGCTGGCCGTTCGCAGGGCACGGTGCGTCGCAGGGGCCGCCGCGGCG
>CAUYUJ010010073.1:5000-30515 GCA_963575745.1 Prorocentrum cordatum
CCGAGGAAGGAGGAGGAGGACACGAGGAGGACGAGGAGGAGGAGGAGGAGCAGGAGGAGGAGGAGGAAGGGGCATCTTGGGTGCCTCCGGGAGGCCCTTCATCGCAGCGGCCGCATATCTGCGTCGGCACACTGGCCAGCACACGCTCTGCGGGGGTGGGGGTTCGGCTTCCGAAGGGGGGGCGGAGGACCCGTGGCAACGCTGGCGACGCCGGCGACGCGGCCGCAGACCCAGGGGGCTGTTCGCACGCGACCCCATCGAGGATGGGCGCATCCCCATCGTATATCCCAGGGTCGGGCCCCAAATGTCTGGTCCAGCCACAAGCCCCCAAACGTCGAGGATTGGGGTCGCCATATCCCCCCAAACGCGACGTCGTCGGCGGCGGCGACGGCGTCACCTGTGTCGAGTTGGAGATTGACTTCAGAAGTTAGTTATCCCCAAACTGCTTGTTCGCGGCACCTACGGGCAATGGGTCGAGTTATCCCCAAACTGCTTGTTCGCGGCACCTACGGGCAATGGGTCGAATTTTGGTATAGTGACGAACGCTATAGGTATTTTGGAACCGATCCGATGAACAAGCAATGTTGCGGGACATCTTCTTTGGGGCGTCTTGGGCCGTCTGGGGCCGTCGGGAGGTCGAAAGAAGCAAATGCCCAAATCCTTCAACATTTTGAGGACAGTTCATGATTTTGGCCTCTTCGGGCTCTCTTGGAGAACCTCTTCGAGGCCTCCGGGACCGTCTTGGAGGCCTCTTGGAGGCCTCTGGGGCCGTCTTGGGCCGTCTTGGAGGCTTCTTGGGCGAACTTGGTGGGATCTTGGACCCTCTTGGGGCCGCTCTGGAGGCCATCTTGGATCATCTTGGGCGCATTAGAGCCATCTATGCCGTCTTAGAGGCCATTTTGGGCCGTCTTGGAGCCATTTTGAGCAGCAGAAGCCTTTGCGACCACCTCGCCCGGAGCACTCCGGGTGGCCAGCAAATTGTGCCGAGGCCTCAGGGGGAGGTTTTTTGAAAAAAGTACCAGCACCAAGTTTTAGAGGGACTAGCACGCCAGGCACCCTTGTGCTAAATCAACTGGGGGCAGCGGATTGCATGACCTTCGGCCCATCCCGCCACCTTGACTGGGCCGTGGTGTGAGGCCTCTTGGATGTTCGTTGGGGTCTCGTCGAGGCCTCTCGGGGGCCTCCTAGAGGCAGATGGGACCTCTTTTATGCCTCTTGGCCTCGTGGGGGCCTCTTGGGGGCCTCTTGGGGCCGCTTGGGGGCCTCTTGGGGCCTCCTGGGTGCCTCTTGGGGCAGAAGGCTCAGATTTTCTGCTCGTGTTTCCCTCTTGGGCCCTTCTTGGGGCCGTTCAGGGTGCCTTTGGGGGCCGTCATAAGCCGTCTTGGGGCCCTCTTGGAGGGACTGGGGCTGTCTTGGGGTGGTCTTGGGGGCATCTTGGGACGCTTTGAAGCGTCGGACGCTCGAAAAGTGGAGAACCCCAGAAGCACCCCAGAAACAGTTTAAAACACCCATGGAACATTTTGGCCTCTCGAGGCCCTTGGGAAGGCTCTTGGGGCTCTCACAGGGGCATCTCGAGGGCTTCTTTGGCCGTCTTGGGGCCATCTTGGGCGTCTTGGACCGATCGTGCAGCGATTCGGGGCACCCTGGGACCGTCTGGGCGGCCTCTTGGGGCCCTCTTGGTCGGTCTTGGGACCCTCTTGGCCCCAGAGAAAAAATACAAAACACGCCGGGAGCCCCAAGAGATTCGGCAACGTGGCGTCGGGGCCCAATCAAGAACCCTCAGGATTGAGGACTGAAGCTCAAGGGATTTGGTCGGCCGAGGACCTGAAGACACTCCAACTTGTGCCTCAGGTCACGGTGCTGGATCAAATCTCGGGAATGATGTTTTCAGGGCTTTTCAGCATCTTGATGTCATGTTAGGCCCCCGGGAATATCAACCACTAATACGGGATGGGTGGCCAATTCTGCGGAAGTAATCGAGAGGTCCAGGGATCTCGGACTCAGACATACCAAGTCGTCGGAGGTTTGGGAAAGGTTTTCGCGAGGACGGGGGTAATGAAAGACAGGAGGGTGGAGGAGGGGGGAGAAGGAGGAGAAGGGGGGAATGTTGGGAGGAGGAGGAACAGGATCGAACAGGAGCAGCAGCAGAGGGAGGAAGAGGAGCAGGAGTCACAGCAGTAGTTAGCGGGATCATGTGCAAGAATAGGAATGGGCGGAGACGATGACGGAGATGATTACGGAGGCGGAGAAGCAGCCGTGGATGAATGGGATTGAGGACACGGGTGAGGAGTAGGACGGGGTGGTCAGTGATGAGGGAAAACGGTTGATGAGGGAGCGGAGACACAAACTTCTGATCCTGGGCGCACGCATGTACTTTCCATCCGTAAGTAGTTTGTTTCTCCCATGTGGGGAAGTAAAGTGGTCTGTTCGTTTGTGCAGGAGAAGGAGTGGGAGAAGGAGAGAGGAAGGAGGAGGAGGAGGGTAGAGGGAAGAGGAGGGAAGAGGAAGAGGAGGAGGAGGAGGATCTTGACAAGGGATGATGAGTAGGGAGGAGGACTTTGAGGAGGCCGATTACTCTCAGGTGAGCACCGAAGCTCAAAACGCCTGCTGAATGCTGTATCTCCCTCCTTTTCATCTCCTCCCTCGGCCCCGTCGTTCATCCTTCTCTTCCTCCCTTCTCCCCCCCCTCCTGCCCCCTTCTCCTACTGCTCCGTCATTCTCATCTTGTTCCTCCTCCTGCCTATCCTGAGTTCGGTCCCCGACCCGGGTCCCATCATTTAGTGCCCATCGTGCTGGCAGTATGCGACCACTCTCATGCAGAGAGGTCTCACAGGCACCTGGAAGGGTCCGAAAAAAGAATCTTTGGTGGGTCGGCGTGCACCGTGTGGAAAAGGCTAAGGGTTATGATGCTCCCACCGACTTTAGCCTTGATCGCCAGGAGGAAGTTCGAGCACAAAGAAGGTACCGACATTTGAAGGTTGTCACGTGTCGCGCCCGTGGAGGCGACACCACTCGTTCGTCACGGTTTCGACGCTTTTCTGGTTGCTCGGATGTATTTCCGGGCCGTGGTCCTCAAGTACGATGGGAGCAACACAAGCTCATGGAAGGTGCTCACTCCGCCTTTGTCCGTGTCGTGGCGCTCGGCGCCTCGTCGGCCCGACCGACGGCTAGGACTCGGGCCCGTTCCCCGAGACACTTCGGGGGGGGGGCCCTGCTGGGGCTGCGGAGGTAGGGGGCCACTTGCGAACCCTCCCCCTCTCCCCACGATTTCTGAGGGGGAGGGTGGGGTTCACTCCGTTCGGGAGCTCCCGAGCGAAGCGAACCCCACCCTCCTCCTCGAAAATCCTATGGGGTACCGGGTAGGGGTAGGGTTCGCATGTGCCCCCCTGTAGGACTCGGGCCCGTTCCCCGAGACACTTCGGGGAGGGGGGGGCGGCCTGCTGGGGCTGCAGAGGAGGAGGAGGAGGAGGAGGAGGAGGAGGACTCGGGCCCGTTCCTCGAGACACTTCGGGAGGGGGGGGGCCTGATGGGGCTGCGGAGGCTCGCAGGGGGCGCCATGGGGGCTGTCCCGTTTTCGAGGCGGCCCGTGGCCCCGCGCCTCGGGCCGTGAACCTTCCGTGCCGCTCGCCCGCGGTTTTTTTCAGCTCCCCCGTGGGGGAGCAGGCGCAGGAGGAGGAGGAGGAGGAGGAGGAGGAGGAGGAGGAGGAGGAGGAGGAGGAGGAGGGAGGAGGAGGAGGAGGAGGAGGAGGAGGAGGAGGAGGATGAGGAGGAGGAGGAGGAGGGGGAGGAGGAGGAGGAGGAGGAGGAGGAGGAGGGGAGGAGGAGGGGAGGAGGGAGGAGGAGGAGGAGAGGGAGGGAGGATAGGAGGGAGGGAGGGAGGGAGGGAGGGAGGAGGAGGGAGGGAGGGAGGGAGGGAGGGAGGGAGGGAGGGAGGGAGGGAGGGAGGGAGGGAAGGATGGGAGGAGGTGAGGGGAGGGGATGGATGGGACGGGAGGAGGAGGAGGAGGCGGAGGAGGAGGAGGAGGAGGAGGAGGGGGGGAGGGGAGGAGGAAGAGGGCGGAGGAGTTGGAGGAGGAGGAGGAGGAGGCGGAGGGGGCGCTCGGTCGATGTGTGGTCCTGCACCGAGCGGAAGCCCAGGGCCCGTTGAGCGGCCAGCGCAGTGGACCCCGAGGCCGAGATGGCTAAGCTCGGGGGGCGGGGGGGGGGGTCCTGTCGGCTGGACCCGCCCGAGGTGGGGCGCAGCCTCGGGCGGGGACGAGCAGGTCTCGTCTGAGTGGCCCCCCCGCCCCAATGTTCCTTTCTCTCTCTTCCCGTGACTCTTCCCTTCTGCGTGGCGTTGTGAAAAACTCCCCTCCTCCTCCCTCCCTCCTCCTCCCTCAGCTCCCCTGCCCCCCCCTCCTCCTTTTCTGCTTCCTCCTCCTCCCCATCCCGCTCTCCGCCCCCCCCTTCTCCGAACCACTGCGCCATCTCATCCCCCCCTCATCCTCTTGCTTCCCCTCTTGCTTCCCCCTCTCTCTCCTCCTCCTCCTCCCCTTCCTCTCCTCCTCCTCCTCCTCCTCCTCCTCCACCTCCTCCCCTCCTCCTCCTCCTCCTCCTTCCTCCTCCTCCTCCTCCTCTCCTATCCTCTTCCTCCGCCTCCTCCTCCTCCTCCTCGTCCTCCTCCTCCTCCTCCCTCCTCTGCTCTGCCTCCCGCCCTTTCCTCCCGCCACCTGCAGCGAGGCAGTCCCCATCCACCTGTTCCTCCCCTGGTCCCCTCCTCCATCCCCGATGCCTCCGTCCCTCGCTCCCCCTCGTTCCATGACCTGTTATTCGATGGAGCTCCCCCCCAGGGGGGCAGGCACCGCCATCCCCACTGCCGTTGGGCGTGGTTCTCCTCCTCCTCCTCCTCCTTCTCCTCTTCCTCCTCCTCCTCCTCCTCCTCCTTCTCCTCCTCGTCCTCCCTGTCCTCCCCTCCCTATGCCCACATTTCTTCCTCCTTCTCCTCCTCGTCCCAGGGATCGTGCGCGATTGGATTCTGAGGCGGGCACGGAGGCAAATCCAGAGGGGAGACGGAGGAGGCCGGGGAGGACGAAACGTTGGGAGAGCGGAGGATGTTCAGGAGGTGGAGGTGGAGACAGAGGTGGAAGTTGAAGATGGGGGAGTGCCAGGGGAAATATCTGCAGGAGGAGAGGAGGAAGAAGGGGCGGAATAAGAAAACGAGGAGGTGCAGGAGGGTATGCATGAGGCGGGTGGCTGAGGAGGAAGAGGAGGAGGAGGAGGAGGAGGAGGAGGAGGAATGACAGGAGGTCGACGAGGAGGTGGGGGGGCATGCAAGGGAGGTGCGTGGAAGGTGATGTGATGGTGATGGGCTTGTGAGGGGACTTGGAAGGAAGACGGCGGAGATGAGGATGGGAGTCAGGAAGAGTGGTATGGCCAGGTGAATGTTCAGATGGGGACTGCCTCGCTGCAGGTGGCGGGAGGAAAGGGCGGGAGGCAGAGCAGAGGAGGGAGGAGGAGGAGGAGGAGGAGGAGGAGGAGGAGGAGGAGGAGAAGGGCGGCGATGACGACCACATCGTCTACGTCGGCGTCGACTACCACAAAGACATGAACGATGATGGCGACGACGACGACGAAGACCTCGACGACGACCACGACGACAGCTTGATAGCCCATGAGGGGACAGGCACGGGCGGCGCACTTTTGCCGATTGTGGTCGTCGTCATGCAACAGTAGCCAGGCGGGATGACCGTGAACACAGTTTGGGAGGCATGGCGAAAGCAAAAGGAGACCACGTAAAGAGATGTCCAACACCGCCCCAGAGGGCCAGAGAGCTTCCAGAAGCCAGCCAGGAGGGCCGCCGAAGGTTCCAGTGACAGTTTCAACGGCCACCCGAAGTTGTCCCGAGCGGCGGAGGAAACTACAAGAGGCAAGCTGAAGGGCAAAAGGGTCGCTGCAACATTAACTGTGACCCCGCAGAAGGGCCTCCAGCGGAGCCTGGGGCCAGATGGTGTCCAGGACGGCTCAAGAGGGCTCCAATAGGATGGCCAGACGGCCCAGGATAGCTCCAAGAGGCCTCCAGGATATCCAAGGGTGGCCGAAGAGGCCCCAAGAGTGTCACACAAGAGGCTCCAAGAGACCTCCAAGAAGCGGAAATACAAGCCCGAGACCACCCAAATCGTCAAACCCATCGCGTTTCTGAAGGTTTCTGGTTTCTTCTGTTCTCGACCCAACATGACTCGAAGTGGACTCGAAACGGTGCCGAGTCGGCCCCAGAGGGCCCCCCCCACAACGGGCCATATCAGGTCAACGTGGCACCAATGGGCCCCCAAGACAGGAGGCCCCCAGGACAGCCTGGAGGGGCCTCTGGAGAGGCCGCAAGCGGCGTCTCGAGGCGCCTGGGCGTCTCCCGTGCGAGGACGTGCTGGTTGATTTGGGGGGCGCTGCGGCGGGGAGCGGGCTCCCACTCGTGCACACCGAGGACACGGCATCGGACGAACGAGGAACCGCACGGTTAATTATTGACCGAGCGCAAATCCTCCCAGGGGCAGCGAATGCTCAGCCGCGAGCGGGCGAGACCCGGGTGCTGCACCAGGCGGCCCAGGGAGTCACCCCGGAGGCACCCCCGACGAGGGCCCCCTCGCGCCTCGCCTCACGGCCTCCTCCCTCGTGGGCCCCCTCCTTCCGGCCACCCTGCGTGCTCCTCCCTCCCATCTCCGCCCCTTTCCTCCTCTCCCTCGTCCTGCACCATTCATATTTCTCGGTCGTCCCTCGAGTCTGGCGGATGCGCCGAGCATACGCCTGGCCATGGTTGCGTGCGACGGCGACGACGACGACGACGACCTCGCCCATCCCTGTCCCCTTCCCCCCCCCCGCGTCCCCCGCGCCCCGATCCCCCTCCCTGGACTTGCGCCCCCCGCCCCTCCCCCCCTCCCAGCTGGCGCGCGCCCCCTCGCCCCAGGACGACGAGCAGGCGGCCTTTGACTTCGAGCACGAGGACCTGCAATACGTGGGCACCGTCGGCGAGGCGAGCGCCGCGCAGTGCGCCCCCCGGGGGCCCGAGAAAGCGAGGACGAGGACGACGTCGAAGGTCGACGGAGGCCAGGCGGGGCTGGGACTGGGAGGATCGCGGGGGTCAAAGCAATCGGGGGTCAATCAGGGCGCTGGATCTTGCAGAGTCTGCAGTGCCAAGGCCGTAATTATTGACCCGGCCTTGGGTGCAGGATCCTGCAGGTTCTTGCAGGACCCTGCAGGATCCCTCATAGCCCACCTGACCCGGGTTTGGACTGACCCCGGACGGTGGATCCCCGAGATGAGCTTGCCAGCATGGAACATACCATATCCCTATGATTGACATCGGTCGCCTCATCTCGATGCCGATCCGAAGGGCTCCCTCGAGGCTGGTCGGGCGAGTCGTCCCAGGGCGTTGCGGAGCGCTCTCGGAGCGTTTCTCGTGGTGCACCCTCACGGGCCGCCGGGGAGCGGGCGCGGCGCCCGGTGCTCGAGCAGGAGATCGACTGCGGAGTTGAGCTGCCTTCGAGTTCGTATGTTCGTCGAGCCTGGGGAAGATGCAGAAGCTGTGAGCTACCAACACGAAGCGCCTGTGTCGCAGATTCGGCGGGAATCTCAAGTTTGGCGTACATCACTTCTGTACAGTGAGGCCCATGCCAAGAAGCACCCTGCTTGCCTCAGGGTGCCTTGGGTTTCTTGGGCTTCGATCGTTCTGCTGTGGAAGACATGACGTTCCCGCACCAAATATCAATTGACGTTCTCGGGTCTGAGGGTTGGGTTCTTGTGGAAGGTTCCTCGTGGACTGGCCTCCACTGTAGTGTACGGAAGATGCAGAATTCTCGTAGTTCTCGCACGTTTCGCAGATTCGGCCGAAGTCTCGAGTTTTGGGCACATCAGTTTTGAAGCCGATCGCCTCATCGAATTCTCCCAGGGCGTTCTGGTACACCCTCCAGAAAACCGCTGTCGGAGCGGCCGCGGCGCCCGAGAGTCCTCCCCCGAGGCCGCCGGATCTCAGAGGAGGTCCCCGATCTGGGATTGGGTGTGGCTCCGCTCGGTCATGGCCTCGTCTTGTCGGGCCGAACGAAAGGGGGGGATTGGGAAAGGGGGGGCTAAGAAATTTACTGCATGCAGCTGGTTTCGGCCCCGCCGCCGGGCCCATTCCTCGATACATGGGCGCCTCCTGGCGCCGGGAGGCGCCAGGAAAATCAGCCACGTGAGTTGATTCTCACCCCCCCCCTTTGCTATCCCCCCCTTTCGCCCAGCCCGCTCTTGGCAGTGCTACGGAGGTTTTCAGAGCTGTGCAAGAATGAACGAGGGTTTCTCCGAAGGGCTTGGGCGACCCGTCCTCCTCCTCTCTCCTTTCCTCCTCCTCCTCCTCCTCCTCCTCCTCCTCCTCCTCCATCCGTAGCCATTTTGGCTCAAGATGTCCACCTGGGGGGCTGTTCAGCCTCCAGGCAGCAGGGACACCGCTGATCCGCGGCCAGATCCAACAACGCGTGCAGCCATTTTGCCCTCGGCGCGCGCGGCCCTCGCATGCCCCCGAATGGCGGCGCTCCCAAGCGCAAGAAGAAACCTCATGCGACGGGGCGTCCAGCAGCTGTGCGGGGTGGGGCTGATGATGCTGTTTCTGCTGGCGGTCGGGTGGACGATGATCGCTCGAGGTCGAACCGTAACGTCTCCGAAGCTGAAGATGATGCATACGACATGGCCGATGACGACTGGGGTGCCCACATCAACGGCCTCATTGCCGAGCAGCTCGGCAAGCGCCTCCCGCAGGAGTTCAAGACCCTCAAGGATAACTTGGCCACTATCGCGTCTACCTCCGCGTCCGACGCTGCTGGCAAGGCTGTGGACCCAGTTATGGCTGCCGTCCGCACACCCGAGAACGCGATCAAAGCCGTCCCTGGGCACTGCAAGAACGAAATGGAAGCTCAACTGCGATCAGAACTCAACGATCTCGAGCAGCGCATCCAGCGCCAGTTGGACACCGTGGCTGCCAATATCGACGACGTGGATGATCGCACCGAGACCCTCGCCAGGCAGCTTGCCGACATGTAGAGCTCTATGGAGGAAATGCGAAAGGAGCTTGCCATGGCCAACAAAGTCCCGCAGCCTCCCAAGCCCGCTGGCATTGGCTTCCAGCGGAACGTCGACGGCACCATCCTCAAAGCCGTCGCGCCCACGATGGTCTGTAAGGATGATGTGGTCACCTCGGTTGAGAAGTGGCTCCAGGACGCTAAGATCGAAGGCTTCAAGATTGACGGAGATGAACAGGACCGCATCGTCGTCATTCAGTTCACAGGCGCCGTCGGCCTCGCCTGCAAGCGTGTCTCCCAGGCCCTGGCAGCGCTCCGCCTCGGCAAGGGCCAGTGCATGCGTTTCCCCGTGCCCGCTGCTTCTGGCGGCTCCACGCAGCTGCACATCGGGCCAGATAAGTCGCCTTACCAGATCAAGCTCGAGATCACTGGCAAGAAGGTCACGAACGTGCTCCGCGAGGTGCACCCGCAGTGCAAGTTCTTCTTCGATCGGCAGAATGGTTGGCTATCTGAGAACTGGAACCCTGTGCTACGACTCGAACCTCAGCCTGGCCGCGACCCCACGCTCTGCTACTTTCGCGATGCCGCGTCCACTTCTCGAGGCTGGACGCGTGCTGGTATCAACAAGTCGATCGGGCACATCCTCAAGCCCAACGCGGAGCCAGAATGGTCTCTTTAGCAAGTACGATGACATCTTCTACCACAAGGTTGACGGGGGCCTGCCGCCGCGTTGCCAGGAGCTCACGTTTGCGTCGTGGACTGCCCGGGCGTTGCTGCAATTCCGTGGCGCACGCTCGATGTGCAAGGCTTCCTTCCTGGACCTGATCGGCATCTCGTCATCCGTCGTCGCCATCCAAGAGGTGCACCAGGCCCAGGGCGAGCTGGAACTTTACATGCGCAGAGTCGCGCCATCAGCTACTGTCTCTGGCTCTTTCGAATATGTACATGATGGTGATGATGAGACAGGTCGCGGCCGAGGTGGCGCGGCTACAATCGTGCCGCTTTCTTTGCCTTCTTCACGTGCTTCTTCGTCCACACCTCTCATCCGGGGCAGAGTCCTGCGGGCAATCTTGGTGGGCTCGCGCGCTGAGATTCGTCACAACAATATTCGCAATCATGGGCTCTCGGTGGCAGAAGTTCAGCAGGTGGTCAAAGCAACCCAGGCTGATATGGGTTGGGCTTCTCTCGATCACAGCTCCCGGTTAGTAGTCGTATGTGGCGACCTCAACTTCGCGGCCCGCGACGCGCTCCACCTGGCGCAACCCGCGGCAGCAAAGTCACGCAAAGTTACGAACGACTCTCGCTCCCACGCCAGGCTTTGGTCTTCGGTTTTTGATCGGATATTAGGGGTGGCGTCTGAGGATCCGACTCACTACTGCCGGGGCACGAAGGCCATGTCGCAGATCGATCGACTCTGGCGGTCTGAACCGAATTGGGTGTCGCGCCAACTCCAGCACTCCGTGTCGGTCGTCTCCATGCCCGAAGAGATGCACGCCAAGGAGCTTTCGGACCGCGCGGCGATTCGTGTTCACATTTGGCATCGAGATCTGGATGGCTGCTATCGCAAGCCCGCCCCTGCGCATATCTATAAACGGCCTGAGTTTCAGCGGCGCCTAGGCGTGCAGCTCGACAACGATGGTCAGTTCTTCTTGGGCACCGCCGATGCAACTATTGCGATATAAGGACTTGGCTCAAGCAGCAGAGTTCGACACACTGCAGAGTATCTTGGTCAACGAGAGTGACTCCCTGGGCGCCCAGTTGATCTTTGTTCGTCAAGCCGCTCGATGCGTCTGGCGGCAGAACACTACTCTTGCTCAGAAGTTATGCCACGCCTCTGAAGTTGCGCGATCGTGTTTGCAGGTGCAAGACACCCAGGTCATCATCGCGGACTGTGCAGCTTTTCAGGCTTGGGTGGTGGATACTATTCAACTTCGGTCGGCTGAGCTGGAATTGGAGCGCTTACAACATGATGCGGTTCACGGGAAAGGTCGTTAGCGTCCATCAGCTGGTACGATTGCAGCGGTGCAACGGAAAGCTCGGCTTTGGGTTCCGTTCTCGAAGAAGCGAGCATTGCGTTCCGTCGAGGTCGACGGCGTCGCCTACACCGACCCCTTCGAAAAGCTGGACGCGCTCGCGCGCTATTGGGCACCAATATCTGCCGCCCCCCCAAGCTTCTCCTGCACACAAGGCGCTATGCTGAACGATTCGTGCACCCTGGTGCGTTTGATGGGCTAGTACCTCCGTCTCTTGAGATGCTTCAGCGTGCGCTTGTAAAACTTGCGCCGTCGCGATCCCCCCCCAGCGTCGACGGGCTGCCGTGCGCCGCTTGGGCCGCCCACGAGATGGGCGCGAAGGCCCTCTGGGTCTCATGTGTACGGATGACGGACGGGCAACGTTTATTCGCACAGTGCGGCGACACTCTTCAGGCTTTTCTTCCCAAAGGCTGTCAAGCAGGCGACGATGATGCCAGAGGTGTCAACGGGTACCCCGACGCGGTGCGCACGCAAGGGCTACGCAACACGGACATGAAAGTTATCTCGGCCACCTTCAACGTCGCTTTCTCCCCGATCGCGCAGAGCTCTACATCGGCAGCGCAGCGTGGATTTATCTCGGGCCGACAACTCACTTCAAACATCCTGGAGCTCGACGTGGTAGCCAGAGCCGCCTCGCTGATGCCCGACCAGCTTGAGCGTATGCCGTTGCTCGTGGCTCTGGATTTTGGGCAAGCGTTCCCCAGCCTCAGCCAGAGTTACCTCATCATCATTCTTGAACATCTTCGGCTTCCAACAGCACTTCTACAGGCGATGCGCTCCCTCTACGCGATTGCCACAGCCTTGGGCAGTGCTGCAGGTGTCACAAAGGTCCTTCCGAATCTGGTGCGGCATTATTCAGGGCTGCGCCTTATCTGGGAGCTTGTTCGCGGCAGCTACATCGCCGATTTTGGAAGACATCAGGCAGGGGATCGAACTTCGACATCGGGGAGTCTTTCGCGCGTGTGCTGATGACATCGGGGGAGTGCTATTCGATATGGTCGATCTGAAATTCTTATCGCGCGCGACGGCGGTGGCAGCCAAACTGGCCAGCTTGAAGCTAAAACCAGCTAAGTGCGTGATTGTTCCACTGGCAGGTCCATTCTCGGCTGTGCTTCAGCAGCGTGTGCTTGTCTTCTTGCAACAACAGTTGTCAGCCTGGTCCACCTTCAAAGTTGAGGCCACTCTGCTGTAACTGGGGATTTGGATGGGTCCTGCGGCATCGCTCCTTCAGTCATGGCCGACGCCATGGGATAAGTACCGCGCTCGAGTCAGCGCCCTTGCCGCCTCTGCGGCGCCCGCGAGCTCGAACGGCATCAACTGCACTACGAGATGCTTGCCCATCATGGGCTATGTGGCACAATTCTCACCGCCCCCCGAGAAGCTGAAGAGTCAGGACATACATGTGCTCGTGAAGCTGCTGCGCTCCCCAGGTGGAGCCTTGCGACAAGTTGGCTATCATGCACTCGGTGCTTGGGGCGGGCCTCGCCTTCGCAGCCTGGCCATCTCAGCGAAGTCCGCGCTTATTCGATCTGGTCTTGCAACGCATCCTGAGCGTGCATCTTACCCGGCATATCTGGAAAGGGCACCATCGAGGTGGATTACTGAGCGCGTCTTGGGTGATCTTTGTGGTGGGCTCTCGCTTTCTTTCTGGCAATTACCGTCTTTCGTCGAGTTTCTGTCGGATGCTTGTAAGGTCTCAGCGCCTCGGGTGCTGCTGCCGTTCACCTTGCCATGGTCGGGGATGACTCAGTCAAAAAGCGTGCCCAGCGGATTGCGTACCAGGCTTTATCAACTGAATCTATTGGCGCACATCAGCCCCCACAGTCCACCTGCACATCGCCTTTGGTCACCACCTTCGTCAAACGGTGGACTAAATGGCACCCGCAGCTCGGCAACGAGATTAACGAGCTGGATTGGGACGCCCTGCGCAAGAAGATGTCGACATGCCCCGTAGCCTGGGCCACCAGCATTGTTCGAGCTTTTTGTGGCGCTTGGTTAACTTCGTCACGCATCACGTCCGCGTCTGGCGTCAAGACGCGCCTTTTTGGGCGCAGTGGCGAGCGGGACTTCATGGCGCACTATTGGGAATGTCGTGGACTTGCATGGGGTCTTGCCATGGTAGAATCAGGCGGACGACGATACTTACTTGCACACGTTCTTGATCGATGGGGTCTCCGCGGCTGCTTCGACGAGGATTTGATGAACACACATCTTGCCACTTGCATATCATGGTCTTCGGCATCTGCACCGCGTGGCCCCCGAACAGTTGCTCGCAGCGCTGACAGGCGCAGTGCGGACACGTGCGCTGGCTTCTCCTTCGGCTGGGCGCGCCAGGATCACTCGCCGCCTTCCGGAGCAAGCCGGCCCTCTACTTGTTGTTTGTCTCGAATTACCGTCGGTCGAGCATGCACGGTGGGATGATCTTCTCGATGCGGTGCCAGTCGGACGCCGTTTCCTTCGCGACGCCCTACCGCATCGCGCGCGTTATCCTGATGCCATGGGCGAGGTCAGGTTTTCTGCCATGCCGCCGCATGGAGTCGGTCCTATCATGCTTCGGCGATTGGCACAATTTGCAGTACTGCTGGAATCTTGGGCGCGGATCTTGGCCCCCGCGCTCTTCTTGGAGCCTAACTCGCGCAGCGATTTCGACGACTGGGTGTTCTGGGGTACAGAGTTGTCCAGCCGCGTGTTTCAATGCTGGGCTTTCTGTGGGCTGTTTGCTACCCTGAAGGGACTGCGCAGGAGAGGTGCTTCCTTGGCTCCAGCATGTGCCATGCCGCGTGGCACAGTTCGTCGGTGGGGAGGGCTCGGCTATACCATCACCTCTCGACATGATGGGGCACGGTCGAATCGTCGCGGCTGTCAGCATGGAGGCAATGTGCAGACGAACACATGCTCTCACGTGGCTGGCCTCATCATCAGGTTTACTTTGCTGTTCACCCTGGCTCGGCAGAAACAGTGGTTGAGGAATCGTGCCCCGACAGTTCTACTCGCTCGATTGCATCGTGGCTTCCACCGTCTTGTCGTGACCATCATGAGCAGGACCCGCTGTTCGCTCAGGACCCGCCGACGCGTCATGTACCTCAGGGGGTGCAAGGTGATCAAGGACACCTGCGTCGCCTGCAGCTGCTGGGCGCTATTTCTCGATGGGCGGAGCAGTGGAATTCCAGCAATGGATGGAGTGGTGTGTTCCATACGTGGCAGACTTATTACGCTATGGTGACTTTCGGTGTCTTTTCAGCACCCCATCGCGCGGTGCCTTGGACGCAGTGACCTGCACCTCGGAGCGATGGACTACGGCGATCGAACTTTGTATGAGTGGCTGGTACTCGTCGGCAACTCCCAGGGAAAAGGCGCGCCAGCATCTCCGTCAACCGTGGCCCCGCCATGATCATCGTCGCGTGCGCTCCCTTCGGCAACGTGCCCTCGTACACCTTCGGCAACGGGACTGGGCCGCCGATTTGACGCGTATGAGTGAAGCGGAAAAGGCTGAACTCCTTCGGATGCGCCAGGTATTTCCGTCTGGGCCTCCGGCGTCGCTCAACCCACTCTCGCGCCTCCTGCTGCACCTTGTGCCTGAGGATGGCGGCTGCAACGACAGCGACGCTCCGTTCCCGCCCGACGAGGACAACCGCAGCGTCGACTCCGTCGGCTACCCTGCGCCCACAGGCCTGGACATGGAGCACATGGAGGCTACTGCTGTGGCGAGCGGCGTGGGCGCCCCCGATGGCGACGACGCCGGGATGGCGGCCGACGAATATTCACATCATGTTGGACCGATCTTGGCAGACGAGGAATTCGAAGCTCGAGTACAGGCTGCCGCGCGTCGCTCGAGGATGGACACAGGCGGGCCGTCTGACCCTACGGCCTCCTCTTCTAGGCTACCAGCCGCAGCTCCTCTTTCCCCTACGGAGCCACATGAGACAACCTCTTCCAGCAGCTCCGACGACGGCTTTAACGAGACGATGGCGGCGCACGGGCTTGGGGCCACATATCCAGATGGGTCAGTTGGTGGCGCTGCGAGGCTGACAATGGCAAGTCGCGCTTCGGGTGCTTCTCCCTCGGGGGCCGTGGCGCCTGCTACCTCGTCGGCTTCTGCTACAGCGAGTGCAGATACCCTCAATGGACTGCGGCATTGGAGTGCTGCTGTTCGTGATGCCCTGTATGTCGCTCGATCGGCCTCGGAATCTCCAGTGTCGCTCTGAGACCGACAGATGGCGTACGCGGTGGGCTACTTGAACGAGAACTACGACCTTTCGGACGAGCAGCGGAGCCTGGTTATCTGGATGCTTCAGAGCCCTGGTAGTGTACTGGAAGGCGACGAAGACGGCGGTCTGGGCCTCGAGCTGCTGGGGTCGGGCAGCGAGGGCGACAACCGATCTGGGCCAGGCCCTGCTCAACCTTCTCAGCTGGGGCACAAGGTTTGGGCGCTTCTCGACCGCGTGTTAATGGGTTCACCAATCGTGTTCGCGTTTCCTGGCAGGCTAACCTTACGGGAGCATCACCGCAACCTGCTGGGACTCTCCCTGGTCACGTTCAACCTGATGATGCTGTCGCTGCGGATGCCCAATCCTCTGGCAGTGCAGTTCATGGTGATGATGTGCCTCCCGATGCTGTGGCTGCCGCTTCCTTCTCGACACCTGCTGCTGCGACTTCAGCTAACAATGACCTGCTGCGATGAGGATGTCTTGGCTCTTTTCTTGGAAGCGGAAGAGGATGAAGGCAACGACTTCGCTGCGGCCCAGTCCGAGGTTGTGGTTTCTGCTGCTTCACCAGAGGACCCAGAATATCCTGATGACCAACATGCGGAGCTTTCTGCCCTGGTTCTGACTACCCCTGCGGTGCGAGCTTCAGCTACTGAAGATGTGCCGACCGACGGCCTTGGCAATAGCGTCATCCTAATGATGGCTGGTGGCGATTCAACAGTTGGTGTCAGTTCTGGTGATATGCCAAGCGGTGAAGGCGTTCCTGGGCTAGACGATTCAGATCAACGTGGTGCCTTCCCTGATCATGTTCGCAGTGCGATGGCTGGCCACGCACTTCTTCCTGCTGATCTTGCAAATGCTGGAGGTGTTCTCCCTGCGGACGGCGACGGTGTCGCCCTTCTTGCTGGTCCTGTTCCTGATGCTGGGCCTCTTCTACTTGACGGTGCTGCCGTCGCTGGCTCGTCGCCCGACGTCGCCAGCTTCCACCACGACGACTTCGGCGACCAGCTCGTCTCCACGGCGGAGGACCTGAGGACAGGCCCCGTGCGGGCCGCGGGCGGCGCGCCCCGTGCTGCATAGAGCGGTGCGGCTGGGATGGGGGCTCTCCTTGAGGCGTGGGCTCCTCCTCCTCCTCCTCCACCTCCTCTTCCTCCTCCTCCTCCTCCTCCTCCTCCTCCTCTCCCTCCTCCTCCTCCTCCTCCTCCTCCTCCTCCTCCTCCTCCTCTTCCTCCTCCTCCTCCTTTTCCTCCTCCTCATCCTCCTCCTCGGGTCGCCTACGGCCGGGGGGAACCGTGCAGGGCGGAGGCCGCGTTGGCGGGCGGGGGCGGGCGGGGGGGCCAGGCGATCGCAAACATGGAATGGAGGGGGCGTGGATTATCGACGGGTCCCGTTTCCATGGCGATCGATTTTTTCATTCATTGTTTAGCCGATTGGCGCGCCCCCCCCCTCCCCTCCTCCATGGAGTAGATCTTGGCTGTTTTTTGGCGCCTGTTTCAGGCAGGTGAAGCCTCCCCTCATAGGACGCACTGCTCCAAACAGTCGCACGCAGAGGTCCAGAGCCAGACCCCCCCCATCCACCCCCTTCCGCCCAATGTCGAAACGCCGAACAAAACATGCTCACTTAGCGACGGGCCCCATTTGCATGAGAAATCGCGGATTTCCGCCGCCGAGCGTGGCGGCACGAGCAGAATTTCGGGTAGGGCACCTTCCCGATCCAAGTTGTTTGCGACCGCGCGCCAAACCCATGGATCGCTAGTCCATGTTTGCGCGCCCCCGATATCATCCACAATCGAAGTCAGTGCGAGGTCATGATCTTGAGAGTGGGTTTAAGGATCCATGTGCTCCATAAGCAGCCGCACCTGTACCTTTCATGCCACCATCACGCCCAAGGTTACGAACAGCTTCGGAGTTGTCCTTGGCCATTGTTTTATTTCTTCTAATGATCAGCCACAGTCTTTGTGCTGTGGTTTTGTGTTGTCGTCGTTGTCGTCGTAGTCGGAAGAGGTGGGGCGGATAATGAGAAGGACGAGCAGAAGAAGGGGAGGTCTTACACGTTGACGTCCACCTTGCTGTCCTCAGTATGAGTATTTCCCACGGGTGTGCCCACCTCGTACAGGTGCCCGAGGTCTGCGGGGCCTTTGATAGTTGCCGCGAGGGAGTACAGTGGAAGCCTCTGGTGTCGCCAACAAAGACACACCTCTCTTTAGCTTTCCTCATAGCCCTGGTCCTCCGCCACCATGCCTGCCCTTTCTCCTCCGGCACTCTTCCCTCTCTCCGCCCCTCCGTCCCGTCGTCTCCCTTCTCCTTCCCCCATCCCCTCCCCTCCCTCGGCCCATTCTCCCCTCCTTCGCCCTCCCTCCTTCGCCCTCCTTCCTCATCTCTCCCCCCCCCGCCGCCCCCCTTCGCCCTCTTCTCTACCTCCCTGCCCTCCTGTAGTGCCGATCCGCGGCCCCGGCAACCCGGGCGCCGGGGCCAGGCGTGCCGACAGGAGAGGCTCCGAAGCCGCCACGCGAGGGGACGGGTGCCCCTCGGGGAGGTATAGTGCTCAGGACCTAGGCGGAAGACCGCCCGAGTGGGCTGTTGACGACAGGGCCCCTCCTCTCCTCCTCCTCCTCCTCCTCCTCCTCTCTCCTCCTCCTCCTCCTCCTCCTCCTCCTCCTCTCCTCCTCCTCCTCCTCTCCTCTTCCTCCTCCTCCTCCTTTTTCTCGTCCTCCTCCTCGCCTCCTCCTCCTCCTCCTCTCCTCCTCCGCCTCCTCTCCTCCTCTGCCCTTCTCCTCCTCCTCTTCCTCCTCCTCCTTCTCCTCCTCCTCGTCCTCCTCCGTCCTTTTCCTCCTTCCTCCGTCCCTCCGTCCCCCGTCCTCCCTCCTCCTCCTCCTCCTCCTCCTCCCTCCTCCTCCTCCTCCTCCTCCTCCCCTCCTCCTCCTCCTATTCCTGTCCTCCTCCTTTTCCTTCTTTGTTCTCCTCCTCCTCCTCCTCCTCCTCTCTCTCCTCCTCCTTTGTCCTCCTCCTTCTCCTCCTCCGCGTCCTCCTCCGTCCTTTTCCTCCTCCTCCGTCCTCCGTCCCCCTCCCCCGTCCTCCCCCCTCCCTCCTCCTCCCTCCTCCTCCTCCTCCTCCTCCTCCTCCTCCTCCTCCTCCTCCTCCTCCTCCTATTCCCTTTCCTCCTCCTTCTCCGTCATTTTCCTTCTTCTTTGTTCTCCTCCTCCTCCTCCTCCTCCTCCTCCTCCTCCTTTGTCCTCCGCCTTCTCCTCCTCCTCCTCCTCCTCCTCGTCCCCTGCCTTCCATGCCCGATTCGCTGCCGCCTCCGCTCCCTCCTTTCTCGGGCGCTCGGTCGGTTTCTTGGTACGGCGAGGACGAGGATACATTCGTTCCAGAGCGTTCCAGAACGCTCTCAGAACTTTCCGAAACGTTCTGAGAAGACCGCGGTGGCCGAGATACCCTCCAGAGCCGCCGGATCTCGGAGATTCTCGATTTACCTTCTCCCGATGGTATCCTCGTCCTGGCTTCGTCTTGCCTCTCCCCTGCAAGGGCACCACCTCCACCGTTTACCTGGCCAAGTTGGCGCAGCCGGTCCTCGGCGGCCAGTTTTCAACGGTGGCCGTCAAGGAGATCAAGGACCGGGCCGAGCCCGCTTCCCCGAAGCCACCGTGGCCTTCTCGCGTTTCCGAGTGGGCTGCCGGCAGGAGGGGGAGTTGAGTAGGGCCGAGGGTCAGGGAGCGCCCTCTTCTTAAGGGACGACAAGGTGGCCAAGAACTAACACATTACCCTGTGACGTACCCAACTCAAGTTGCATCAAATGACATAGGAGTTGGCCCAAACTTGCCAGAACAATGCCATGTCGCCGCGGCGCTCGGCCAAAGGCTTCAACCTGGTTGTAGGTAGTGCAAGAAGCGAGCGAGGCCTGGCTCGCCCGCCAGCCTCCCTGCCTCCTTCCTGCATTGTTCACTGCGGGAGCCAAGCGCTCGGAGGCGCGCCGCCAGGCCTGCGGGCGGCTCGCGACAGCGCCCCGCGGGACCCCCCAACCGTTCTCGAGAGGGGCAGCAGTTTCGCAGATCGCAGCCCCCCAGGAGCGGCGAGGTCTAATCTGATTTTGGGTGGTGCCTCACCCCGCCGGACCCCCCAGCAGGCTTCGAAGCTCGCGACAGTTTCGCAGGTCGCAGCCCCCCAGGGGTGCCGAGGCTTGATCTGAGATGGGGTGGTGCTTCATTCCGCTTGCCCCCCCAGCAGCCCTCGAAAGTTGCGACGGTCTCGCAGATCGCAGCCCTCCAGGGATGGCGAGGTGTATTCTGACTGTTGGTGGTGCTCATTCCGCTGGACCCCCCGAGCAAGCCTCGAAACTGGTGATCGTCGCAGATCGCCCCCCCCCCCCCCCGGGATGGCGAGGTCTAATCTGAGTCTGGGTGGTGCCTCTCCCCGTCGACCCCCTCGGCAGCCGAGAACGTGGCGACACTTTCGCAGGTCGCGGCCCCCCAAGGGCGGCGAGGCCTACTCTGATTCTGGGAAGTGCCTCATTCCGCTGGACCCCCCAACAGCCCTCGAAAGTTGCGACGGTTTCGCAGATCGCAGCCCCCCCAAGGATGGCGAGGTCTAGTCTGAGTCTGAGTGGCCCAGCAACCGTCGAAAGTGGCGACGGTTTCGTAGATCGCAGCCCTACAAAGATGACCAGGTAGGAAGCAAGCTTGCTGGCAGGAAGGAGCGAGGTAAGACGCAGCAGGGATGAGAGAAGAGGGGGGGGGAACGGCAACGAAGGTCGCGACCGCAGGGCTCGATTCAAAACGAGTACCCAACGCAGGAGGGTTGGGAAACATGGGGCGACCAAATCTTGGTTTGATGCCGGGTGCGGTGCATCAAGTTCAGCGTGACCGGACATGTTGGTTGCGCCCGTTGACGTCCGTTTCGGGTGTTCGGCAAACCTGACCCGACAGCCCTATTCAAAGGAGGAGGAGCGAAATTCTAGACGTTTCGCGTATCCCCACCAGTTCCCAGACCTTTCAACTCGGCGCCTGCGCTTCCGCTTGCGCCCGCGAGGAAAAAAATATATATCCCCACCAGCCCATCCAGAAACGACGCCCAGGCGAGTAGAGGCCGTCCTGACGGTTTTTCGGCGTCTTGGGTGCCTCGGGGGGGCCTCTTTGGGCCGCTTGGGATCCTCTTGGGGGCCTCCTGGGGGCCTCTTGGGGGGCTCTTGGGGCCATCTTGGGGCACTCTTGGGGCCTCCTGGGCGCTTCTTGGGGCCATCCTGGAGGAGATGGATCACAGGAGGGGGGGGGGCACTAATTAGCGTCCCCCCTCAGGAGGCCACAATGGGACCAAAGCCCAAGTAAAATCAATGATGCTGGCTTCCTCGCCGAGGCCGTTTTGGACGCCGTGACACCTCCCCGCCCCTCCCGTCCTGGTCCAAGGGGAGGCGTAGGGGGAGGGGTAAACCCCTCCCCGAAGGGGAAGAGGGAGGGGTGGAAGAGGAAACGCCCTAAACCACCGACGCCCAGAGGGCTGGTGAGATTCATCGAGAACAAGGGAACCCGTTTTACCCCCAATAATACGATGACGGCTTGGCCTCGTTCAGGTCCCCGTCTTCGCATCAGCGATAACAGATCCGGACGGCTGGTACTGAGGCATCTGCAGCAATCTATAATGTTTGGCCCTCCCAACTTACTTCCCCTCCCCAAGGGTTAATTAGGGGTACTTACACTGCTTATAAGCATAGGCCTGGGGCGTTGGGCGGAGCTCGAGGTCGACGTCACCGTCGTCGGGTGCGCGGCCCTGCTTGCACGCATGCTGCAGTCTACAGCGCCTGGCCAGCAGACCCCTTTCCCCCCCCCTTGGTTGGGGCTGGTGTCCCAGAGGGCGTCCCATTGCCGGGGGAACCGCCATGTTCGGGGGGCGGTGGGGGAGCCTGCTGGCTCCCGACCACAGAGCGCCGGGCGGAACAGGCCCGCGCCCGCCGGGGGAGGAGGACCAGGGCACACCCAGGAGGCAGCGTCGATGCGGCTGCGCACCCTCCCCGCGCAAGCGCTGTCGGAGTATTCCCAAGAGGCCTACGCCAGCCCGGCGACCCCGAGGAGAGGAGATGTGTGGCCTGTGGCTTCCAGTTCGTATGTGTTGTTTGCTTCGTCCTCCGCGTCTGGTGCGAGCCTTCCTGGGGGGACCCTTCGCGGCCGGGAGCGTCCTCTCTTGGAGCACTTCCGGGGCGCCTGCGGGCTTGACGAGGCCCTCTGCGGGCTGCTTGGGGCCGCCTTGGGGGGCACGGTTGGCAGCCTCTGGGGGCCAACATGGCTCGCGGGGCGGAGAGGGGAAGGGAACGGGCGCCAGAGGAACGAGCGGGGAGAAAGGATGGGTTGGGGAACGGGAAAGGGGAGGGGCGGAGAGCGCGGAGGGGAAGTTGGGATTTTTTGCAGGGGGGATGAGAGGGGCAGGGGATGATCGACTGCCACGGGGGAGATGGGTGGAAGAGGAGCAGGTGAGCAGGGCTGGGCAGTATGAGGGCGAGGAGGTGGAGGGGAAGGGAGAAGAGGGTGAAGGGCAACGATAGGTGGAGGCGCGGGGAGGCCAGGGAGGGCGGGTGCAGATGCGAGGGTCGTCGGTTGGAGGGGGGGGGGATGCGGGAGAGTGGAGAGGCGGGATTAAGATGGGGGAGTAGAAGATGGAGAGGGGCAAGGAGACGGGAGAGGGAGAATGCGGTTGAGGAGGACTGGAATGAGGCTCAGATTGGGGGGGGCGGATGGGATGACGGCGACGCGTAGCAGCCAGGGGTGGAGGGAGAGGGGAAGGAGGGGAAGGACGGGTGAGGATAATGATGAGGAGGATGACGACGCCGACGACAAGGAGGCGGATCATGGCCACGATGCAAAACGAGGACAGCAGTGGGAGGAGAGGGAGGACGGGGGGCACACCCGAGGAAGAAGAGGGCGACGACGAGAAGGGCGATGAGGACGAGAGTGTGATCGAGGAGGAGGAGGAGGAGGAGGGGAAAGAGGAGGAGGAGGAGGAAGTGGAGGAGGAGGGGAAAGAGGAGGAGAAGGAGGAGAGGGAGTAGGAGGAGTAGGGGGAAGAAGAGGAGGAGGAGGAGGAGGAGGAGGAGGAGGAGGAGGAGGAGGAGGGGAAGGGCGGGGGGGGCTTCTTGGGTTTCGACGGTTTTGCCACGGAGAGCGTGACGCTCCCACGCCAATAAGCCGATGGGCGTCCCGGGTTCTCAGGGCAGGGTGCCTTGCGGAGGGTGTCTCGTGGTCGGGCCCCCTTTTGTGGGGTCACTCTTGCGTGTAGCCTCCTCCGCGGGGACGAGGACGAGGACTCCTCCTCCTCCTCCTCCTCCTCCTCCTCCTCCTCCTCCTCCTCCTCCTCCTCCTCCGCGCAGCCGACTGCCCTGCGCGCGCGGAGGGCCAGATCGACAAGCCCACGCTGAAGGCCGTGCAGCGCGAGCTGTTCGTGCTCAGCAGGGCGGGCCTCCCCCCGGGGGGGGGGGGGGAGGGCGCCGACGCCTCTCCGCACCCGACGACGAGGACGAGGACGAGGACGAGGACGACGACGACGACGACGACGACGACGACGACGACGACGACGAGGACGAGGACGAGGACGAGGACGAGGACAACGCCGACGAGGAGGAGGACGACGAGGACGACGACGAGGACGAGGACGAGGACGAGGACGAGGACGAGGACGAGGTCCGAGGCCTGGCCAGGCGTCTTGGGGGGCGGCGTCGTCCTTCCGCGTGGTGCGCCTCCGCGAGAGGCCGCTCGCCGCCACGCGGCGGGCTGCTGCCCCTGCGGGCCTGCCGGCCGCAGCGCGTTCCCCGCGGAGAGGTCCCCGGGAGGGTCGGCGCTCGAGGCCCCCCGTGCGGGCACGAACGGTAGCCACGTCCAGTGCGCCGTGGGTGTCCGCAGGCGCGCGAAGGGCGGGATGGCCAGCGGCGAAGTGGGAGAGCCAGCCGTGGGACGGCGCGGTTCGTGGCGAAGCCACCCGTAGGAGCGCGTGGCTCGCGTGCTCCCACCACTCGCCGTGCCGTTCTCGTTCGGTGCATCTGCGGATCTGAAATGTAGGAATCGGTGTTCCGTGATTTCCTGCATCCTGTTGTGCGTGAGCTCGGCGTCACAAAAAGTTATCCTGGCGACGGATCCAACCATATGCAGTTGTGAACACCGCAACTGCAAAGCTCCCTATGGGGCCACAACACGTGTGAGGGGTGTGCCAAAATGGGGCGGCGCCGCCATGCGGGCTGCGCCACTGGGACCCTAGATGGAGCTCCCTGTGGGGCCACGAAACGTGTGAGGGGTGTGCCAGAATAGGGCGGAGGCGCCATGCGGGCTGCGCCACTGGGACCTGAGGTTGAGCTCCCTGTGGGGCCACGAAACGTGTGATGGGTGTGCCAAAATGGAGCGGCTGCGCCATGCGGGCTGCGCCACTGGGACCCTAGATGGAGCTCCCGATGGGGCCACGAAACGTGCGAGGGGTGTGCCAGAATGGGGTGGCGGCGCCATGCGGGCTGCGCCATAGGGACCTTCGGTGGAGCTCCCTATGGGGCCACGAAACGTGTGAGGGTTGTGCCAAAATGTGGCGGCGGCGCCATGCGGGCTGCGCCACTGGGACCTTAGGTGGAGCTTCCTATGGGGACACGAAACGTGTGAGGGGTGTGCCGAAACAGAGATATGCGGAGAGCAAAGGCAAGGAGGGGGAGGAGGGAGGAGGAGGAGGAGGAGGAGGAGGAGGAGGAGAAGGAGGAAGGAGGGAGGAGGAGAACGCGGGGCACCGTCTCTTCAAAACGAGGACCCAACACCACAGGATGGGTAATTAGGGAAAAACATCGCGCCTCCAGGGGGCAGCTTGATCCATATCCAGTGCATATCCAGTGCACGTCGGGCTTCTGGTGAGGGGGTCCCGAAGCTCCAAGCTGCAATGGCAATGGACAAACGTATGCACCGCACCCCCAGGGGCCAGACCCCCTCGTCGCGCCGGTAAACAAAAAATCCCCTGCAGGTGCGTTCTCCTCCTTGTCGGTCTCGCCCAGGCGCCCGTGCGGATTGCCTCTGCCGCGCTGCGACGTAAACAAAACAAATTCCCCAATCAGTGCTTGCACTGAAGGGGTCTTAGCGGAAGTTGAAAGATTTGGCGAAAGTTTCCCGCCGATTTTGGTAGCAGGCTGGGTTCCCGGTTCTGGGATCCCGGGTTCCCTCTTAGTGGTTCCGGGCCGATTTCGGGGGTTTTAGGTTCCCGTGCTCCAGGGTTCCCGGTCGATCTCCTCAGCGAAAACCACCCATTGATTAGGGTGTTTCTCTGGTGTAATCCTCCTCCATGCTTCGGTTTTGGTTAGGGCCCCGGGGCAGTCAAACAAGTATCCAGCTGCCTACGGCCAGTCCCGCAAGCGTGCCTGGGTTGTGGGTTTTAGGCCCGGCGGATGTCCGTTGGAATCTTCTGGGAAGCTTCTCGGGGGCATCTTCGAGGCAGTTTTGAGGGCTCTCGGGGGTCGTTTTCGGGCCTTTTGGGGGCCTCTTGGGGCATCTTGGGCGACTCTTGGGGCCTCCTGTGGGCTCCTTGGGGCGGAATGCTCGGATTTGTGGTTCGTGTTTCTGTTCTGGGGTCCCTTTGGGGGCCGTCTTGGGGCCCTCTGTGGCGCCTCTTGGGCCGTCTTGGGGCGCTCGTAGGCCGTCTTGGAGGTGGCCTCCTGGGCCGTTTTGGGGTGGTCCTGGGGGCTTCTCGGACCGTCTTGGAGCGGAGGAAAACCCGAAACGCGAGCCGAAAAGCCGAAATTTAGCCCACGTGGGGGAGCATACAGAATGATGATCATGTGAATATGTGTATGATTTGTTTCTCTCTCTCTCTCTCTCTCTTCATCTCTCTTTGGTTTCCTCTCCCTCTCTCTCTCTCTCTTTGTTCTCTCTCTCTCTCTCCGTCTTTCACTCTCTCTCTCTCTATCTTTGGCTTTCTCGCTCTCTCTCTCTCTCTCGCGCGCGCCATTCTCCTGTCTAGCCCAGCGGAGCGCGCCAGTTGAGGATACGGCCCCTCCAATTCAAACAATTGTTGACGCCTGCGCTGGGCCGCGGTCGCCCGTGCTGCGGGACTCCTGCCGCCGGGGAAGATGTGGCGGGGTGCTGTCTGTGCACTGGGCCAGAGACCAAAAGAAGGAGGAGGAGGAGGAGGCGGAGAAGGAGGAGGAGAAGGATGAGGAGGGAGGAGGAGGCGGAGACGGAGGCGGAGGCGGAGGAGGAGGAGGAGGAGGAGGAGGAGGAGGGAGAGAAGGAGGAGGTGGAGGAGGAAGAGGAG
>CAUYUJ010010074.1:0-30515 GCA_963575745.1 Prorocentrum cordatum
AGCACCAGCACGACCACACCCCAGCACTACCCGATCGGATAAATCACAGGTGCGGACCACCCCAGTGCGGACCACCCAAGCACGACCACAACCCCAGCACGACCCCACCCCAGCACGACCCCACCACAGCACGACCCACGCCCCAGCACGACCACACCCCAGCACGACCAACACCAAGCACACCACACCCCATCACGCCCCAGACCCCAGCACGACCCCACCTCTAAGCACGACCACCCCCAGCACGACACGACCCCAGAACGACCACACCCCAGCCCGACCCCACCCAAGCACGACCCCACCCCAGCACGACCACACCCCAGCAGGACCACACCCCAGCACGACCACATCCCAGCAGGACCCCACCGCAGCAAGACCACACCCCAGCACGACCACACCCCAGCACGACCTCACCCCAGCACGACCACACCCCAGCACGACCACGCCCCAGCACGACCACGCCCCAGCACGACCACGCCCCAGCACGACCACCCCCCAGCACGACCACCCCCCCAGCACGACCACCCCCCAGCACGACCACCCCCCAGCACGACCACACCCCAGCACGACCACTCCCCAGCACGACCACACCGCCTTGGTTGAGTTGTTGCCTGTCGTCGTGGAATGTTTCGTGGGGTGTCTCGTGGAATGTTTCGCGGGGTGTCTCGTGAAATGTTTCGTGAGGTGTCTCGTGGAATGTTTCGTGAGGTGTCTCGTGGGATGTTTCGTGAAGTGTCTCGTGGGATGTTTCGTGAGGTGTTGCCCAGTTTGGTATCGTGAAAACGTGTCCATGCTCCACATGTCTATATCCCTTTCCGGGTTCGTGGGTCCATCATGTTTTGTGAAGGCTGTTGAGACCGTGGTGGCCGTGGGTGTGGTGGCCGTGACCGTCGCGCCCGTGGCTGTGTGTCCGCGGCCGCTGGCCGTGGTGGCTGTGGCGGTAGCCGTGGCCGTGATGGCCGGGCCGTGGCGGCCGTGGCCGTGCTGTCTGTGGCCGTGGTGGCTGTCGGCCGTGGTGACCGTGACCGTTCTCGGTGGTGGCCGTGGTCGTGGTGGCCATGGCCGTGGTGGCCGTGGCCGTGGTGGCCGTGCCGTGGCCGTGGTGGCCGTGCCCGTGGTGGCCGTGGCCGTGCTTGCTCTGGCCGTGGTGGTGGTGGCCCTGGCCGTGGTGGCGCCGTGGCCGTGGTAATGGTGGCCGTGGCCATGGTGGCCTGCTTTGATGGCTGTGGCCGTGCTCGCTGTGCCGGGGTGGCCTTCGCCGCTGGCCGTGGTGATAGCCTTGGCCGTAGCTGCCGTGGCCGTGATAGCTGTGGCTGGTTGCTCTAGCCGTGGTGGCCCTGGCCGTTGCCGTGGCTGTGGTGGCCGTGGCCATGGTGGCCGGGGCCGTGGTGCCGTGGCCGTGGTGGTCGTGGCCGTGGTGGCCGTGTCGGTGGTGGCCGTGGCCGTGGCCGTGGTCGTGGTGGCCGTGGTGGCCGTGGCCGTGGTGGCCGTGGTGTGGTGGCCGTGACCGTGGTGGCCGTGGCCGTGGTGGGCGTGGCCGTGGTGGCCGTGGCCGTGGTGGCCGTGGTGGTCGTCGTGGCCGTGGCCGTGGCCGTGGCCGTGGCCATCGCCTTTGCCGTGGCCGTGGTGGCCATGGCCGTGGCCGTGGCCGTGGCCGTGGCCGTGGCCGTGGCCGTGGCCGTGGTCGTGGTCGTGGCCGTAGTCGTGGCCGTGGCCGTGGCCGTGGCCGTGGCCGTGGCCGTGGGTGGCCGTGGCCGTGGCCGTGGCCGTGGCCGTGGCCCTGGCGTGGCCGTGGCCGTGGCCGTGGCTGTGGCCGTGGCCGTGGCCGTGGCCGTGGTCGTGGCTGTGGCCGTGGCCGTGGCCTCGGCTGTGTGGGCCTGCGCATGTGTAGAAATCTGTTTTCATTTCCGACCTGAGCATGTCCTTAAACTGCTCGGTACACACGTGAGGGGAGAAATCCCAGTCCATGGGCGACCATCCCGATAACTGGCGGCCGACCATCCCAAGAACTGGCGGGCACCGGACCCAAATTCCGAAGGGGCGACCATCCCAAGAACTGGCGGGCGACCATCCCAAGAACTGGCGGGAGACCGGGCCCAAGAACCGGCGGCGCGGCGAGTTGCCACTACTGCTGGGGCCTCACGTCGCCCCTGGGACATAGTCACATGGTCATAGGGCTGAATGCCAAGAAAGAGCACGTGGCGCGAGAGTCCCTAAAGACGCCAGGGCCAGAGCGGGAAGTATGTCGTTCCTGGGGCAAGCGCTAGCTGGAAGTAGTCTAGGATTCGATGCCCGCTTTAGTGCCAGGGCCGATGAGATAATTTTCTGGTGATGTCTAGCTTGTTGCGGGTTCGCAGCCGCCAGAGCCAACCTCCTGGCCGGTCATTGGAACAGGAATGGAGGACTGAGTCGGTCAGAAGTACTTGCGACCGCTGATCGCACTCAGCGGTATTGGGGATGGAGGAGAAAGGGACAACCACGAAGAAATTGCATTGTGTGGCGGAGTTGAATGTTTCGCGGTGGCTTCTCCCCCAGCCGCGAAGCGGCGATGGGCTGAGTCGGTCAGAAGTGCCGGCGACCGTTGATCGCTCTCAGCGGTGTTTGGGACGGAGGAGTAGGGGAAAACAATGAAGAAAATGTATTGCATGGCGGAGTTGAATGTTTCGCGGTGGCTTCTCTCCCAGCCGCGGCCGCGGCTGCTGCAGTGGCTGCTGCCGCGGCTGGGAGCGGGGGAGCTATCGTGAATTTTTCGCGGTGGTTTCCTTTTTCCAGCCGCGGCCGCGGCTGCGGTCGGGGCTGCGGCTGCGGCCGTGGCTGGGAGGGGGGAACTATCGCGAATTTTTCGCGGTGGTTTTCTTTTCCCGGCCGCGGCTGCGGTCGGGGCTGCGGCTGCGGCCGTGGCGAGGGGGAAACTATCGCGCTTTTTCCCGGAAAGGGCAAAGGCCCAGGGTTCTCTTTTAGTATGTAAACATAGTCCCCCGTGCCCAACTTGAAGGAGGCCGGCGAAAATATTCCCTGATAAATATCGAGGTCGAAGGAGGCCGGCGAAATTATTTTTGAGGATGTCTCGAGCGAAGCGCTTGTTTTTGAAATCCCGATCGATAAATCACAGGGTGCGGGCCACTTTTTCGCGCGTTGAGGATGTCTCGAGCGAAACGCTTGCTCCGCAGAGTTTGCCGAGGATGTCTCGAGCGGAGCGCTGGATTCGCTGAGCCGACCGCGACGCGGAAAAGCGCCCCGCGCGAAGGAATTTCGATGATGTCTCGCGCGCGCCGGCGTCCGCGGCGAGGAATTTTCGAGGTGTCTCGACTAATTCGTTTGTTTTCTAGGATCCTCTTGGGATTTTGTGGGAAATTCTCGAGCGAAATGCACGAACCCCCCCAGCACACGACCCACCCCCAGCACGACCCCACCCTAGCACGACCATACCCCAGCACGACCACACCCCAGCACGACCAGACCCCAGCACGACCCCACCCCAGCACGACCCCACCCCGGCACGACCATACCCCAGCACGACCACACCCCAGCACGACCCGACCCCAGCACGACCCTACCCCAGCAAGACCACACCCCAGCACGACCACACCCCAGCACGACCTCACCACAGCACGACCACGCCCCAGCACGACCACGCCCCAGCACGACCACGCCCCAGCACGTTTTTGACCAGCCCGACAATCAACGCCTAGATTGGCGACGAATCCCCCCAGCCGAACCACCCCCCAGCACGACCACCCCCCAGCACGACCACACCCCAGCACACGACTTCTCCCCAGCACGACCACGACCCATCAACGACCACACCCAGCACGACCACACCCAGTCGCACCCCCGTGGAAATGTTCGGTGTGGCGTCTGGTTGATGTGGGTGCCTGTTCGCGGGGTGTCTCGTGGAATGTTTCACGGGGTGTTTCGTGGAATGTTTCGTGAGGTGTCTCGTGGAATGTTTCGTGAGGTGTCTCGTGGGATGTTTCGCGGGGTGTCTCGTGGGATGTTTCGTGAGGTGTCGCCCAGTTGGGTATCGTGAAAACGTGACCATGCTGCGCGTGTCTATATCCCTTTCCGGGTTCGTGGATCCATCATGTTTCGCGGTGGTTTCCTTCTCCGGGCCGCGGCCGCGGCTGCGTCCGCGGCTGCGGCTGCGGCCGTGGCTGGGAGGGGGAAACTGCTGAGATGAATGTCGGCTCCTAAGGGTATGAAGGTGGTTGGAGTGCGCACTAGACCCACCTGCAAGCCAGCAGCATGATGCTATAGCTACGTAGCTTGTTTGTCATTTTTAGCTAAAAAGTCCATGTGGATTTCCATGAGCCAATATAGACAGTCGTAGAGGTTCAGCTGTTGTTAAGTAGGTTATTGGTTCAACAGAGCTTTTCATAGTATATGTGCTAAACTGCTTATCGAATGCTCAACGTAAATGGTTATCGTAGATTTACAGAAGAACTAGTTTGTTTTAACATCGAACTTCGGCCTATGCTAACACCCAAGAAATCCGTTTTCAAAGATTCAATATGTGCATTTTCGTGTTTAACATGTAGCTTCCAGCACAACAACATGTAGCTTCCGAAGCGTTGCAAGCATGAAACCCATGCTGGGCCACAAACGCAAAAACACGAACCAGCGTCGCATATTTGTCAGGATTTGAACATCGAGTTTGGGCCAACCGTGTCTGCACGCCCCATCATTCGGGCAGTCGAATTGTGTTCCGCGTGGTTCTTAGCCTTGCAAATCCATATTGCAGCTTCGGTATCACCCCGCGAATCGCTTCAGGGCCCGTTCGGCCATGGCGCATGCCATCATCATTTTTCCCGGAAAGGGCTTAGGCCCAGGGTTCTCTTTTCCTATGTAAACATATCCCCCCGTGCCCAACTTGAAGGAGGCCGGCGAAATTATTCCCTGATAAATATCGAGGTCGAAGGAGGCCGGCGAAATTATTTTTGAGGATGTCTCGAGCGAAACGCTTGTTTTTGAAATCCCGATCGATAACTCACAGGGTGCGGGCCACTTTTTCGTGTGTTGAGGATGTCTCGAGCGAAACGCTTGCTCCGCAGAGTTTGCCGAGGATGTCTCGAGCGAAACGCTTGTTTTGCAGAGCTGACCGCGACGCGGAAAAGCGCCCCGCGCAAAGGAATTTCGATGATGTCTCGACTAATTCGTTTGTTTTTGTACGATTTCCTGGAAAATTGTTGGGGGCATTCTTCTTCGAGCTAGTGATTATGTGTTCAAAGACCCACGACACATGCCCCTGCACAACCCCGCACCCGCGCGACGGCCCCAGACGCCCACCCCAGCACGACCCCACCCCAGCACGACCCCACCCCAGCACGACCATACCCCAGCACGACCACACCCCCGCACGACCCGACCCCAGCACGACCCTACCCCAGCAAGACCACACCCCAGCACGACCACACCCCAGCACGACCTCACCACAGCACGACCACACCCCAGCACGACCACGCCCCAGCACGACCACGCCCCTGCACGACCACGCCCCAGCACGACCACCCCCCAGCACGACCACCCCCCCAGCAAGACCACCCCCCAGCACGACCACCCCCCAGCACGACCACACCCCAGCACGACCACTCCCCAGCACGACCACACCCCAGCACGACCACACCCCAGCACGACCACACCCAGTCGCACCCCCGTGGAATGTTTCTGCGTGTCCTGGTTGAGTGGTTGCCTGCTCGTGGGTGTCTCGTGGAAATGTTTTCACGGGTGTCTCGTGCACTTTTTCGTGAGGTGTCTCGTGGTAAATGTTTTTTCGTGAGGTGTCCTCGTGGGATGTTTCGCGGGGTGTCTCGTGGGATGTTTTTGTGAGATTTCGCCCAGTTGGGTATCGTGAAAACAGGCCATGCTGCGCATGTCTATATCCCTTTCCGGGTTCGTGGGCCCATCATGTTTTAAACGAGCGTGGGCTTTGAATGTGCGGATAAGAGGGGGGGGGCATGCAATCCATCGGGTGGATGAGGGGCCTGGAACGCTTTACTTGCGATGCATACGTTCATCATTGCACTTGCATGTGCCTCCCGTCGTTTGCAGCCGCCTCGGCTCATAGCATCAGCTGTGGGTTTCCAGAGCTTCTCACTTACGTGCTCAGCTACCGCGTGTGCAATGGCCGAGCTTAGCCAAGCTTTCAAACAGGAGTTCCAGAAGATTTTGGACATGGAGAAAATGAAGGCGAATGAGCATTTGGATAAGCTTATGCAATGCCTTCGCGGGCACAAGCTGGTTTGCACAGTGGGCCACATTCCTCCGAAGCTTTTCCTCGCGCGTGCGGTCAATGGGGGGGGGGGGGGGGGGGGGGGTGGGGGGGGGGAGGGGGGGGGGGGGGGGTTGGGGGGGGCGGCTTTTGCTGAGCCCGCGTAACGTGCACCGCAATGCTGCTAGGATCCACGCGTGCGGGGCTGACATCCGCCAGCTATCAAATGCCCTGCGCATCGAGCTTGGGGTCGCTTGCCCCCTCCGCTGGACGCACATCGGTAAAAATAAGCAGCTGGTGGATCGAGCCCAAGGGCTTCTAGCGCCTATGAATGGGTCAGAGCGCTGCGTGACAGTCGGGCGTGGGCACGCCGCGGCTTTCTGTAAGCAGGCAGGGGTCCAGGGCAAGGCGTCTCAAAAGTCATTGCAATGCATTGACTCAGACATGATCGATATGCAAAAGCTGTTCCACAACGAGCAGTTCAAAATCATGATTGGCGAGGGCTGGAAGTGGGAGGTGGCCCCTAATGTGATCGACGAGCGATTTCCACGCTTCGCTGTTATTGCCCAGAGGGCTTTGAACACGCAGAATCACGTCGGCACTGGGGTTGGGGAGCTTGAGACTTGCATGACGTTGGCGGCGAGTGCCAATGGCCCAGGGATGCGTGAGCTCGAGAGCTGGAAAGAGTTGGCAATCGAGAGCGTTGTTCCGCTTAACGTGCCGAACGCCAAGTGCAGCAAGACTTTGCTTGAGTGTGTCGAGAATTTCGGCGGTGGCGGCGGTGCTCCACTCGTGGCGTTCATGGATTCGATTGCAAAGCAATTTGGTTGCAATGTTACGCTTGGCCAAAGTTTTTGGGAAGCGCTGACTCACGCAACTTTTTCGCCCACAACCAATTTGCATCCGTTGGTGCGGGTGTCGCTTGCTATCGCGAACCTCGCTGGCGACAAGGTTGAGAACGGCCTGGCGCGTTTGCTGGTGAAGGCTGACGTCTCGAAGGTTGCAGGCAAGCCTGCGCAGGCTGAAGCATTGATTGCTGAACGCATACTTGGCGAAGCCATGGATATCGCAAGTGGGGCTCGACGGCATTGAGGCGGCCTTGGGGCCCTTGGGGCAGCTATTCGTGAGGGTTGCTTTGAAGCCCGTGGGGGAAGAGAAGTCGGGTCGGGGGGGGGGGCGGGGGGGGGGTCGTGCACGCGTGGGGCGACGTGTGCAAATCATTCTTGAGCGGTGTCAGCTCCATCAAGGGTCAGACCGTCACGTTCGATGAGTGGAATAAGTATTCGGTCTCGAGCTGTGCAGGTGCAAATTCCAAGGCAATGCCTGCGGCGTCTGCCACGGCGGCGCTCAACGACCATAAGGGCCCTGCGTGGATTGCCAAGATGCTGGTTACTCGATCGGGTCCTTCGTAGTTCAGAAGCATGTTCCAGCCCAGAGGCTTTACGCTGTCTTCAGCATCGGCCATGCGGTCAAGCTTCACGAGGTGGTCAACCACGGCGGGGAGCCACGCGCGGCTGAAATTACATTGGAAGATCTCTTTGATAAGTGGTCGCTCTCAAAAGCTGAGCCGCCAAAGCAGATGGAGGGTGATCAGCAGCGGCCCCGTCAGTTGTACACCGACATGCAAAAGGCTATCTTGTACCGAGCTCTTCTCGAGCTAGACGCCAAGCACATGGGGATGCAAAAGCTGATCTTCTGGTGGAAACCAGATGGGGTTTGGGCCACGTGTGTGGTCAAGCAGGGTCAGCTTACATTGGTCCCAGTGGCACCGTTGGTCAACATGAGCTCGAAGAACGCGTCTAATGTGTCGGGCATGCCGCTTGGCGACAGCGCGATTGACAGCGGTGCGCCGCTTCATTTTTTCCCGGAAAGGGCTCAGGCCCAGGGTTCTCTTTTAGTATGTAAACATAGTCCCCGTGCCCAACTTGAAGGAGGCCGGCGGATTCTTTCCCTGATAAATATCGAGGTCGAAGGAGGCCGGCGGATTAAAATTTGAGGATGTCTCAGGCGAAACGCTTGTTTTTGAAATCCCGATCGATAAATCACAGGGTGCGGGCCACATTTTCGTGTGTTGAGGATGTCTCGAGCGAAACGCTTGCTCCGCAGAGATTGCCGAGGATGTCTCGAGCGAAACGCTTGTTTTGCAGAGCCGACCGCGACGCGGAAAAGCGCCCCGCGCGAAGGAAATTCGATGATGTCTCGACTAATTCGTTTGTTTTTGTACGATTTCCTGGAATTTTGGCAGGATGTATCGAGCGAAATGCACGACCCCACCCTAGCACGACCATACCCCAGCACGACCACACCCCAGCACGACCAGACCCCAGCACGACCCCACCCCAGCACGACCCCACCCCAGCACGACCATACCCAGCACGACCACACCCCAGCACGACCCGACCCCAGCACGACCCTACCCCAGCAAGACCACACCCCAGCACGACCACACCCCAGCACGACCTCACCACAGCACGACCACGCCCCAGCACGACCACGCCCCAGCACGACCACGCCCCAGCACGTCCACGCCCCAGCACGACCCTACCCCAGCAAGACCACACCCCAGCACGACCACACCCCAGCACGACCTCACCACAGCACGACCACACCCCAGCACGACCACGCCCCAGCACGACCACACCCCAGCACGACCCCACCCCAGGAGCACGACCACACCCAGTCGACCCCTGAATGTTTCGTGGGCGTGTCTGGTTGAGTGGTTGCCTGTTCGTGGGGTGTCTCGTGGAATGTTTCACGGGGTGTCTCGTGGAATGTTTCGTGAGGTGTCTCGTGGAATGTTTCGTGAGGTGTCTCGTGGGTTGTTTCGCGGGGTGTCTCGTGGGATGTTTCGTGAGATGTCGCCCAGTTGGGTATCGTGAAAACGTGACCATGCTGCACATGTCTTTATCCCTTTCCGGGTTCGTGGGTCCATCATGTTTGTTTTGCCTGTGCCGAAGCCAGGCGACAACGGCGCCAGCAAATTCGATGAAGCCGCGTTCGTGGCTGCGTACTGCTGGGTCGCGACAGCATACGATAAGAAGCAAGCCAACATGGCTACGAGCCAAGTGTCCCACGGTGGCATCATGCTGCCAGTGCTGACCAGCATTGCCGACGTCGGGCCGAACGTAAAGCTCCAGGTGTTCGTCAAGCCCAAGGCTAAGGCTGTGCCGGTCCACGAGGAGAGCGCCAATAAGCAGAAGAGGTCGTAAGCATCGCATTCAGCGCGGATGCTACATCAGGGGTGTGTTTTGTATCGCACGCGTTGCGTTATCCCAAGCTCTACGATTGAACCAGTCCAGCGCTATGCAGTGCTATAGTACATATGCTGCCGCGCCGTAGATAGGGGATGGGGTGGGGTGGGGTGGTGGTGGGGGGGGGAAGGAGGACATGAGACGAGGATTGGGGGCTGGGCGAGCCGTCGCACCGTCGGCCAGCACGAAGCTTTATGCATTGATACGTGCAAGCTGGCATGCCGATCAGCCAGGCGCTTATTAGGCAATTGATGCGGTGTTCTTGCGAGTAGCCATCGCGCCAGCGCCGTCAGAAACAAACGCAGTTCGAATCGGCTGTGCCCGATGCTGTCCCATTCTGGAGCTTCAAGGGGTAGCAATGGCCATGTGGGAGGAGGTGGGGGGATGGCGAGATTTAGCAAGGTGTAGATACGATTGCGTTTTCTCATTTGCTCGGGCGCAGCGAAGCGCGCTTCTGACTTTGCATCGGGCCTGAGGGACATAGCCTGCCCACCTTTGCCGTGCAACCGTCTGCCTGGCGCGCCCTGCCCTTGGATCGACCTATATTATGATAAATTTGACCCCCCCCCCCCCCCCCCCCCCCCCCCCCCACCCCCACCCCCCCCCCCCCCCCCCCCCCCCCCCCCCCCCCCCCCCCCCCCCCCCACCCCCCCCCCCCCCCCTCCCCCCTAATCGAAGTCCCCCCCCCCCCCCCCCCCCCCCCCCCACCCCCCCCCGCCCCCCCCCCCCCCCCCCCCCCCCCCTTCAGCAATGTTTTGGCTGGAACAACCGAGCGGGGAATAACGAGAGGGAAACGCGGAATACACGCAGGGGAAATGGGAAGGATGAAGGAGGGGATGAAGAAGGTATACGGGGTAGGCAGTGCACGGGAAGCGGGGGGGTACACGGGGGGTGTGGCATGGGGTACAAGGGGCACGGGAGTTGGGTATGGGGCATGCGGGTGGTGTATAAGGGGGTAGTACCTGCCGTGCACCCCCCCCCCCTTCCCCCCAATTTTCCCGCGCGCCCCGTGTGCCCCCTCCCGTGTACCCCCAGCGCGCTATATGCCTCCCGTGCACCCTCGCGCCCCCTCTCCTTCGTCTCCTGGCCCCGTATGACGTTGCCCCCTGCGTGTCGCGCTTCTGCGAAGTAACCGTAGCCGCGCAGGCTCAGGGGCAACCGAGCGTCTAGCATCGCGACTTGCTCTTAGCAATATGCAGACAGCTACGCTTGAACTTTCTCGAACTGTCAAGGTGGATGGACTCGAGCCAATTTGGCGGATTTTCAAGCCACATGATGTGACTACAGTGGGTGACGATACGTTTGTCTGAATCTCACCAGCGCTGTATACATTGAACAGCCTTGTGGCTTATGCTAATGATGGAGTCCCATCGGGACTGGGGCAACAGGTCGTAATTTTGAGTAGGGGGCTGAAGGCGTTGCTAGCCCAGCGGGAGCAGCAGCAGTCGGATGACTTCGCGCAGGAGCAGGAGCAGCGCGTGTGCAGCTTGTTTGAGACGCCACCGAAACAACCAAATATCGCCCAGTCCCACGCCCATAAGGCTGACATGAGGCGGGATCCTGAGGTCATGTGCTTGGACGTGGAAGTTAAAGGACGTGCTGTTCAAGTTGAGGTTCTGAGGCCTATTCATCCGTGTGACAACCTCTTTGTAGTGTATAAGCCTGATGCTTTGGCCGCGGTGATACGCATCATGAGGGGAATGGGGTTCGATGAACCGCAGGGGCGAGAGCCGGTGCCCAATAATGTTCACAAGAGGAGCGGCTTGTTCCTTGCCAAGTTTGATAAGGGGGATGGTGCGAACGGCTACAAGAAGTGCAAGACAAGCGAGGATACGGTTACTTTCCTATCTACCGATCCCTCAGAACATATCGGTGATGCTTGTAAGGGTGAAGAGGTTTCCCCGAGTGAGCTTCCCGACGACGGCGCGCCTGCGGAGTCAGAGCCAGGTCGTGGCTGAATTAGTTGTGAGCCACGTGGCTAACCATGCCCGCGTGCTTGGGGTCTGCGGGCTTCGCAATTTTATATGGATCCGTGCTGCGTCGATTGAAAAAGTCTTCAGACTGCATGTGGGCGCGTCAAGCCGCGTGGCTGCATGGGCGCGTGTCCGTGGCCCATCGGGCTCAGGATTGAGCGCGCGCGCGCTCGATAGCTTCTCGCTTGCTCGCGCGCTGACTTTGAAGGCTCCGGGGCCCGATATGGCTCCGAAGAGGCGCGCCCCACCTGGCGGCGTTGTCGATGCCGGCGTGGGCGCCGGGGTCGACCGCCTGAAGGTGGGGACCAGTGCCTTGAAGAAGGACCGTGCTTTTTGGAAGGAAAAAGCCCTTGGGCTCGAGCGCTTCGTCGCTGTCGCGGCAAACAAGTCGGGGCAGAACAAGCGCGCGAGGGAGGTTTTCATCGATGTCAGGCGGCTGTGGGTCGGCGCCTGCGCCGTGGGCGCGCAGACCAAGCCGACGCAGCCCGGCAGGCTGCAGCGCATCGCGGAGCTGCCCGAGGTCTTGCCCGGCGCTCGAGCACGGCTTTGGCGAGCTGCCGAGAGCTTTCATTCTCCAGCGCGCGTGAGTGGCACGCCATATCCATATCGCGTGGCGCTCGAATGCGCCTCCACGAGCGTCCGTGCGCTTCCAGTTAGCGGCTCCAGCGTCGACGCTGATCTCTCGAGCGTGGAAGTTTCAGCCCCGCGCTGAACTTAACTTTTGCATGCCGTCGTCATCAGGTGTCCTGATTGCTTTGGCTCTCATCCCCACGCGTCGTTGCATCATGTTGTGAACAACACAGGGCGGCCGGCGCTCCGATGTCACCAAAATTGGGGCCTCTTGGTGCCAAGCGTGAATTATACACATCCTGAACGCATACCACCAACACATGGAGCCCTGCGGCCCGATGCCACAAAAGAAAGGCTTTCTTGGTGCCAAGTCTAGATAATACACACCCAGAACACACCACCAAGACAGGGCGCCCGGCGTTCCGTGTCACAAAATCTTCGTTTGTTTGTGCCAAGCGTAGACTATACACACCCTGAACGCACACCACCAACACCGGGCGCCCGGCGCTCCGCTGTTACAAAATCTTCCCTTTCTTGGTACCAAGTCTAGATAGTACACACCCTGAACGCACACCGCCGACACAGGGCGCCCGGCGCTCCGCTGTCACAAAATCATCCTTTTCATGGCGTCATGCGTACATTATACACATCCGGAACGGGCACCACCAACACAGGGCGCCTGGCGCTCCGATGTCACAACGTTTTCGTTGTTTGGGCCAAGCGTGGACTATACACACCCTGAAACGGAGGGGGAGGGACCGTATTCTGTGGAGGAGGAGGAGGAGGAGGAGGAGGAGGAGGGATGATTCAGGAGGGATGAGGCAGGAGGGATGAGGCAGGAGGGATGAGGAGGAGGATGAGGCAGGAGGGATGGGGCAGGAGGGATGAGGCAGGAGGGATGAGGCAGGAGGGAAACGGGAGGGGGGGGGGATGATGATGATGATGATGATGATGATGATGATGATGATGATGATGATGATGGATGGATGATGATGATGATGATGATGGAGGAGGAGGAGGAGGAGGAGGAGGAGGAGGGATGAGGCAGGAGGGATGAGGCAGGAAGAGGAGGATGAAAGAGGCGGGAGAAGGGAGGCGGAGGGGGAGGAAGAGGGACGAGGGGCGAGGGAGGAGGTGGGAGGGGCAGGGTAGGTGCGCTCGCGTCATATCAGACGTCCTACCCCTCCCTCCCATCCCTTACCACTGCCGAGAGTCTAGATCCCCTCTCTATTCGCAGTCGGATAACGAGCAAGGCAATGATCTCGGGAGGGCGCGTGCGCGATGTGTGGAACAGCATGGCATAGCATGGCGCAGAAAAGCACGGCAGAGCGTAGCGTGCCATAGCATGGTGTGGCATTGCGTCGTCAAGCACTGCATGTCAGAGCGTTGCAGCGCAAGGCATGGCATCGCATAGCGGTGCACAACACAGCATCGCAATGCATGGGAGACCGATTTGGAAGGACCGAAGCGCGGGAATGAGGCCAGGATCGACGGAAAGGAGGCCAGCGCTGCAGCGGGAGCACGATTGGGAAGGACCGAAACGCGGGAACGAGGCCAGGACCGCAAAGGGGAATGAGGCCAGCTCTGCAGCGGGAGCACGATTTGGAAGGACCGGAGGCGATGATGTCTTTCACGGCCAGCTCGGACCCAGGAGGATCCTCGATCCTCGAAGTTCGAAGATCGAGGTTTTTGGAGGTTGTGTTGGCCCCTTGGGGGCCTCCAGAGGCCTCTGGGGGCTTCCGGGGGCTTGGGGGGGCTTCCGGAGGCCTCGGACCTGAGGACATCGTATTGAACGCCTACGGCACGGTGGGCGGATATTGTGACATCTGATTTGGCGCCACGTGTGTGGCGCTGTGTGCACAGTTGCACCTTCCCGAAGTGTAATATATCAGCATGGCGTCGAGGGCCCTGGTCGCGCATATGCCACGGCGCGGCATTCTTTCAAGACGTCGGATGGCTGGAAAGTGCTAATGGTTGTGGCAGTTTGCGTCCTTTGATTTCGTGGATCATCCCGCGCACCTGCATCCCACAAACGGGCAAATCGTGCACTCCACAGTGGTGATGGTTTTGGTGATGATTCTCGTCCCCGCTTTCCTTCCTCTACACATCACGACGTCCATTATCCATGCCTTCTTCCTTCTCCTCTCCGTTCTCCTCGTTCTCCTCGTCCTCTTCCGCAGACTGTTTGGCTCCAGCAGGGCCTTCGCAATCTGAAGCACACCCGCACATTCTGCGTACATCCTACAACTTCTGGTCGGATCACCTGTCCCGCAGATGGTCCGTCTCTTATTGATTGCCAGTCTTGTCGGGGCGCGCGGGGCCGCTGGCCTGGGTGCGGCCCCCGCCGATTCCAGCATGATACAGTGTGGACCAGCGGTGGACAAGAGCAACACCTCGCAGCAGACAACGGCAGCGTTCGCGCCCGCGTGCAAAAGTGAATCCGTTGTAATTTACGAGGGATCTTGGCCCTGGGAGCGCGAATCCAGCGTAATTGACAAGGGGTGCGCGAAACCTGTATAATTCACGAGGGAGGATCGTGGCTCTGGGAGCGTGAATCCCGCGTAATTTGCGAGGGATCGCGGCCCTGGGAGCGTGAATCCCGCATAATTTGTGAGGGATCGCGGCACTGCGAGCGCGAACCCAGCGTAATTTACGAGGGGCTGTGGCCTTGAGAACGCGAATCCAGCGTAAATTACAAGGGATCGCGGCCTTGGGCGCGCGGACGCAGAGTGCGCCTGATTTTCAGGAAATGGCGGGGGGGGCCGAAAAGCGCCCCTCGAGTACATATCCCGATACAGGAAAGTATCGGTTTCTGCTCTGGAGAGGGGGAGGGGGAACTTATGCGCAACCTCCGCGCGGCGTTTACGAGGGATCGTCGCCCTGGGAGCGCAGCGCAGCGCAGCACAACGCAGCCGCTGGCACAGCATCGTCACCATCGATATCTTCAGCATTGCCACTGCCTATCGCCCAATTGAGGTTCTTTAAAACGTTTCCATGCTTCACATCTCTACATACCTTTCCAGGTTCGTGGGTCGATCATGTCTTGTTCCCGGAATGGGCAGAGGCCCAGGGTTCGCTTTTCCCGGAAATGGCAGAGGCCCAGGGCCAGCGAGCTCAAGCCATGTGCGCGTTACACGTCCCTTGGCACGTCGCCTGGCGCGTCCCTTGGGACGTTTCGCGGCGCGTCCTCCTGGCATGTCCCCCTGTCAATTAGCTCTGGGGCAGCTACTATGTGTTCAGGCAGCTCGAGCTTCAGATCCAGATCAGTTCGGTCAGGACTCGGATGCAAAGGAAGACTCGATCCACGACGCTATAGAGCACAACCGCGGCATGGCACATCGCAATTCAGCACGGTGCAGCACAGCACAGCCCTCGGCACGGTACATCAAGATCGATACAATCAGCATTGCACTTGCCCGTCACCCAATCAGGTGTCTTTGAAAACGTTGCCATGCGTTACATTTCTATATTCATTTCCGGGTTCGTGGGTCGATCATGTTTGAGGACGTCTCAAGCGAAACGCTTGTTTTTGAAATCCCGATCGATAAATCACAGGGTGCGGGACACATATTGGTCGAAATAGTGCATCCCGTGCGAGCTGGAACCAAGTGTTTTCACGTGTCCAGGCCACCCAGGTAGGTATCTAACATGGTGGTCCCGAGCTGGAACCGCGTGTTTTTCCCGGAAAGGGCTTGAGCCCAGGGTTCTCTTTTAGATGGTTTACCCCCCGGTTTCGACTTGTTGAGGGCCGGCGAAATTATTCTGCGTAAATAACGAGGTACAGTTTTTTTTTTCCCGGAAAGGGCGCGGGCCCAGGGTTCTCTTTTAGCCGTTTACCCCCGGATCTGACGGGTCAAGCGCCGGCGAAATTATTTGCGATAAATAACGAGGTAAAGTGCTGATTTTTTTAGAAAAAGTGCGTTTTGTGCGTGCCCGCTCGAGGAAAGTTCGCCCCCCATCTCGGATCCTCGATAAATAACGAGGTCCGCAGACCCCCGCTTTCCCTCGTAAAAAAGAGGGTGCGGAGCGTTTTTCGCAGAATCCTCGAAAAAATAACGGGGTCTGGAGCCCCGACCGCGACTCGGAAAAGCGCCCCGCGCGCAGGAATTCCGAGGATGTCTCGCGCGTGCCGCGTCCCGCGCGCAGGAATTTCGAGGATGTCATTATTTCGCTGCCTTTTTTCTGTTTTTTTTCTCATTCTTTTTTCTTTCTGTCTATTTTTTTTTCGACATTCGGACTTTTTTTTTTTTTTTTTTTCTTTTTTTTTTTTAATAGCTTTTTTTTTTTATTTTTTTTTTTTTTTTTTATTTTAATCTTGTTTTTTTTCTATTTTTTTTTTTTTTTTATTTTTTATTTTCTTTTGTCTTTTTCTTTTTTTTTTAAATTCGCTTGTTTTGTCAGGATTTCTTAGAACTTTGGCAGGATGTCTCGAGCGAAACGCTTATTTTACATTGTTTGTGGAGGATGTCTCGAGCGAAACGCTGGTTTCCGCAAAATTTGGAGATGTCTCGAGCGGGGGGCCAGAATTCAGAGGATGTCTCAGGCGAAATGCTTGTTTTCGTGTCCCGCTCGCGGGAATTCCAAGGATGTCTCGCGCGGGCCGCGTCGCGCGCGCAGGAATTTCGAGGATGTCTCGACTAATTCGTTTGTTTTGTCAGGATTTCTTAGAATTTTGACCGGATGTCTCGAGCGAAACGCTTGTTTTTCATAATTTGTTGAGGATGTCTCGAGCGAAACGCTGGTTTCTGCAAACTTGGGGATGTCTCGAGCGGGGGCCTCGTGGGGGGCAGAATTCAGAGGATGTCTCAGGCGAAATGCTTGTTTTCACGTCCCGCTCGCAGGAATTCGGAAGATGTCTCGCGCGTGCCACGTCCCGCGCGCAGGAATTTTGAGGATGTCCCGTAGCGCGTCCCCTTGGCACGGCCTACGGTGCGACCCCATGGCACGTCCCTTGGCACGTCGCCTGGCGCGTCCCTGGGGACGTTTCGCGGCGCGTCCTCCTGGCATGTCCCCCTGTCAATTAGCTTTGGGGCAGCTACTATGTGTTCAGGAAGCTCGAGCTTCAGATCCAGATCAGTTCGGTCAGGACTTGGATGCAAAGGAAGACTCGCGCGCAGGAATTCCGAGGATGTCTCGCGCGTGCCGCGTCCAGCGCGCAGGAATTTCGAGGATGTCTCGACTAATTCGCTAGGTTTTGCAGGATTTTCCGTAGGAGGGACAAGGAGAGGCCCCGAAGGCTCTGGGAGCGGCGACGACGACGACGACGACGACGACGACGACGACGTCTCTTGGGGTTCTCTTGGACGGTTTGTAGAGTCCACGCTTACATGATCGACGGGTCGAGGACAGCGCGACGACGACGTCGCGGTGGCGGCGGCGTCCACCACGACGACAAAGTCTCATCTTAGAGCCTTGCGTGGGGGGGTCTCTTGGGGTTCTCTTGGAGGGTATCTGGAGGGTCTGTAGAGCCCACGCTTACACGATCGAGGGATCGAGGACAGCGCGACGACGACGACGACGTCGCGGTGGCGGCGGCGGCGACGACGACGACGACAAAGTCTCATTTTAGAGCCTTGCGTGGGGGGGTCTCTTGGGGTTCTCTTGGAGGGTCTCTTGACGGTTTGTAGAGCCCACGCTTACACGATCGAGGGATCGAGGACAGCGCGACGATGACGACCACGTCGCGGGGGCGGCGGCGGCGACGACGACGACAAAGTCTCATCTTAGAGCCTCTCGTGGGGGGGTCTCCGGGGGTTCTCTGGGAGGGTCTCTTGGGCGACCCCCGCTCAGACCGTTCAGGCCGCGCGAGCTTCAAATCCACGTCAATTTGGTCAGGGCTCCCACAGGACGGTTTGATCCACAATGACATGCTGCACAATACATTAACGCAAGGCAGGGCGCGCATTAAATCAGCGCAGCACGGCAGAGCGCAGCAGCCTGCCAATTTGTTGAAGGGGGCGGCATGGCTTCCTGCACGTGTCCACGCCGCTCACGGGGATATCTAACACGGAGGTCTCGTGGAGTGTTTCGTGAGGTGTCCCGTGCAATGTTTCGTGGGGTGTTTCGTGGGATGTTTCGTGAGGTGTCCCAGTGGATGTTTCGATTGCGATCAGCTCCAGGGTGAGTTCTGCATTCAGACAGCTCGGGCTTGAGATCCAAATTAGTTCGGCCAGGATTCGGAGGCCACGGGCGAGTTGATCCACAACGCACTTGAGTACAGCACAGTTCAGCGCACCATGGCAAATTCCAAGTCAGCGCAGCAGGGCACAGCACAGCCCCTGGCACAGCACATCGCCATCGACACCTTCAGCACTGCTTTGAAAACGCGTCTATGCTTTACAGTTCTAAATTCCTTTCCGGGTTCGTGGGTCGATCATGTTGTTTTTGTTTTTGAAAAGTGCGTTTCGTGCGTGCCCGCTCGAGGAAAGTGCGCCCCCCATCTCGGATCCTCGATAAAAACGGGGTCCGGTGGAGGCCGTGGGCGTAGGTGCCGGCGTGGGCGCTGGCGTTGGTGCTGGCGTAGGCGCTGGGGTTGGTGCTGGCGTAGGCGCTGGCGTTGGTGCAGGCGTAGGCGCTGGCGTAGGTGCTGGTGTCGGCGCGGGCGTGGGCGCGGGCGTCGGCGCGGGAGTTGGCGCGGGCGTCGGGTCTGGCGTGGTGCTGGCGCCGGTAGTAGGCGCCGGCGTGGTGCTGGCGTCGGGCGTAGGCGCTGGTGCTGGCGTCGGCGTGGGCGTAGGTGCCAGCGTGGGCGCTGGCGTTGGTGCTGGCGTAGGCGCTGGGGTTGGTGCTGGCGTCGGCGTGGGCGTAGGCTCCGGCGTAAGCGCTCTTTGCAGAGGCTCTTGGTTGGCCACCTCAGATCTTTACTTATAGCGACTTAGGGAAACTTGACTTTTCATGGCGATGCGTTATGCATGTTGGAAATTTGGAAATCGATCTCCACGTTTTGTTCGGGGGGTCGATGCGCATTGCATAGCATCGCGCTGGAAGCTACGTCAAGTTAAGTTTTGTTACGTGCCATCGTTGTCACCAACCGCATCTCGCTATGTGTTTTGTTGTTTGTTTATGTATGTGTTGTTTGTTTGTTTGGTTGCTTGTTTGTTTGTTTGTTTGTTTGTTCGTTTATATATACATACACATATATACATATACATATCTACACATACACACACATATATATACATACGCATATATGTATGTATATAAATATACATCTTTATATATATATATATATATATATATATACATATAGCGGGAGACAGGTGCGGAAGTTCCGACGAGCCCCTCCTGAAACCTTCCTGAGGAAGGTTTCAGGAAGGTTTTTCCCGGAAAGGGCAAAGGCCCAGGGTTCTCTTTTAGTATGTAAACATGTCCCTGGTGCCCAACTTGAAGGAGGCCGGCGAAATTTTTCCCTGATAAATATCGAGGTCGAGGGAGGCCGGCGAAATTATTTTTGAGGATGTCTCGAGCGAAACGCTTGTTTTTGAAATCCCGATCGATAAATCACAGGGTGCGGGCCACTTTTTCGTGTGTTGAGGATGTCTCGAGCGAAACGCTTGCTCCGCAGAGTTTGCCGAGGATGTCTCGAGCGAAACGCTTGTTTTGCAGAGCCGACCGCGACGCGGAAAAGCGCCCCGCGCGAAGGAATTTCGATGATGTCTCGACTAATTCCTTTGTTTTTGTACGATTTCCTGGAATTTTGGCAGGATGTCTCGAGCGAAATGCACGACCCCACCCTAGCACGACCATACCCCAGCACGACCACACCCCAGCACGACCAGACCCCAGCACGACCCCACCCCAGCACGACCCCACCCCAGCACGACCATACCCCAGCACGACCACACCCCAGCACGACCCGACCCCAGCACGACCCTACCCCAGCAAGACCACACCCCAGCACGACCACACCCCAGCACGACCTCACCACAGCACGACCACACCCCAGCACGACCACGCCCCAGCACGACCACGCCCCAGCACGAACACGCCCAGCACGACCACCCCCCAGCACGACCACCCCCCCAGCACGACCACTCCCCAGCACGACCACCCCCCAGCACGACCACTCCCCAGCACGACCACCCCAGCACGGACCACACCCACACCCCAGCACGACCACACCCAGTCGCACCCCCGTGGAATGTTTCGTGGCGTGTCTGGTTGAGTGGTTGCCTGTTCGTGGGGTGTCTCGTGGAATGTTTCACGGGGTGTCTCGTGGAATGTTTCGTGAGGTGTCTCGTGGAATGTTTCGTGAGGTGTCTCGTGGGATGTTTCGCGGGGTGTCTCGTGGGATGTTTCGTGAGATGTCGCCCAGTTGGGTATCGTGAAAACGTGACCATGCTGCACATGTCTTTATCCCTTTCCGGGTTCGTGGGTCCATCATGTTTGGAAGGTTTTCCTGGGGGGGGGGGGAGCGAGAAAGGTTTCAGGAAGGTTTTCCCAAAAGCCTTCCAACAACCTTCCAAAAAACCTTTCTAAAACCTTCCAGCATTTAGCGAAACCGCCCAACACGTTCCAAAAACCTTCCAAAAACCTTCAACAAAACAGAACGCCTGATCTCAGAGCCCCCCCGCCCCCTGATCAGTCGGGGGGGGAGGAAGGAGGAAGCGGACGCGATTGAACATTTGAGCGTCTCTGGAGGCCTCCAGAAGACGCAGATTTCTTCTGTGGAGGGCCCCTGAGGGCCTTCACAATTGATTTCTTCTATGGGGAACGGCCTGGGGGCCTCCACAAATGAATTTCTCTATGGGAGGGGGGAACGGGGTCCCATCCCAGGGAGGAAGAGTTTCCCCCCCCAAAAAAAAAATCAAAGATTTCAAGATAAACTCAATTCCGACTGTATTTTTACAGGGTTTGGTGACCCTCGAGGCCAGGAAACTTTGTTTCTTACAGGGTTTCGTGCACCTCATCATTTCGCAAGTGTTTTTCAAGGTTTTCGCACCAAACCCTGTAAAAACACAGTTGGGATTGAGTTTATCGTGAAATCTTTGATTTTTTTTGTTGGGGGGGGTACTCTTTCTCCCCACCCCCCCCTCCCATAGAAAAAACACATATGTGGAGGCCCCCCCATAGAAGAAGTCCAGTTGTGGAGCTCCTCCAGGGTACCTCACCATAGAAGAAATCTATGTGTGGAGACTCCCAGGCCCCTCCCAAATAAGAAATCCATTTGTGGAGCCCCCCAGGCCCCCCCCCCCCCACAGAAGAAATCTATGTGTGGAGGCTCTCAGGGATGGCTCCCTTGAGACTTCTGGATACTCCTGGAGGCCTCCGGAGACAACAAGGGATCCTGGATATCACGTGCCCTCCCGTTTTCCTTCAAATAGAATCAAACAGCCTTCATCTCCTCACCCCACCTATTCCTCTCCCCTCTTTCTAATAGTCCCACAATACGGCTCCCAAGAGGCCCATACACCTAGACCAGAAGGCCTCCGAGAGAGCTCCGAAGAGACCTCAAACGGAATCCCTGATGACTCTGATCCATGCCAGCGTCGTCGACGTCATCGTCGTTGCTGCCGTCGCCGCCATCGTCGCCTGCGTCAATCTCATCGTCGTCATCGTCGTCGTCGTTCGTCAACCGTCGTCATCGTCGTCGTCGTTCGTCGTTCGTCGTCGTCATCGTCGTCGTCGTCGTCGTCGTTCGTCACCGTCGTCATCGTCGTCGTCGTTCATCGTTCGTCGTCGTCATCGTCGTCGTCGTCGTCGTCATCGTCGTCGCCGTCGTCATCGTTCGTCGTCGTCATCGTCGTCGTCGTTCGTCGTTCGTCGTCGTCATCGTCGTCGTCGTCGTCATCGTCGTCGCCGTCGGCATCGTTCGTCGTCGTCATCGTCGTCGCCGCCACCGTCGTCGCCGTCGCCATCGTTTGTTGTCATCGTCGTTATCGTCGTCGTCTTCGTCGTCGTTCGTCGTCGTCATCGTCGTCGCCGTCGTCATCGTTCGTCGTCATCGTCCCCCATCAGGGTCGGCGGTACCGGCCGTAAGGCCTTCACAATAAAACCAAACAGTTCCTCCTCTCCGTAGTCCCCCCCACATTTTCTTCATCATCCTTCTTATGTTTCCTCATCTTTCTCCGTCCTCCTCCTCCTCCTCCTCCTCCTCCTCCTCCTCTAACCTCCTTGAATGAGATAGCGCGTCAAACAGTTCCCCCCCCCACCCGCCTTCCCCTCCCCTCCCCCCGCTTTTCCCTCCCGCTCCCCCTCGGTGCGCGGTACTCTGCTCGGGACTCTTGCACCCCCTTATGCAGTGATCTGTGAGTTAATATAAATCATAAGTTTCTCTCCTCCTTTCTTCGGGGCCCAACTTCTGCTTGTGCATCGTGCGCATGTGCAAGTAGGTTTTCGTCGTCGGCTTCCACGTCTTGCCACCCTCTCCCAAATGCTCCTCGACGAATGAAATGCTGATCTCGCTGTTGAATTGCACGCGGCCAAGTTTGAGCGTCCCCGTTGGACAGATCTCCCAAATGCTCGGGCTCGGAGCAATCGGGGCAAGAATCCGAAGGCGGCGCCCGCCACTTGGCCGCCTGTGCTTCCCAAACCTTCTGCAACAAAGAGCCCCCCGCGTTCGACCCCGTGTCCAACTCCATGGGCGCAACGCCTGTGGACAGCAGCTGCGACGCCTTGTCGCAGCAGCTGAGAGCGCGCTGCGCTATCCCAAAGCCGCCAGTTGCGGCCGATGAGCCGAAGCGGCTGCAGCGACAGCGCATTGCGCTCACCCTCACTGAGCGCATTGCGCTTTTTACCAATCTACAGATACACTCTTAGAGCGAATTGCTATGCCTTTAGAGCGCATTGCGCCGTATTCGCATTGGTTCTGCCTTTAGAACGCATCGCGCTGTATTCTGATTGGTTGATTTTCCTGCATCACACCTGCATGCTTCGAGAACGGAACCATCCCCGCGGAATCCCCGAAGTAGTTGCTATAGGCGCCCAGGATGATCCCATATGGCGGAGGCAGAAAAAGAGCGACGGTTCGCGACGTTGCGCGGCCGCCATCACAAGTGAACGCGATTGTCCGCGGCACTGCGCGGCCACCGTCAGATTGTGAAACGGTTGGGGCAGCAGTTGTAGTATAGTCGTGTTCTTATATTTATGCACGCCTTCAGAGAGAGGCGCATTGGTCTGGAGCTCCCCCCCCGCCGTTCCTATTCATTGTCCGTGGCCATCGAGGCTCGCAGACGCGCCGAGCGACCCGGCGCCTGCCCCCCTCCGACGCTCGGCCCGACGCCCATGCCCAACGGCAGCCCGACCAGCAAGGGCGCGGGCCTCGACGGGAAGATGTGGGGCGCCACCCAACACATAAACTCATGCGATAACAAACGTTGGAAAACGACTTGCACGGGCGATGGTTGGCCAGGGGCGTTGGTCGCCCTTGAGTGGGGCGCGCGCGACGGCCATGTCGGGGAGACGCGGAAGCGGGCGCAGTCGCCCTCGCCAGGGCCGAAGCGCAAGGCGCTCAAGGGGCAGAACGAGCTGGCAAAGCGGCGGGGCATCGCATTCGAGGGGGCGGGAATCCCCGCTATCGACCCCGAGAAGGAGCAGGGCAGGGGGCAGGTCAAGGGCAAGGGCAAGATCACGCGCGAGCCAGCCAAGAGCCAGCAGGGCCAGCGCAAGGCCAAGGCCAAGGTCAAGGCCAGAGCCAAGGCCAAATCCAAGGGCAAGGTACGCGGCGGCAACTGAGTAGGGAGAGCTCATGTGCCATTCAATTTTAGTAAGGCGATGATTGTGGGCGGCTAGCAGCACGGAGAACCGCGATTTCTCGAGCGCCTGACCAAGGCGGCTTCGAAGCGGATTTCGTCGGGACTCATGGGGGAATGAGTCACGGCAGTTGCCAGTCAGACTGCCCCCCCCCTGAGTGCGGACTAGGGGCCGAATTGAGGGGCCCTCGCTGCCAGTGCGGCACACCTTGGCCTGGGAAATGTCCGGAGGTTTTCCTTGGGGCTCAGTCGGCCGCGATCATTGCGGCGCGCGTCGCGCAAGAATCGACCGCGGCCGTCGTCGTCGTTCGTCGTCGCAGTCGTCGTCGCCCAGAGGAGCGCGGCGCTCGTTCTCCTTGCCTCCAAGCGCTTGCCGCTCTCACTCACCTCCCCCGCGTTCTACCTTGCCCGAGCGCGTGGCGTTGCAAAAGTGTGCTGCGATGAGAATGGCGAGGGTAGGGTGGGCGAGGGCAGCTGTAACCGCCCGACCGCCTGATAACGCCCCGATAACACCCCGATAACACCCCGATGACACCTCGACCGGCCCGGTAACACCCCGATGACACCCCGATGACACCCCGCGCGACCGCCCGATGCCACCCCGATAACACTTCGATGGCACCCCGATAACACCCCAGTACCATTCGAAAGCAATGTCATCAAGGTGGCATCGAGGTGTTATCGAGTGCTACCGAGTGTTATCGATCTCGATAACACCCGATAGCATCTCGATAACATTGCTATCGAATGTCATCGAGCTCGATAGCTCCGTCGACGAGGCGTTCGGCGCGACCCAGCCCATCTCGCGGTGCCGGCCGGCTACGCGAAGCGGTGGCCAGGAGGGCCGCGGGGGCTTTTTCCCGGAAAGGGCATAGGCCCAGGGTTCTCTTTTAGTTTGTTTCCCCCCGGTTTTGACGGCTGTAGGGCCGGCGAATTTCTTTTGCGATAAATAACGAGGTCGCGTAGGGCCGGCGAATTCAAAATTGAGGATGTCCCTAGCGAAACGCTTGTTTTTCAACATTTGTTGAGGATGTCTCGAGCGAGACGCTGGTTTTGCAGAGTTGGGGATGTCTCGAGCGAAACGCTTGGTTTCAGAATTTGTTGAGGATGTCTCGAGCGACACGCTGGTTTTGCAGAGCCGACCGCGACACGGAAAAGCGCCCCTCGCGCAGGAATTCCAAGGATGTCTCGCGCGTGCCGCGTCCCGCGCGCGGGTATTTGGATTTCTTGGGATTTTGACAGTATGTCTCGAGCGAAACGCTTGTTTTTTCATAATTTGTTGAGGATGTCTCGAGCGAAACGCTGGTTTTGCAAAGTTGGAGGATGTCTCGAGCGGTGGCCTCGGGGGGGGCCGGAATTCAAAGGATGTCTCAGGCGAAATGCTTGTTTTCACGTCTCGCTCGCAGGAATTCCGAGGATGTCTCGCGCGTGCAGCGTCCCGCGCGTAGGAATTCAGATGATTTTGACAGGATGTCTCGAGCGAAACGCTTGTCCCCAGCACGTTCCGTAGCGCGTCCCCTTGGCACGTCCCGCGGTGCGTCCCCATGGCACGTCCCTTGGCACGTCGCTTGGCGCGTCCCTTGAAACGTTCTGCGTCGCGTCCTCCTGGCATGGTCCCCTGTCCATTAGCTCCGGGGCAGCTACTATGTGTTCAGGCAGCTCGAGCTTAAGATCCAGATCAGTTCGGTCAGGACTCGGATGCAAAGGAGGACTCGATCCACGATGGCACATCGCAATTCAGCACGGCGCAGCACAGCACAGCCCTCGGCACGGTACATCAAGATCGATACACTCAGCATTGCAATTTGGCACGTTCCTTGGCACGTTCCGTGGGGCGTCCCTCGGCGAGTCCCCCTGGCACGTCGCGTGGCGCGTCCCCTGGCACATCCCGTGGCACATCCATTGGCACGTTCCGTAGCGCGTCCCCTTGGCACGTCCCGCGGTGCGACCCCATGGCACGTCCCCTGGCACGTCGCCTGGCGCATCCCTTGGGACGTTCGCGGCGCGTCCTCCTGGCATGTTCCCCTGTCCATTAGCTCTGGGGCAGCTACTATGTGGACTATGTGCTCAGGCAGCTCGAGCTTAAGATCCAGATCAGTTCGGTCAGGACTCGGATGCAACGGAGGACTCGATCTACAACACTAGAGCACAATCGCGGCATGGCACATCGTAGTTCAGCACGGCGCAGCACAGCACTGATTTCGGCACGGTACATCAAGGTCGATACACTCAGCATTGCAACTTGGCACGTTCCTTGGCACGTTCCGTGGGGCGTCCTTTGGCGAGTCCCCCTGGCACGTCGCGTGGCGCGTCCCCTGGCACATCCCGTGGCACATCCATTGGCACGTTCCGTAGCGCGTCCCCTTGGCACGTCCCGCGGTGCGACCCCATGGCACGTCCCCTGGCACGTCGCCTGGCGCATCCCTTGGGACGTTCCGCGGCGCGTCCTCCTGGCATGTTCCCCTGTCCATCAGCTCTGGGGCAGCTACTATGTGTTCAGGCAGCTCGAGCTTAAGATCCAGATCAGTTCGGTCAGGACTCGGATGCAAAGGAGGACTCGATCCACGAGGCTATAGAGCGCAGTCGCGCCATGGCACATCGCAATTCAGCACGGCGCAGCACAGCACATCCCTCGGCAGGGTACATCAAGATCGATACTTTCAGTATTGCATTTGCCCGTTACCCAATCAGGTGTCTTTGAAAACGCTGCCACGTGTTACAGTTCTACATTCCTTTCCGGGTTCGTGGGTCGATCATGTTCCCGGAAAGGGCATAGGCCCAGGGTTCTCTTTTAGTATGTAAACATAGTCCCCCGTGCCCAACTTGAAGGAGGCCGGCGAATTTTTCCCTGACATGATCGACCCACGAACCCGGAAAGGAATATAGAATTGTAACACATGGCAGCGTTTTCAAAGACACCTGATTGGGTGACGGGCAAATGCAATGCTGAATGTATCGATCTCGATGTACCCTGCCGAGGGCTGTGCTGTGCTGCACCGTGCTGAATTGCGATGTGCCATGCCGCGAATGTGCTCTATAGCCTCATGGATCGAGTCCTCCTTTGCATCCGAGTCCTGACCGAACTGATCTCGATCTTAAGCTCGAGCTGCCTGAACACATAGTAGCTGCCCCAGAGCTGATGGACAGGGGAGCATGTCAGGAGGACGCGCCGCGAAACGTCCCAAGGGATGCGCCAGGCGACGTGCCAGGGGACATGCCATGGGGTCGCACCGCGGGACGTGCCAAGGGGACGCGCTACGGAACGTGCCAATGGATGTGCCACGGGATGTGCCAGGGGACGCGCCACGCGACGTGCCAGGGAGACTCGCCAAGGGACGCGCCACGGAACGTGCCAAGTGCCAAGTGCAATGCTGAGTGTATCGATCTTGATGTACCGTGCCGAAATCTGTGCTGTGCTGCGCCGTGCTGAATTGCGATGTGCCATGGCGCGATTGTGCTCTATAGCCTCGTGGATCGAGTCCTCCTTTGCATCCGAGTCCTGACCGAACTGATCTGGATCTTAAGCTCGAGCTGCCTGAACACATAGTAGCTGCCCCAGAGCTAATGGACAGGGGAACATGCCAGGAGGACGCGACGCGGAACGTCTCAAGGGACCCGCCAAGCGACGTGCCAAGGGACGTGCCATGGGGACGCACCGCGGGACGTGCCAAGGGGACGCGCTACGGAACGTGCTGGGGACAAGCGTTTCGCTCGAGACATCCTGCCAACATCCTCAGAATTCCTGCGCGCGGGACGCGGCACGCGCGAGACATCCTCGGAATTCTTGCGAGCGGGACGTGAAAACAAGCATTTCGCCTGAGACACCCTCTGAATTCTGGACCCCCACGAGGCCCCCCACGAGGCCCCTGCTCGAGACATCCCCCAACTTTGCAAAACCAGCGTTTCGCTCGAAACGTCTTCAACAAATTATGAAAGACAAGCATTTCGCTCGAGACATCCTGCCACAATTCAAGGAAATCCTAGCAAAACAAACGATTAGTCGAGACATCCTCGAAATTCCTGCGCGCGGGACGCGGCACGCGCGAGACATCATCGGAATTCCTGCGCGCGGGGCGCTTTTCCGTGTCGCGGTCGGCTCTGCAAAACCAGCGTTTCGCTCGAGACATCCTCAACAAATTCTGAAAACAAGCGTTTCGCTCGAGACATCCCCAACTCTGCCAAACCAGCGTTCCGCTCGAGACATCCTCAACAAATTCTGAAAAACAAGCGTTTCGCTAGGGACATCCTCAATTTTCCCGGAAAGGGCATAGGCCCAGGGTTCTCTTTTAGTTTGTTTCCCCCCGGTTTTGACGGCTGTAGGGCCGGCGAATTTCTTTTGCGATAAATAACGAGGTCGCGTAGGGCCGGCGAATTAAAAATTGAGGATGTCCCTAGCGAAACGCTTGTTTTTCAGAATTTGTTGAGGATGTCTCGAGCGAAACGCTGGTTTTGCAGAGTTGGGGATGTCTCGAGCGAAACGCTTGTTTTCAGAATTTGTTGAGGATGTCTCGAGCGAAACGCTGGTTTTGCAGAGCCGACCGCGACACGGAAAAGCGCCCCGCGCGCAGGAATTCCGATGATGTCTCGCGCGTGCCGCGTCCCGCGCGCAGGAATTTCGAGGATGTCTCGACTAATTCGTTTGTTTTGCTAGGATTTCCTTGAATTTTGGCAGGATGTCTCGAGCGAAATGCTTGTCTTTCATAATTTGTTGAAGACGTTTCGAGCGAAACGCTGGTTTTGCAAAGTTGTGGGATGTCTCGAGCAGGGGCCTCGTGGGGGGCCTCGTGGGGGTCCAGAATTCAGAGGGTGTCTCAGGCGAAATGCTTGTTTTCACGTCCCGCTCGCAAGAATTCCGAGGATGTCTCGCGCGCGCCGCGTCCCGCGCGCAGGAATTCTGAGGATGTTGGCAGGATGTCTCGAGCGAAACGCTTGTCCCAAGCACGTTCCGTAGCGCGTCCCCCTGGCACGCCCCGCGGTGCGTCCCCATGGCACGTCCCTTGGCACGTCGCTTGGCGGGTCCCTTGAGACGTTCCGCGTGGCGCCCTCCTGGCATGCCCCCCTGTCCATTAGCTCTGGGGCAGCTACTATGTGTTCAGGCAGCTCGAGCTTAAGATCCAGATCAGTTCGGTCAGGACTCGGATGCAAAGGAGGACTCGATCCACGAGGCTATAGAGCACAATCGCGGCATGGCACATCGCAATTCAGCACGGCGCAGCACAGCACAGATTTCGGCACGGTACATCAAGATCGATACACTCAGCATTGCAACTTGGCACGTTCTGTGGCACGTTCCGTGGCGCGTCCCTTGGCGAGACTCCCTGGCATGTCGCGTGGCGCGTCCCCTGGCACATCCCGTGGCACATCCATTGGCACGTTCCGTAGCGCGTCCCTTTGGCACGTCCCGCGGTGCGACCCCATGGCATGTCCCCTGGCACGTCGCCTGGCGCATCCCTTGGGACGTTTCGCGGCGCGTCCTCCTGACATGCTCCCCTGTCCATCAGCTCTGGGGCAGCTACTATGTTTTCAGGCAGCTCGAGCTTAAGATCGAGATCAGTTCGGTCAGGACTCGGATGCAAAGGAGGACTCGATCCACGAGGCTATAGAGCACAATCGCGGCATGGCACATCGCAATTCAGCACGGTGCAGCACAGCAGCACAGCCCTCGGCAGGGTACATCGAGATCGATACATTCAGCATTGCATTTGCCCGTCACCCAATCTGGTGTCTTTGAAAACGCTGCCATGTGTTACAGTTCTATATTCCTTTCCGGGTTCGTGGGTCGATCATGTTTAATTCGCCGGCCCTACGCGACCTCGTTATTTATCGCAAAAGAAATTCGCCGGCCCTACAGCCGTCAAAACCGGGGGGAAACAAACTAAAAGAGAACCTTGGGCCTATGCCCTTTCCGGGAATAAATATCGAGGTCGAAGGAGGCCGGCGAAATTATTTTCCCGGAAAGGGCCTGAGCCCAGGGTTCTCTTTTAGTTGGTTTCCCCCCGGTTTTGACGGCTGTAGGGCCGGCGAACTTATTTTGCGATAAATAACGAGGTCGCGTAGGGCCGGCGAATTAAAATCTGAGGATGTCTCGAGCGAAACGCATGTTTTTCAGAATTTGTTGAGGATGTCTCGAGCGAAACGCTTGTTTTGTGTTATAGATTGTCCTCTCCTGGGGACCTGAATTCTGAGGATCTCTCAAGCGGATTGCTTGTTTTCACGTGCCCAGGTCTTGAGGATGTCTCGAGCGAGACGCTTGGTTTCACGCCTCCAGGTGGCCTAGACAGATGTCTAGCATGAGGATTTGTTGAGGATGTCTTGAACCAGAGGCTTGTTTTCACGTGTCCAGGTCGCCCAGGCGACGTCTAGCATGAGCATTTGTTGAGGATGTCTCGAGCGAGACGCTTGTTTGCACGTGTCCAGGTTGCCCAGGCGGATGTCTAGCATTAGGATGTGCTGACAACGTCTAGACCGAAACGCGTGTTTTCACGTGTCCAGGTCGCCCAGGCACAGCACAGCCCTCGGCACGGTACATCAATATCGATACCCTTAGCACTGCAGCCTGGCATGTTGCCTGGCACGTTCCGCGGAGAGTCCCGTGGCGAGTCCCCCTGGCACGTCGCGCGGTGCACGTCCATTGGCACGTTCCGTAGCGCGTCCCCTTGGCACGTCCCGCGGTGCGTGCCCATGGCACGTCCCCTGGCACGTCGCCTGGCGCGTCCCTTGGGACGTTCCGCGGCGCGTCCTCCTGGCATGTCCCCTCCGTCGATTAGTTTTGGGCCAGCTACCATCTGCTCAGCCAGCTCGAGTTTACGATCCAGATCAGTTCGGT
>CAUYUJ010010075.1:2500-17500 GCA_963575745.1 Prorocentrum cordatum
CATCAGCATCAGTATCAGTATGGTCCTCCTCCTCCTCCTCAGTTTCGCCATCTCCTCCTGCTCCTCCTCCTGCTCCTGCTCCTCCTCCTTCCCCCAGGCCGGTGAGCCATCAGCATGGTCATAAATCGATTGGACATGGGTGCTCCCTAAGAGCGGAGCTGCTTGGCGGTCCCATGTGTCAGTGGAGGAGTTCAGGCACGTCTCTCTGTCTGGACTCCCCCCCCGCGCCGAAAACGCATCAGAAGCACCATGGACCTACCAGCGCCCCCAAAGAGCGAAACCGGCGCCAGATCCTGGGCCCCAGGGTGTGCTGGGGACTCCCCGAAATCATCATATTTGGGAGGTGGTGGGGACCCTTTGCCTTCAGGGTGGCCGCTGAGGGGGGACTGTTGCTTTTGAGCACGACCGCAGCGCTGCGCGCTTAAAGCACACTAGAAGTGTCAGAAAGCAGAGTGGCCCCCTTCTCTCTGGGATGGAGTCCCCTGCAAATTCTGTTCCAACTCGCCTGCCTGTTTTTGATTTTACGTACCCGTCCGAGGGTCGAAACGAGCGCCCGCACACTGCTCACCCAACTTCGCCAGGCGAGCCCCCGATGAATAGCACTTGCATGTTGCGCACACGACTACAAATGAGTCGTTAGAACAATCAAACAAAACACATGTGTGATTGAGGTCCCGCAAGGTTGGAACGCAAATCCTTGGGGCCTGCTTGCAATGATCTGTGGGGGCTCGACGTGGGCCTCGCTTGTAGAGGAACGCAAACACATCTGGCATTACCAAAAACGTTGGGATACAGACGGAGGCCCTGGCAACGACCACTGATGGGGCGGAGACAACTCTCGAGGAGCCTGGACGCAATTTGAACGCCACTCCACCCCCGCTAAGTCGGCCTGGGGCCAGAGGGGCAAAATAAAGGCAGCAAAGCGCACAACGTACTGAGCGCACTCAGAGGACAACGAAAAGCCCCTCCTGAAGCACTGTCGCCGCCAGGGGGGGGGGCCTGTTCAGGCCCGCGCGCAACTCCATCCGCCTTTTGACTGAGCAGGCTGAGCGATGGCCGCAACAGCCTTGCAAATGCGCTCGGCCGACGAGCCGTCAGGAGCCGCTGCATCGCTGTCGCCACCGCCCACCTCGACAACGCCTCCTGGAGCAACGGGCGGGCGCTGCGGGCGCAACTCCTCCAGCGTCCCCATTGCCTGACGAGCCTCCGCCGCCCACAGAAGCATCTCCGTCAATGCCCTGCCGACGATTGCCAGCGACGCGCTCGAGGTGGGTCTCGCGCTCCTTCCTGGCAGCCTCGGTTCGCTGAAGGGCGCTTTCAAGAGCTGCGTGGCCGCGTTGGCGATGTGCCCTTCGAAGTGCGCGCGGTGCTTGGCCACTTCGCCAAGGGCGGCCTGCTCGAACTCCCACTGGCCAGGAAGGTCGCTGAAGTGGCGGCCGTCGTCGATGGCGATGTTGGAAACCTCCCCCGCCACCAAGCCGCGCAGCGAAAGGGCCGGTCCAGCGACGGCAAGAGCTGAAGCAGCGGGTATGACGGGCACGACTGGGGCGCGGAGTTTGGCCACGAGGGCACGACGCTGTTCGATGAGGGACTTGTAGACTCGGTCGAAAGATCGTCGAGGTAGATATCATGTTTGCGCGCGCCTTCCACCCATCTGTTGTACTTGGCGAGCCCCCCATCCATCTTCTGGCCCAGCTTGAAAAACTCGCGATGCAGATACGAGGTTTGATCTTGAAGCGACTTCGGCAAGGGGTTCGCTTTGGCGGTAAGAACTTCGATCTTGGCCTGATACTTCTGAGCCGTTGATTCATACCCGTCGCGCTTGGCAAGGGAGACGAGCATCTACAGCTCGGTAGCCCCCAGCGGCCTCGACGCAGACGCAGCCGCTCCCGAGCCTGTTCCCCGAAGCGCGAGCGGCTGAAGACCAGACGGGAGGGCTTGCCATGCACCAGGGGCGACACGTCCAAGAGAACGAGACTGCCCATGAAGATGGAATCACACGCCACGAGGGCAGCGGGGCTGGGCCGGCGCAGGTGATTGACGCGCCGCACCGCAGCGCTTGAAAAGGAAGCCATGACAGCAGTCCTGCCGCACCCGCACTGCACGCACTTCCAACAATCGGGGGAAGGCGGCTGCTGCCCACGCTCAAACCCGAGCTGGCCAACGTAGTAACGCGCCTGAGCCTGGCGCCACGGCGTAGTGGAGCTGTGCCGCGGAGATCCATGGACTTCGCCGCCGCCTCCCCTGCTGCCGCCGCCATGGCGAAACATGTCAGTGGTGTAAGCGTCCAACTTGGCCCGCTGACACCAGGTGCCGTTTTGAAGAGTGGCGCCAGCCACGATACTACTACACAAAACGGCTGCCAATAAATGAGAGGGAGAAAGAGAGAGGCAGAGAGAGAGGGAGGGGAAAGCGAGAGAGAGAGAGAGAGAGGGAGAGGGAGAGAGAGAGAGAGAGAGAGAACAAAAAAAGAAGAGAGAGAGAGAGAGGGCCCGTAGGGCAGACAAGTCCACCCAAATATGACGCTGGGCCGCGAACGCCATTCAACTGTGCACTCAGGTGCAAGTGTTTTGCCTACGTTGTCGCTGCCTTCCAGCGTGTCAGGGTGGCCGACGAAGGGGGACGCAGACCGTTGCGCCCCCTGCAACGCACGGAAACCGAGCAGGGGGTTCAGTGTCAGACGGGTGCTAGCGTCGGCCCTCGACCGAGGGTGTCCAAAACAATACAGACCCCAAGTCGAAGAAAGACAATACGGAGGGCCGAACAAATTTGCATACCAGCCGAGCTTCCGTGAGAGGCTCACACGCGGTGCCAGCTGGCGGGGAAGGGCCCACATGGGAGCACCCACGGCGCACCAGGGGCATGCAAGCAGCAGCCCATCCAGAGGTGACCGTGGGGCCCTGGCAGGCCAGGCGAGCTCAGCACTTCTCACAGCGCCTCAAGCGAGCAGCGCAAGCAGTGCCGCAGCGCGCCTGGATCTTCGCGAGCAGTCTCGCGCGGTCAAGCGCCGCGGGCGGCGGAGCCGCCGCCGCGCCAGCCACCACCGCATCGCCCGCCGCCGCCGCCGCGGCAGTACCAGCTGCCGCCACCGCCGCAGGCTCCGCAAGGGCCGGCGCGTCAGCCATGGCCACAGCAGGGTCTCCCGCATGGCCGCGCCGCCGCTGCACTCGGTGCAGCAGGGCGTCGCCCCAGCTACCGTCGAACTCCTCGTCCTCGTCCTCCGCGGCGGCCGCGCGCGCTGCGCCGCCAGGGGCCACGGCGGGAGCAGCCACCGCCAGCTCCCCACCTGTCGCGTCTGCGCCTCCGCCATTCCGGCCAAGGCGGGACGCGGCGACGACGACGACGACGACGACGACGACGACGACGACGACGACGACGACGACGACGACGACGCCTCGCACCGCCGCGCCGCGAGACGCGCACGCCGCCGCTGACGGCGGGCGCGCTTCGCGCCGTGCTTCGTATCGCCTCGCCCGCGCCGACGTCGGCGGCAGCGGCTCGGGCGGGTCGGACGCGCCAGCGCGCTCAGGAAGGGCACGACCGACACCGCAGAGCGAGCCGCCGCCGCCGCCGCCGAGGCGGCGCTCGCCCGCACCCTCGCGCGGCACCGCCGCCACCGCGAGGCAGGCAGGCAGCGAGCGCAGCACGGTGCCCCATCGGGGCTTCGGCGCGGCGCCCGAAGGAGGAGCGCGCGCCCAGGCAAGGGCGAGCGCCCGTGCCAAGTGGCCATATGCGGAGGCCTCCTCCTCCTCCTCCTCCTCCTCCTCCTCCTCCTCCTCCTCTCCTCCTCCTCCTCCTCCTCCTCCTCCTCCTCCTCCTCCTCATCCTCCTCCTCCTCCTCCTCCTCCTCCTCCTCCTCTCCTCTCATCCCCTCCCCTCCTCCTCCTCCTCCTCCTCCTCCTCTTTCTCGTCCTCCTCCTCCTCCCTTTGCCGGGGGGGGGTAGGGAGAGGGACGTGGCGAGGAAGGCGTCGGGAGGCAGGCACGCAGGACGAGAAGGGCCGCAGGAGGAGGAGAGCTCGCGAAGGAAAGGGGGAGAGCGCCGTGGCGGCCATCCTTCGCCTCAAGGCCCTGCTTTCCCAAATCGCGGATCTTCCAGCTTTGTCCTACGCCTGCATGAGCCCCCTGGGCGCCAAAAAGCCATCCAAACATCGGAAAACTTTGCATCCCCCTCCTCTCCCTATACCCCTCTCCTCTGGCGGGGATCTCCTGAACTCTTGGGCCCTTGGTCCTCAGGACACTTGGCTGCTCCTTGGCCCTGTGGCTGCTCTTGGGCCCCTTTTTTCCCATGATTGTATGTTTTTGATGTTTCTGTGCTGTATGCTTTCTGTTTGATATGGTATGTATTATGGTTGATGTTTGTGCTGCTGCTATTGGGTCCCTTGGGCTCCTTCGCTGCTCCTAGATGCTCCTGGGCCCGTGGCTCTCAGGGCGCAAAATAACCCTAACCCTGTCGTCCTCGTCATCATCGACGCCGTCCTCGTGGTCGATGCCGTCCTCGTCTTCGCCGCCGTCGTCGTCGCCGTGGTCTCCGCAGTCGTCCGCCGCTGCCGCCTCCGCCGACGTCGTCGTCCGTCGTCGTTCTCATCCTCATCGGTTGTCGTCTCCGTCGTTCTTCGTCGTCGCGGCCCCCGTCTTCGTCGCCGTCGTAGTCGCCGCCGTCTCCGTCGTCGTCCGCCATCGCCGCCGTCGACGTCGTCGTCGGTGGTCGTCACCCTTGTCAGTCGTCGTCTACGTCGTTATCCGTCGTCGCTGCCCCGGTCTTGGTCGCCGTCGTCGTCGCCGTCATCACCGTCGTGGTCCTCCGTCGCCGCCGCCCACGCCGCCGACGTCGTCGTCGTCGTCGGTCGTCGTCGTCTTCATCCTCGTCGGTCGTCGTCTCCGTCGTTCTCCGTCGTCGCAGCCCCCGTCGTCGTCGTCGTCGTCGTCGTCGTCGTCGTCGTCGTCGTCGTCGTCGTCGTCGTCGTCGTCGTCGTCATCGTCATCGTCGTCGTCGTGATTGCCGTCGCCATCGTCGCCGACATCGTTCGTCCGTCGGACGTGAATCGCCAGTCCCCGCTTTGCGCAGGGGTGGGCCTGCGTCGACAGTCCGGCGCTGGCGCCCATGCCGCCGTTGTGGGGAAGGCGCGGCTGGTTCGCGTCGTGATTGCGAGGCGGGGGTATATCGAGGCGGGGGGATCGACCGTCGGAAACCTCAGCAGACGGTGGGTATGGAAATGTGTGGCCTCCCCAGGGCCCGAACATATCCGCGTCCACCGCCTGCTGAAAGCTCGGAAGATCGATCCCCACGGCGGCGGTCATGGACACATCCCCGCCTCGGAGTAATGACGCTGGCGATGGTTTCTGACACCAGACAGATCGCTCAACCCTGAACGACCAATGACCTTGTTCTTTCTGGGTCGTTTCCTGGGGGAGGGGGGGAGGGATCGGGCGGGAGGGCAACGGCAAGGGCGGCCGCAGCGTGCACCCGCTGGTGTGCGTCCGCGCCACTGGCGCATCAGTCGCCTGCGTGCACCACAGCGTGCATGGGGGGGTCCAGGCCACGCCCCCCCAGAACGATCGTTAGCGTTGCCCGGGGGGGAGGGGGGGGCGAGTACAGTGGGGGCTCGGCCACAAGAAACCCCTGCAAGAAACCCAACCCTGAAATCCGCGGTCTGTTCAGTGAAAGCCCAAATTCGTCGATCGAAAATCGTCCAGATCTTGATGGGGGGCCCCTCGAAATCCAAGAAACCCAGGGCACCCTGGCAGAATCCAACTGGTTTCTTGGCACGCGCCCCCACTGCAACAAGCGCCACACTGGGTAGTCGAAGCCAATCTGGCAGGCCCAATCTGGCAAACGGGGGCAATCTGGCGAGGGAGCCAACGCGAATCCAGTCTGGCGAATGACCCAAATCCTCCCGTTTGGCCGGGCCAGATTGGCCCTGGGGGCCCAATCCAATCTGACAGTCTGGCCTTCGACTACCCAGACGGCGCAAATCGTTCGCTATCGGCCGACTCTGGGCCGCCAGCGGAGAGAGCTTCATCTGGCACGGCGGCGCGGGGCTCGCCACCGCGCCGACGCGGCGCGAACCTGCCGCAGGCCAGCGCGCGCGCGCGCGCTGCCGCCCGCGTGCGCGCGCTCGCCTCGGACCCCGACGCAGCGGGCGCCTGGGCCGCAGCAGCGGCGAGGTTCGCGAGCGTCGATGGCGGACGCCGTCTCGAGGGGAGGTGGCGGGAGGCGGGGGGGGGCGAGGAGGAGGAAGGATGTGGCGGGGAGAAGAGTCACAGAGTCACGGGTGACGCCCCTACGTCGGTTTCGAGGTGGGCAGTCTACGAGAAATTACATACACACATACAAACATACCTATCGACCTACCTACCTACCTACCTACCTACCTACCGACCTACCTACCTACCTACCTACCTACCTACCTACCTCCCTCCCTCCCTCCCTCCCTCCCTCCCTCCCTTCCTCCCTCCCTGCATGCATGCATGCATGCATGCATGCATGCATACATACATACAGACAGACAGACAGACATACACACACACACATGCATACATACATACATACATACATACATACATACATACAGACATACATACATACATACATACAGACACACATGCATGCATACATACATACATACATACATACATACATACATACATACATACATACATACATGCATGCATGCATGCATACATACATACATACATACATACATACATACATACATACATACATACAGACACACATGCATGCATACATGCATACATGCATACATACATACACACATACATACATACATAGATGCAAACGTGCATGCATACATAGATTCATGCATACATACATGCATACATACATGCATACAGACAGACAGACATACACTACATCCTATGCATACATGCATGCATGCATGCATGCATGCATACATACATGAATACATGCATGCATACACATAAATAGACAGCAATACATACATGCATGCATGCATACATGCATACATGTACGCATGCATGCATACATACAGGCAAACATGCATACGGGCATGCATGCATGCATACATAAATGTGTGCAGACATATAGCCACGCATGAATGCATGCATACATTCATGCATGCATGCATGCATACGTAAAAATACATGCATGCTTGAATGCATGCATGCATACAAATGTACTTACGTGTATGCATAAATGTATGCATGCACACATGCATATATATATGCACGTATAGTCATACATACATACATACATACAAACGTACATGCATACGTACATGCATATAGACATACATGCATGCATACAATCATACATACAGACAGTCAGCCATGCATAACATATAATAGTACAACATTACATAGCATAGCATAGCATGACCTAATATGACATGCCATGTATTCCACGCAGTACAGTTATACATGCATGCATCTATACAGACATATATACAGACATTCAATTACCTTACATTACATTACATTACACTACATTACATTACATACATACATGCATACACGCATGCATGCATGATGGTATGCATGCATGCATGCATACATACAGATACATGCATATCTGCATACATACACGCACGCATGCACACATACACACATGCATGCGTACATACATACACACACACACACATGTATGCACATGCATACAAGTATATATATATATATATATATGTATACTTATATCTGTGTATATAAATATATATATATATATATATATATAAATCGTAGCCTAAATCGTTGATCGGCGAGGGTAGGATTCGAATTTCGCCGCCGAGGCCTCCAGAGGCCGCCTCGAGGCCCAGGGACAGCCAAAAACGACAGAGGATGAGAAGCCGGCTGTGGGGAGACGGTGGAGAGCTGCAGGGGCCGGCGACTCGGAAGAAGCCGTGACGTCGGAGGCCTGGGGAGCGCCCGGCGCTGGAGGCGTCCATGCATCGAAGAAGGTGCCTGGAGGTGGGGCCGAAGCCGGCTGGGCGCAGCAGTTGTTGTGGCCAAGACCGCCCACGGCGACCGCACCACCTAAATCGACCGCACCGACGGCGAAGCCGAGAACGACCGAGGTCGACAGGCCACAGGCAGCCTGCCTGAGAGGGCGCGGCGAGGGCAGGACCGAGCTGACCGAACGCCACCGGCTGCGATGCAGCCAAGTCGACCGAACTGCCGAGGACACCCTCGGTGACCGCCCCCCTCCCATCCTCTCCTACCCACACCACCATGTCGCCCACCCCGTCAGCAGCCCAGCCCCTGCTGTTCCCGCACAGTCGCCTCCAGCTGTTCCCGCGGAGCCTCCCGCCGCCGCAGCCGGCGCCGATGGGAACGCCGCCGCTGCCGGCGTCGAGGCCACCCCGAGGCGCCACCGGCCTCCCACTCCTGCCGACGGGGGGGCGACCTCGCCGCAGGCGGCGTCGACCGAAGAGGAGGAGGAGGAGGAGGAGGAAGAGGAGGAGGAGGAGGAGGAGGAGGAGGAGGAGGCGGAGGAGGAGGAGGAGGAGGAGCAGGAGGGCGTTCTTCGTCTCCTCTCTTCTTCCTTCCTGTCTCGGGGCGACTCCTGCTCACCCCGAGCGGCGGACCTCCGAAAGGACGATGAAGAACAACCCACGGGGGAACGATAGGCCTTTGACCCACAACCCGGGCACGGTGGCGAACTGGGCCCAGGGGCCACCAGATCCGTACCCTTCGGGACCGCCAGCTCGCCCCAGGGGAGCCCGAGAGACTTACTCTGTGCCTCCGAGAGGCCCCCGAAAGGCTTCCCGGGAGACCCCAAGAACAAGGCTCCAAGACTCCGCGGCCTTGCTGGGACCTCCCTCCAGATCGCCCTTTGAGGGTCGGCGGAGCCGGCCTCGAGGCCTCACCGATGGGCGCGGACCTCCGAATGGTTGATGCAGGGCGGCGATTGAGGGCACCTCACGGGGGAACGAGGCAAAAAATAAACGCTGGGAAAGATTCTGCCGAGGACGGTCAGAGGATCTCAATGACGACGACGCCCACAAACGAGCGTGGAACCCAATGCGTACGAATCACTGCTCTAGGCGATGCTGCATTAGCCGTCACCATGCACTGTGCACGAAGTTATTTTTCCTCGTCGGACGTGTGAGTGCTAGCCATCAGTATCTGCCCTGCACAGAGTAGTCGCGGGGCGCGGTCACCACCTCTTTCGAGTCCCCAAACGGTGCGGTGACGGGCCGTGCGGTGACCTCGAAATCCCCCAAAACCTCACCGCACGGTCCGTCGCCCGAGACGTCCTCGGAGAACGACCCGAGTCCCAAAACCGTGCGGTGACCCCGAATCCCCACCGACTCACCGCACGGTGTGGTCACCACCCCGTTTGGGGGCCCCCGGACCTCGCGGCCCTGCTGGGCCCCCCGGCAGACTGCCTCGCAGAGGTCCAGGAACTCCTGCTGGTTCCCGAGCGCCCAGGTAATCTTGGCTCCCCTCGCACGCAGAAGGCATCGGCACACCGCCAGCGGAGGAGGCGGAGGAGGCGGAGGAGGAGGAGGAGGAGGAGGAGGAGGAGGAGGAGGGAGGGAGGAGGAGGAGGGAGGAGGAGGAGGAGGAGGAGGAGGAGGAGGAGGAGGGAGGAGGAGGAGGAGGAGGAGGAGGAGGAGCAGCAGCAGTGCCTGGCGAAGCAGAAAACGGCATGCGCAACACACGAGCATGCGGAGATCCGCGCGGGTTTCTCGGGTCGGCGCCGGACGCCCCTGGCGCCAGAGGAGTTCCAGCGCAAGACAAAGAAAGAGTGCGGACCTCCGACAACGCATGTTGGTGTTGTGATAGTCATTCGAGCCCTAGGCCCTGACATGGTGTACACGCCCTCCTGGCCAGGGCCCAGAAGGTCTATACACCATTTTAGGGTCCAGGACGGCTCTCGCTACACGTGGCGGTGGTGTATAGATACCTCGTGCGGACCTCTTGCCCTCGCCCAGGTCGAGCTGGATCGGGCGCCCACGGAAGAAGAACATCAGCGCGATTGTCGAAGAACAGCCAATGGCATAAACATATACATGTTCAAAGATCCGCGAGGATCTCTTAGGTCGACGAGGGACCCCCTCCCCGCACGCAGGTCGCGGCGCCGCCAGGGATGCGGCGATGCGGGCTCAGTGTCGACGTAAGAAAACCCACGTGGACCTCCGAACATAGATACTCATACGTTTCTGTTTGTTCTTCGAGATCGGGCTCGGCCCAGCCAGCTGAAACTCCTGGATGCACTGCGGCACCTCTCTCACGTCGACGGTGTAGATGGCGCACAGCGGTTCCACGGTCGGCTGGGCGCTCTTCAGAACCTCGTCCATCATCATGCAGTCTGGATCGAAGTCGCGGCCCATCCTCAGGCATACCACCTTGTTCTGGCTTGGCGGCGCGCACAGGGGGGTCGAGGATCGAGGATCAAGGGGCGTCCGCCGCAAGAAGGAGGAGGAGGAGGAGGAGGAGGAGGGCCCAGATGTCTGGCTCCTCAAGGAAAAAATCGAGGCGGAGAGGTTTCGCAACTCTTTGCATCTGGAGGGGCTGGGCCTGGCCTCGGCACCGTCGAGCACGACTCGGGGTGTGCAGAAAGAGATGGAGAGGTCTGGGTGCCCACGCATCGAAACAAAAAGCGCCAGACGTGAGAGGAGTGGCGTTGTTTGTTCGGGGATGGACAGAACCCCTTTGGTAAAACGTGGTTTAGTGAAAATGACCTCGGCCCCAAACCTGGCGGGCGCAGGCCTGGAAAACGACGGCCGCGGCGCCCTCTCGAGAACCGAAAACGGACAATTCACGAATCAACGTGTCAGGATGGGGGTTCAGTCCACCCCCGATTCATTCAGAAGACATAAACTTTCCATCTACTCCCGCACGTTTACTCTTGTGGAGGCATAGGGGCTTCCCGAGAGCATTCGCAGACCCCCCCGCGCTCTCCAGACGGCCGCCGCGCTCGCCCCCGACCCCTCGTGTGCGCCGCCAGCTGGTTCTCCTCGCCCATGACGGCCTGGTCGATGGGCCGAGGGACGCCAACTGACCATCTCACCGATCCTGGCCGGGTTGATTCCGGACCTCGGATCAGTGTCCATGCCATTTCTGGGCAAGCCAGGAGAGCGTGTTCGCCGAGTCCGGACCCTGCAGGATGGGCCTGGCCAAGATCGGTGCAGACCCCGATATCGTGACCGTCAGAACTCGGACCCCTGGAGATCTCGACTCCCGCCGCGAGTCCAGCTGTCCATCCTGGGTCGGTTCTTGACGGCCCCAGGGCCCGCCAAGGGCCCTCGAGGCCGAAAATGTCCAACAGCCTTCCGCCGCAATTTGCTTCAAGTCGCGAGGTGGTTTCCCTTATCCTCCACCTTCCACACCTGCCGACCTCGAGGGGCACAAAGCGGACCCCCCCCCGGCTACCGACCATCAGGTGGCTGATTAGAAATCTTCTCGAGTGATCGTCTATGCCTTATCGGCGCTGGACTCCCTGGCGGCACCTCCGGCGAAGAGCCACGAAGGGGGGGTCCAACTCAGATCAAATAAATCCGCGCGGAGCCACGAAAGTTGTTACGCTCATGCAGTTTTTCTTGCCCCTCAAGAAGATCACTAAATCTAAAATCAGCCACCTGCACCTGTCGGTCGGAAGGTGTGAAAGGTCAGGAGAGCTCAGAATCGAATCGATAAGTCGAATCGGCGATCGAAATGGATCGGACCGGTGGAAATCGGAAACCAAGTCGGGAGAAGTCGAATCGGCGGAAATCAGCAGGCTGGCAGGCTTCCATTGAGAAACCGGAATCCACGTCGGAACCCGAGGTCGAATCGGCATCGAAACCGGAGGCCACCGGAACCGATCCGAAGAGAGAGAGTTCGGGAGCGGCCAAGAGGGGGGTGTCCAAGAGGGGGGGTGCAATTCATGACCGGCGGCATGTGCGCGGCCCAGCGGGGGGGCCAGGCACGTAATGAAATAAGAAGAGGCGCCATGAAATCTGGGGAAATATCATGGCCCACGCCATGAGATCCACCCCCCCCTGGTCACCACCCCCCTCTTTTCCGCCCCCGAAGAGTCGAGGGGGGGGTCGAAGCGGGCCCGGAAGGTGCAGAGTCAGAGGGAGGCGGTCAGCCGACGCCCCCCGCGCTGGAGAAGGTCGTGTGCAGGCTCGGCAGCGCCATCGCATGGCCGGCGGCGCCCAGGGCACTACTCGGCGGGCGCGGCGGACTCCTCGGCCCTGGGCGGTCAGGCCCTGGGGGGCTGCCCCGGAGGTGCCCCCCCCCCCTGGGAAGGCCCCCGGGGGCCTCCACGGGTCGAGCAAGGGATCGACGGCAGCGTTCTTGGGCGTGGCTTCATGGGGGGGTCACACAAATGGGGGGGCCAGAAAAGGCCCCCTTTCGTGCCCCTTTCGGGCCCCTCCAGAGCCCCAGGGGGCTCGTTTAGGTACCGTTTGGGTACCTTTTCGGACCACGCTCGCCACCCCCCCATTTATGACCCCCCCATTACGCGGCGCCCAGTGTTCAGTAGGCTTGAGCTTTCCGCTGGATCTCTGGGAAGATGCGCAGGACGCTCGGCAGATCTACGGAGCATCCTGCGTGCACGTGCCGCAGATTCGACGGCAAGTCAAGTCTGGGGTCCATCCACTCTGTGCTCGATCCCCTGCTCGACTAAGGGTCTCCCCTGGATGAGGTCTGGGCAGATGGGGGACGCGCAAACATGGATTAGCGATCCATGGATTTGGCGCGCGGTCGCCAAATCCATGGATCGGGGGACGTGCCCTCTCGAACATGTGGCCGGTGCCGCCTGCCTCGCTCGGCGGCGGAAATCCGCGATCCCCCACAGAAACGGGAACCGTCGCTAATCCACGCCCCCTTGAACCAAGTTTGCGATCGCCTGATGGGGTCGGAGGATCGCGCCGCACCGCCGATGCGTCGGCGGTGCATCGGCCCCGTCGGCGTGGAGAAAGTCGAGCTCCACGCCGAGCCGCATCGGCGACGCGCCCGCGAGGCGGCGCGACCCTCGGGCCCCGTCTGCCTTGGGACCCCACCTGGGAGGCCGAGGCTCCAGGATTGGGTCGGGCGTGGCCCCCTGCAGGCGGGTTCCCGGTGAAAATCGAGAAAATTTGTCCACAAAATGCCCCCAGATAGTCGAAAAATGCCGGGAAAGTCACCCCGAGGCTATGCTTTGACTGTGTGTGAACACCCCTTTTTCGGGAGCGGCAAAGAGGGGGGTGTCCAAGAGGGGGGGGTGCAAATCATGACCGGCGGCATGTGCGCGGCCCCGACGGGGGGGCCAGGGACGTAATGAAATAAGAAGAGGCGCCATGAGATCTGGGGAAAAATCATGGCCCCCGCCATGATCTCCACCCCCCCCCTAGTCATCACCCCCCCCTCTTTGCCGCTCCCGAGAACACCCCTTTCTGTGGAGGGACACGCCCGACTTCACTCCGGGAGCACCCCTCGCGAGGCCCACAAGGCCCTGGCAGCTCCAGAGCTGCGCGAGACCACAGCTCTCGCGGGTGCGCGCGCTCTTCGCCCCCTGCTGCCCCGGGCATCTCTCGTCGTGGGAAACCGAGGGCAAGGCGGAGGATGAGGAGGAGGAGGAGGAGGAGGAGGAGGAGGAAGAGGAGGAGGAGGAGGAGGAGGAGGAGGAGGAGGCGGACGAGGAGCTTGAGGCGGCGAAGGAGCAAGAGCAGCAGGAGGGGCAGGACGAGGGGGACGGGGACGGGGGCCGAAGGAGAGGAGGCGGCGGGGAGGAGCGAGGCGGGGAAGCTCAGAGCTGCGGAAGGCAGCTCGGGGGCACCCCTGGGCCGGGAGCACCCCGGGCAGCCACTCGCGGGCGGCGGCCCGGCGCGGGCGCGGCCGGCCGCGCCGGCTCTCCTCCCCCCCGCCCCCGCCCCCGCGCCTCCTCGGGGAGCGCGCTGCGGGCTGGGGGGTGAGGGCTCGCGCCCCGGGCCTCGAGCCAGGGGCTACAGTTGAGTCGGGCGTGTCCCCCTACAGGGGGATTTTCGACGAAAAATCAAAGATTATCCCAGTGCGACCCTACCTAGGAGTTGGAGCCACTAGGAGAGCAGCATTAGTAGTTACGGTGAAGCTAAGCTAAAGCTAAGCTGAAGCTAAGCTAAAGCTACTTGGGGTAAAGTTAAGCTACAGCTAAGCTAAAGCTAAGCTAAAGCTAAATTAATTCTAAGCTAAAGCTAAGCTAAAGCTAAAGCTAAAGCTAAAGCTAAAGCTAATGCTAAAGATAAAGCTAAAGCTAAAGCTAATGCGGGGGCGCAACTGGGGGAACCGCTCCCAGGGGACTGGGGGAACCGCCAGGGGCGGGTTCCACTGCCCAGCCCCTTTACGCAAAGAGAGTAAGAACCCTTCTAGGCAGAGCCTAGGTAGGGAAATACCCAAAAAATACTCCAACATGGTCCAAAAAAATGGTCCCCAGACTATCTTTTGACTACTTTTGAATATTCCTCCTGTAGAGGGACAGGCCCGATTTAAGGCTACAGAGCAGGCGCTGCGGAGGGCAGAAGAAGAGAAGGCTGGCCGAGGAGCGGGCTGGACAAGCACCCTCCCGTCACGAGCACCCCTGCAAGCTGATCCCTGCAGCAAACGCACTCGAGAAAGCAGGAATCCAGCGGGTTGGGGAAATCTGGTGAACGCCAGCTATCGGGTTCGGAATGGTTCCTCCCTTGACCGAGGCCGGGAGGGTCTATATATACACCATCCTGGGGCCCAGGACGTCTCCAGCCACACGTGGCGGTGGGGTATGGATGCCGCGTGCCGACCTCGTGCGCTCGCCCAGGTCGAGCTGGAGGGGGAGTCCCCTAGAAGAACAACATCAGCGCGAACGGGAAAGAACAGCATGCGCAGCAAGCATAAGTTGCAAGAGGTCCGCGCGAAGTTCGGCGCTGGACCCCTACCCCGGCGGCACCTCCAGCGCTGCCCCCTGGCGCGCTTCGCGCGCGCCAGGGGAAGGGGAGGGGGGGTACAGCGCCGACCCAGGAGGTCCGCTGGGACCTGAAACCGTGCGTCGCTGTCGCCGATGATCGTTATTGTTGTTGTTTGTCCGTTCTTATATATATATA
>CAUYUJ010010075.1:20000-30506 GCA_963575745.1 Prorocentrum cordatum
CTTTCCCCAAGACTGGCGTTTTATCCAGAAACCGTGTCTTGACGGTCCCGGGGATCTCCCCAGGCCCCAGAAGGGGGCCGAAAGCACTGAAGGACCTCCAGGCAAGCTTTCCTCCAAGACAAAGTTCTTCATGCCGACCCTGAGAACACGTAGCCCCCCAAACGTCCCCAGGGGCGCGTCGTGGCCGCACGCCGAAGGGAGTCCAACCGCGGCGACGAGGAGTCTCCCAGAGGCCCAACAAATAAGATCAACGCCAGCAAACCTCGATCCACGGCCTCTGTAGACTAGAACAACTCTGCGAGCCTCATGTTTTACCTTGCCCCCCCCTCCCGGGTCCTGGACCCAGGGAGCCAGTTCTCCCCGATCCTCTGCAATGCGCCCCGCACTCCCTCCCCCTTTTTTGTTTCTTTCCTTCCCCCATTCCTCCTCACGCTCTCCCTCACTTCTACTCCCTCATCGTTCTCCCCGTCATCAGCATCCTGACCACATCCACCATCTTCATCACCACCAGCATGAACATCATCATCAGCATCATCAGCATCATCATCATAATCATCAGCATCACACCACCATCATCATAGTCAGTACCACCGCCATCATCATCGTCATCGACAACATCACTGCAGGCAGCACATTCAGGAACTGCTGAAGTCCACGCACACGAAGCATTGAACAAGGATCACGACATGCAACGGGCCCGTTCGAAACATTCGATATCAAACAGCACCGGGCGCGCGTTCGTATCGCAACACTATTCCGCAACACTGTAACTACATTGGAACAGAACTGTGCCACCGACGCAAGGAAAGGGAAAAGAATGCGGTTCCTTCTCCCCAGCAGCATCCGAAACACCACGTCTATGTAAGAAGCGATATGAAATATGAAACACACGTCTGATATACCAAAACTATCTCAGGCATGAAATGGAACGCGTGCCGCCATACGGTGATGAAACAGATGTAACAACTCGCAAGCGGCGCAAACAAATGAGTCTCCCTGCGGGCTTCGTAGTTTACCGTCGGGGCTCGCCCTGAGCTTGACCCCACGCGTCAGCGCCCCTGAACTCATCGGCAATCGTCGCAGTGCGCTGAGGATCGCACAAACACTCAAACACCGATGCAGTGAGGTCGCGACGGTAAGTGCGTTGACTCCAGGTGCTCGCCTTTCTTGCCATTTTCGCAAGGGCCCCCGCTGGAACGTCAGCTGCGTCGTTCCCACGGCCGCCCCCCTTGCGCCTGTAAATATTCATCAATCATACACCTGCCACTGCACAACAGCACCCTGCCAGCGTGATAATCATAATGATTAGAAACAGCGCCACGATCCGCGCAGCTGGCACTCGCCCCGACGCCCTCGCGCGCGCCAGCCTCGATCGCGTTCGCCCCGTCGAAGTCTGCGGCCCCCACGTTGAGCTCACGCTCTGCGTTCGCTTGATCGGACGGGAGAACGTTTCTTCCAACGTGAAAGTCGGGTCGCACATTAGCGCCTTCACGCACTGCTGCCGCACATGCAACGGGGCGACCCGTCCGCCATGGGCTGGAACGTGTTTGTCCAGCGCCATAGACCGTTGGACTCCTTCATCTTCTCGCCCCCCTGCACGATCTCGACGCCGGCCCTGCGCCCGGCGCGCCCCCTGCTGCCTCCCGCGATTTGGCGTCGCACAGCGCCTTGCAGTCCACGACGCACGGGCCCCTTCCAAGCACCCGCAGCATCTCCGATGCCACGACCTGCAAGTCGCGGAACAGCATCGCCGCAACCATCATTTGGGTGAATTCCAGCGCGTCGAATTCACCGCTGCGCGAGCTTCGCCTGCCAGGGAACTTCGACAGATCCGCGCGAGCTGCTTGCTTGCCCAATCTAAGACCACCATGCGGGTCGACTGCCCGCCGTCGATCTGGTCGTCTTCGAACGCGAGTGCGACGTGGCCCGGCTCTCCCCATTCGGCCCCGCGGACAACAACGCGCCCAAGTAGACTTCCAAACGTAGCTTCTCACACTTGGAAACGCATCGCATGCACACGCCACCGCCCCCACTCGCCGCCTGGAATCGCAGCGCCTCGCCGGCCTCCAAACTGTTCACGGTCGCCTTGATCACGTCGCCGCGGGAACATGAAATCGCAGCCGCCGCTTGCACCCGGCGCCATGCGCTGCGACGCCGGCCACTGCATGGTCCCCGCTCAGTCCGCATAGAGGCTGATTTTCCTCGACGCGCAAGTCGTCGGCGCGCGCCCGGCGTTCCTTCTCAACGCCGATCGGCTTGACCTCTTGAGCGCACGCCTCCACCATGACCGCGCGCCCTCCATGAGCTCACATTTGCCGAGCCAGAATCGCGGGCCCCCCGTCTGCACCCCGTCCAGGAACGCGCCGTCGCAGGTCTGCTCGTCGACCAAATGGCTCTCGCACTCGAGGTCATCGCCGCTGCCGACTAAGTCGCCCGCGCGCAGGCCCGGCACGCCACCCAACATGTAGCGGTTGCCGCTGTCCGCGCCCCAGGACCGGAACGGTTCGTCGCCCCTCATCGCAACGCGCACCGGAAACAACATTTGCCCCGCACACGCCGTTGACTCGGCGGTCGGGCGTCACCCAACGCGGGCTTTAACATTCGGAGACTATCGCCATCCTGCATTCCCATCATTCTGGCCATGCGCCGCCGCACGCCCCTCGCAGGCCCGCTAATGATCCCCACGCCATCTGCTCGATTGCCCTTGGACGGGAGGAACGCGCCCTTGACGCCCGCCGCTGCCATCTTCCAAGATGGCTAGAACAAGATGGGCAGGAAGAGATACGTGACCAACCTCGTCAGCGTCGGGCTCGATTTCTCGACCTTCGTGCTCGTCACCTCGTCAAGGTGGATACCCTGCAGGATCACCCTCGCGCTTGCCTCTTGAATGCCGTTCCGCATCGGACACGCCTCTCCTGCGTCCGCTGACCCCCCGTTGACGAATTGCCAGGCCTGGTTCTAGATCCATGGCGCGAGCGCCGTCGCCTTCTCTCCATCAAACTGCCTCCTCTCGTCGTCTGCCAGCTTGGCCTCCACGATCGCGCCCCTCTTCGCCGCGCTCGCCAGGTAAATCGTCTCCTCGTCCTTCTACAACGGCAGCAACTCGTCGCTTCCGTCGTCGCCTGCGGTCGTCGGCACCTCCAAGGGCGTGGACCAACGGTCGCAATCCGTCCAACATTCTGGACGCCGCGGCGATGCTCTTCAGCAATTCATCCCGGGATTTGTTCCGCTGTGCGTTTCTCTCCGGAACGGTCTCTTGCTACTCGATGGCATCCGCTTGTCTGTGGGGGCTGGCACTTGGCTTCCTGGCTCTGGCGGTGCCGCCTGCCGCTGAAAAGGCCGCCCTAGCCCCCGATGGCGCACGCTGCTCACGCCCCGTCTCCTGGAACATCACGCACTGGATGCACCTCCTGCTCTCGACGCACGTCCAGCTCCTCGGTCTCGCTCTGGTCGCCGACGTCGCGCATCCCGTCGCCGTTCGATTCCTCCACCTTGCCGACCGCGTCGACGCTCTTGGGGTCCACGTCCACGCCGTCTGGGTGTCCACATCATTCTCCGCTCGGCCCATCGGCTCGCCCACGTAGTCCATGCACTTGATCGATCCGCTGATGGAGCTCAGATCATAGAGAATTCCTGCTGACGCCGATAAAGATAATCCGTTGACCTCGTCGACGTTTTCACGTTCGCGTCGTTATTCCGGTAGTTCGGCTCTCAGCTGCTCGCGCGTCGTCCTGAGCAATGTGTTACCACACACGCACCATACCACTGATTGCCTAAGCTTGATTAGGTCGTCTGCGAACTCGACCTGCGTCACCGCGAAGGGTCCTTTCGAATAGCTCCTGACGACGTCGCTCTCACCTTCGCCGATCGGACTGGAACTCTGTCGAGAGGGCCCAGCTCCTTGTTGCCAGCGCCTCTCGCACTGCGCGCGCCACGCGAAGCGCCAGGAATGCCTTGCAAGTATCCCGCCTGCGCTCCAGGCCCCTGTTAAACGCCTCCTCGCGCTCGCCATGTCACCCGTCGTGGCGGGCTCGTCCGCTAGGCCACCCTTCATCGCGGGGCCGTCGACCCAGCGCTCGCTGAGCAGGCGTGGAACTTTTCACGGTGCGCAACCTGCTCGTCTTGCCCTGCGTCAGGCGCACCGTCATGTGAGTTTTTTTCATTCCGCGTGCCGACATTGGGCGGATGGGGGGGGAGGGGGGGGGTCTGTCCCTGGACCTCTGCTTAATGCGACGGGTTGCCAGAGTGCCGCCTTTGGGGGAGACTCCACCCGCTCGAAACAGGCGCAAAAAAAACAAGATCCACTCGGGAGGGGGTTTGGGGCCCGCGCCGATCGGCAAAACGATGAATTAAGAAACGATCACCATCTTGAGGTTGTCGTCTGGGTGGTCCGCGTGATGTGTAGCAATCTGCTCGCGTCGACCTTGGTGGTTTCTCTCCTTCACACCATGCTCTGGGTATCAGCTGCAAGTTGATCTGACGACTCGCAGCGCTCGCCGAACTCTCCACTCACATCCCCAAAGTGGCACGGTGGGGGCCCAGGGGGGGATTGTTGCGCGCATGTCTCGAGCGCCCAGCGCATCTCCATGAATGGTCCCAGGGGGCGCGCTGGGGGCCCGTGGGGGGATTTTTGCCAGGATTTCTCGAGCGAGGGCGCCGGATTGGGACACGCCCGGTGCGCCCAGCGCATCCCCAGAAATGGGCCCAAGGGTGCGCCGGGAGGATGCTTTCTCGCGCGCGGGGGGCCAGGATGACGTGAGTTCTCAGAAACTCCATCACATGAATGTGATTGGGTATGGGTGCGGATATAGAAGTTTGTGTGTTAATGAATGCCTCAGAGTGTGCGAGAGTCTGCGCATGAGTGGGTGTGTGAGAGCGAATGCGATTACGAATTAGTCTGAGTATGAGCGATCTACGTACAAGTGATTTGTGCATGATGAGTCTGAATCTGCGTGAGACTGAGTATGAGTGGTCTGAGTGACCAAAGTGAGGGTGAGTCTGAATATGAACGGGTGGTGTGAATACGACTGAGCCCGAGTTTGAGCGAGCCCGAGTGCCAATCTGAGTGAGGAGGTGGCAGGAGTGAGGCAGAGGGGTCTCACCAACAACAACACAGACACACTCGGGATGTGCGGGAAAACGAGGCGGCGCGCGCCGATCGGCGTCGCCCCGCCCGGTGAAGCGAGCCCCGGCCCCTCACCAAGCTCCTGGCCGAGCCGCGCAGTGCGACGGCGAGACGGGGCACCTCGCCTCCAGCTCCTGCAGCTGCCAGTAGAGCGTGGGGTCCCCCTTTCTCTGTGCGAGGCCGTTCCAGTAGATGGCCCTGGCCACCTCCACGGCACCCCGGCCAGCAGCCGCGCGGGCCTCCCTCGTCCACACGTGCTGCATGGACTCGTCGTCGGCGTCCGTGTCCACTCTCATGACGGCCTTCACTATGGCCTGGCACGTCCTCCCGAGACCGAGCTTCTCCGCCTCCTCCGCCTGCCGCAGCCACGCCTCTGGAGGAACAAGAATGGCAAAGATCTAGACGTTCGGAGGTCCGCACAAATTCCTTGGATTGGCGCTGGACCCCCTCCCCGGAGGGGCCGCCAGGGGGCTCCCGCGCCGATCCGAGAAGCCTGCGCGGAGCTCCGTAAGATGATGTTCATGCCATTTTTCTCGGGGATGGACAGACCTCCCTTTAGCAAAACGCGGTTTAGTGAAAACGACCTGAGGCCCAAACCTGGCGGGCGCAAGCCTGGAAGACAACGGCCGCGGCGCCCTCTCGAGAACCGAAAACGCACAATTCACTAATCGACGTGTCACTGTCGGGGGTTCTGTCCGCCCCCGATGTCTGCTCCCCGAGCCTCGCGGTCCTGCGGCACCGCCCCCGCCGCGCGCTCGATGATGGGCTCCACGAGCTTGACGTTGCCGTGCGCCTCGGAAGGGACCCCGGGACACACAAATAGATACACATAAAAAAAAGATTCCCCATATTTTTTCATATTTTCTGGGCTTTTGTCTTCCCCCCCACTTCCCATATGTTTCCATATTTTCTGGAGAATCGACGATTAATTGTGTCTGTGTGTTTTTGTTCCCTCCTGAGCCTCCTCCAGCCGCGCGGCCGCCGCCCACAGGGTCACGCTGGCGGGCACCTGCTTGCGGGCGGCGGCGAGGGCGCGCTGCGCCTCCTTGAAGCTCGAGAGCCTGGCCAGCGCGAGCCACAGCTCGACGCCGTGAGGGGCGCTCGCCACCGCCTTCGCCAGCAGCGCCCTTCGCGCCTCCGGGTCGGCCTCGAGCCCAGCGGCCTCCCGCCACAGCCGCGCGGAGCCCGGCATCACCTCGAGCGCCCTGCGGATGATGCGGGCCTTGCCCGGCGAGTCCTGCCGGCAGGGCTCTCGCGGTTGCTCCAAGACAGGCCCAGAAAGCATTCCCGTGCCCTCAGCTGAGGGGCAACGATAGGGGGGACTGGCATGGAGGGGGACACATCGACCTGGGATCGGCGGCACATCGCCGATAGATCGGCGATAGGGCCCCGAGAGCAAGTCTGAAGCTTCCTGGGCGGGGTGGGGCTATCAGAGCCCTACCTGCGATCAGTGGGTGATTGGGGCTCGATGCATCCCCCCTATGCCTATCCCCCCTATCGTTGCCCCTGATCCTTTGAGGTCGGGAGCTGCGACAAGGTCCGTTTCAAGAATGCTCGCCCCGCACACGAAGGGGAACGGCGCCAGTGCAACTTCATATTGCGGTTCTATAGATCTCGGAGCTGGGCCGCACTCGCGAAACCGAACACGTGCAGCGAACCCTACCCGTGTGGCAACCTCCGATGGTGGCGGACTGATGCCACCCTGTCCGACAGCCTGATCCGCCCCCCGCCCCCTCCGCGCACGCCGAACCCGCCCCCCATCGCGATCCAGCCGTCGGCCCACTCCTCTCCCCCCCGGCGCGATCCACCCCTTCCACGCTTCCCCTGGACATCCGACGTCACGACCTCCTCCTGGGAACTATGAGCTGCTCGTCTCGGGCCGTTTTCTAATGGTCCAGCTCCGAGGAACAGGAGGAGGAGGAGGAGGAGGAGGAGGAGGAGGAGGAGGAGGAGGAGGAGGAGGAGAACAGAAGGAGAAACCAGGAGGAACGCGTCCTCCTTCTCGAACTTGTTTCGGGCTGGAACAGAACTCCAGAAACCCAGAAACTTGGACAGCGGAATGCAGCGCCCCGCCTCCGAGCTTCTCGGCGAACCCGAAATGATATCTTATATTTATGGTGTTCTGCCCTCCTCTTGAACTTGACACTCCGTGACGCCGCGGCCAATCCCGCGTAAATTGCGGTGCCGACCTTTGCCGTGGCCGCAGCCGTCGCGCATCGCGCGCATCGCGCATCGCGCATCACATGCTGCATGCTGCAAGTTCACCTTCGCCCCTTAGCGCCGCCCCATGGAGACCTCCTCCTCCTCCGCCTCCTCCGCCTCCTCCTCCTCCTCCTCCTCCTCCTCCTCCTCCTCCTCCTCCTCCTCCTCCTCCTCAGCCCAGACCCACGACGTCATGATGTCAAGGTGGTCACCCAAAGATCTCGACCCCCTTCTCTCCTCCCGCTGCTGTTACTTGACTGCCCAGGGGCCAGGCAAGGGCCCCTAGAAACTGGCAATTGCCAAACACAACTCGTCTCGGCACCTCTCAACAGGCGATGATACACGTTAGCGCCTGCCAGAATGGTGGGCCGGTTTTCCACCACCACCACCACTACCATGGGTATGAGAGGGAGGAGGATGAGGAGGAGGAGGAAGGAGGAGGAAGGAGGAGGAGGAAGAAATGAAGGAGGAGGGAGGAGTATGAACAATGAGGAGAAGAGAGGCAGGACTAAAAGGATGAGGAGGTAAGGAAAGGAGTAAGGAGCAGAAGGTAGAGATGAGGAGGGAAGGAGGAGGAGGAAAGAGGAGGAGGAGGAGGCAGGAGAGGAGGAGGAGGAGGAGGAGAGAAGGAGGAGAGAGAAAGGGAGCGAGGAATGAGGAGGTAGGAGGAACAGGAGGAGGATGGAGGAGGAGGAGGAAGGATGGAGGAGGAGGAAGGAGGAGGAAGAGAGAAAGAGAAGGAGAAGAAGGAGGAGGCGACAAGGAGGAAGGGGTACATGCGCTCCGCTGCCCCATAGTGGGAGCTCCACCGAAGGCCCCAGCGGTTGCGCCGCATGCGGGCCACCAACGACCCCACGTCCACACTGCTGCTTACAGACGCGCTTCGTGGCCCCATAGAGAGCTCCTCCGAGGGCCCCAGTGGCTGCACTCGCATGCGGGACCCCCACCCAGTACAGCGCTTCGTGGACCCATGGGGAGCTCCATTGAAAGCACCAGTGGCTGCACTCACATTCGGGACCCCCACGCAGTACAGCGTTTCGTGGCCCCACAGGGGGCTCCACCGAAGGCCCCCGTGGCAGTGTTCGCATGCGTCTCCCCCACCCAGTACAGCGTTTCGTGGCCCCATAGGGAGCTCCACCGAAGGCCCAACAAGTGGCTGCGCTCGCATGCGGTTCCCCCACCCAGTGTGGCCCCTAGGGAGCTCCGCCGAAGGCCCCAGTGGCTGCCCCGGCCCATTACGGAGCATCCCTCACACGTTTCGCGGTCCCACAGTGGGTTCCACGTAAAGCCCCAGTGGCAGCGCCCACATGGCGGCCCCGACCCATATCTGTACGCCCGTCGCAGGATCCATGGCTCCATAAGGAGATCCCCCGAAGGCGATACCAGCAACGACGGCACTCGCAACTGCATATGGTTGGGTCCTTCGCCAGGATAACGGTGTTGGGGGTTGCGAGGTGGCAGGTTCTGTTTTTCGCCCAAGATGGCTCCAAACTGCCTCCTATGCTCTACAATGGCCTCCAAGATGGCTCAAAATAACCGACGATTGTTCAAGATAGGCTTCCGACATACCTCTAAAGAGGCCCGACGAGAGCCAAAGACGGCTCCAAATGCTCTCGGAGCCCCCTCAGGACCCCCCAAGGGGCCAGAATCATTCAAAAACCATAGGATCATCAATGATGTTTGACTTCTCGCCTCTTCGTTTCCGATGCGCTTTTGAAACCTCAAGATGGCCCCAAGATGGCCCAAGGGAGGCCCAAGAGGGGCCCAAGAGCACCCCAAGAGGGCCCCAAGAGGCGATTTGAATGGCCCCAGGGGGGGGGGGGGACAGATTTGTGATCCTGCCGTTTTGATCGATGGCCTCCAAGATGGCCCTAAGAAGCCCTCCATGGCTCCCGAGGGACCCCAAAGGGGACTCCAAAAGGCCCCCAAGAGGGCCCCAGGAGCCCCAAAAGAGCTCCAAGAGGACCCCAAGATCCCCCAACAGAGTCCCAACAGGGCTCCATGTGGCGATTGTGAGGGCTCTGTCCTCGTCCTCGTTGTCCTCCTCCTCGTCCTCGTCCTTGCCCTCATCGTCTTCCTGTTCCGTTTCCTCTTCGTCCTCGTCGTCGTGGCCATCCTGCTCCTCCCCCTCCTCCTTCTCCTCCTCCTCCTCCTCCTCCTTCTCCTCCTCCTCCTTCCCTCGCCCTCACGCGGGCCCCAGGGATGCCCTCCAAGGCCATCCCCTTGCTCCCAGAGATCTTTCTCTTTGCGCTGTTTCACTATATGTGTCTCGTCGTTCCTTTTCCCGTCAGCTCTGCAGGGTTTCCGAATGGGCTGGTGGGGATACGCGACGCATGATTAGGAATCATGAGGAGGAGGAGGAGGAGGAGGAGGAGGAGGAGGAAGAGGAGAAGGAGAAGGAGGAGGGGAAGAGGATTGCTATTTTGGGAAGAGGATTGCTGTTTTCGGGGGGTATCCAGGAGGGGGCTGTTCAAGTGGGGGGTTCGCGAACCATGGCCTGAGGCATGTGCGCGGACGAAGAAGGGACCAAAGGACGTAGTGATAAAAGAAGAGGGGGGAGGGGGCATGACATCCGGGAAGATACCATGGCCCTGGCCATGATATCCACCACCCACGAGTCATCACCCCCCTCTTGGCCGCCGTCGCACTCTGGAATGGCACAACTCGCATCTGCGCCACACCGGAACATCAGGCCCAAGTGGAGAAAGAAGGAACACGCACAAGACGGCCCGAGAATCCCCCAAGACGCCTCCGAGGCGGCACCGAAAGAAACCCAAAATGAGAAATTCGAGCGGCTCCAGGACCCCCTCCAAGATGGCCACCCAAACCCGCAAGATTCCCCCAATAATCTCCCAGGAGGCCTCAGACATCTCCCGGGAAGCTTCAAACATGTCCCAGTCGCACTCGGCACTGCAACTGCTGCGACGACTCACTCCCGAAGCAAAGCATCCAAGACCCCAAAAGGTCGGCGGTGCGACATAAACCGATGACAGGGCGGGCGCGTCCTGACCAGGATCCCGAGGCGAATCCAGCCATGGATGGGCATCGCCGGCACCGTTCCCTCCCCTCCGACGTCGCAACGGTTTGGGCGCCCGAGTTATCCGGGGTAACTCGGGTCCGGGGTAACTCGGGTTCGGATTCCCGAAAAAGGAACCCGAGTTAGCCCTGACCCGAGTTAC
>CAUYUJ010010076.1:2500-20000 GCA_963575745.1 Prorocentrum cordatum
TTGCGTTCCTCCCCCAGTGCTTGAATGATCTGGGAGGGCTTCTTGGCCTGGAAGGCGTCGGCCACCGCGGGCGTCATTCTGCGAGTAGCTTGGTTTTTTGTTTGTTTTGCGACCTGCTTCATCACCATGCTGAGTACTCGTTTCGCCGTTGGGTCCTGGATCGTTGAAACGTCCACCTTGGGGCCCTGCTGCCCTTGCACTCCGACGCCGCCCTTGCGTCGCTCCTTGGACTTGGGCTGCGGCGGCCCCGCTGGCGTCACATCCGCTAGGCGACTCACAATGAAGGTCAATGTCGCGCTCGTTTGACAAAGGAAGATGCTGGCAGAGATGCTGCTGAAGCTGAGCCAGACACGGCAGTGGTTCCACAGTGCACAGCGGGCATGCGAGATCAGCTGGCTGGTGAATGTGCACATCGATCGAAGCCCTATCAGCAAAACACATCCGATGTATCAACGCGCATTGAAAATTTCGTTTAGCGCGCGCCGTAGATTTGAAACCCGAACTACATAATGGGCCCCGGTTAGACACAATGGCGAGCCGAGCAACATTTGGAACACGATGTGGTTTTACCTGATGCGTACGTAGACTCTCATACGCGGCGAATCGTGAATCAAATTTACATCCATTTTCCAGAACCATGTCACACTCACACATGGCGCCCAACCAGGCCCCATCAGCAGGGGCAGCTAGAGGGCCCAAGACGTCGCACTCAGGAGGGGCAACCGTCGAGGACCAGTACTGAGCCCGAAGAATCCCGGGATCCAAAACACATAAAGCTCCCCCCACTTCAGCGCTCCGACAAAGAATGCGCATGCTGCGGTCCCGCATATCACTGAACGCTTTACAGCCCGGGATTTCCGTCCGGCTGTGCACGTCAGCCTCGAACATGCGAGCCCGCGGGTTTGCCGCGTGCTGCACGCGACCAGCCCGAGTAAGAGTCGCGGCAATTCCACTTCTCATCTCGCAATGCAGGTCGCCAAAAAGCGTCGACACTGGGAGCCCATGCTCGAGCGGTAACTTAATCGCCGCCTGCAGCCATCGCAGGCGGCGAACACGTAATTCGAGAGCAGATGGGCAGACCCTCCAAAATTTCCACACCTCCAGATTCGCGATCGCGCGGATGCGCGCGCCAATGCCCCCCCCCCCCCCCCCCCCCCCCTCGCCCCCCGCGGCATCATTGTTCTAAGGTGCCCCAGGATCGGTGCATCCAGCGTTCGGAAACCAACGCTCTGCAGTGCTAAAGAGTCCATCCCAGATAACGCAGATCCCTGGACCCTGGACACATACGCAGCACGTTTTACCGCCTTCGGGATATGCGAGAACCAGACCCCGTAGAACTGCGCCCAGTTCATCCTCAAAGCGTTCACCCGCGCCTCTCTTTCTGACGCCATGGGCCCCGACGGATCAAAGATAACCCCCATGTATTTCATCGCATGTATTTCATACCATGCAATACACGCCCAACTCCAGACTGTTTGGGAAACAAGCGGTTCTGCTGCGTAGATCTCAGCCACGGGGCGGCCTCTTGCCTGCCACGGTTCTGGGCGCGGCCTGCAGGTCTCAGGGCCTCGCCCAGCGCGTCGCTGGCGCGGCGAAGCCGCTGTGCGCAACGCGTCGCAACAGGGCGCCCACGCACGTGGAACTGCAGGACATCATCAAGAAAGGCATTGGCCGATGCGTCATAGCTCTTCTGGACGACAGGATGAGCGATGGTCGGCTCGTCAATGGCATCCTGCTGCGCGGGGCGCCACTAATCTAGCGGCCTGTGAAAAGCGCCTGGGATCTCGTCTGGCGCGCCCCCGTCTCCCATAAATCCGCCAGCACGCGCGCGCATATCTACCTCCCCGCCCAGTGCGCCCATGTGCGCGGCCATGCGTTTACGTCTATGATCCACTAGTGTTGCACTGGGACGACGTAGTGCTGCACGATTAGTTGCTCGAATTTGGCTGCGCCGCGCAGACGGGAACGCATTGTCACATCACGCGAGGCCAAAGAGAACACGAAAGCCCGCGTCGCCGCAAACGCCACGACATAATGCGAGAGCCCATCATCGCGACCCCCCTGCGGAAGCGAGCTCGACCCCCGCAGGCATAATGAGGAAGACGGGGAAAATCGCGCGCGCGATAGACCCCCCGGTGGAAACTTCTCCAGAAGGGCAAAAACCATGTATCAATCTAACACCTCGTATTCCGAACTCCGTTCTGCTTATCAATGTAAGATCTGCGCCCACTGACTGGTGCACCGTGCGCGCGCCGCGCATGAACAAGTAACTGCCTGAGATATCCAGCACTAGTGCTGTACTCCTCCTCCTCATCCTCCTCCTCCTCCCCCTCCGCCCGTTCCGGTGCTCTCGTCTGAATCCCCAATCCCATTCTCGCATCTCTCGGCGGGGGCCGTGACTTTGGCGTTGCCAGGTCTGCGACAGCTCCGCTGGCATGCTCCAAGGGGGAACGGCTCGCCTCCGCCTGCATTTACGGAGCTCTCGATGTGTGCGCTTAAAACAAAAAAGGCGATCACATCTGCTTCGTCGTCTGGGCTCCGCAGCGGCGCAGTAAACTCCTGAACAGATTCGTGGCGCTGAAAAACAATCGGACGACCTGTGATGCCACCACCGGGTCCCGCCTGCTGTAAAGCCCCCTTCCATTCTTCACGCGTTGATCGAGCGCCGCTTGATCGCATTGTAACAACGTTTGCGAGCGAGTAACTGGGCACCTGCAAGTTGGCGGCACATGCGGGCAACAAGAGCATGACCATTCTGCTTTCAGGTTTCTAGAACTTCCTGGCTAGTATGTTGTTTCTCAGCAGCATAGAAAATGTCCTTGGTTCACTCCGTATCATTGCGCGCAGCTTCTTGATCTCCTCGACCCTCTCACTACATTCATCAGGGCTATATCGCTCGGCTCTTTCATTGTTTGGCTCACGTCTTGTAATAGTTGGCGTCGGCGTTTTTTGTGTTTTTTTTTGTTTCTTCAGTTGGCCTCCGAAGTACATGGCGAAAAAAAAACTTCCACTGGTGATCAACGGTCGGGGATGTCTGGATACGTCCATTCAAGAACTTCCTGAACTTATTGCAAGAACTCGTCCCTCAGGGTACCTTTTTTTCTGGACGCACGTTGCTATGGCCTCCTGGTTGCATGTTCTCGTTTGGGGTCTTGGCTTCACCACAGCCAGCTCATAGTGCATTTCGATAGCAAGTGGCATGTGGTCACGTGGAATCGCGTCGGGTATCAATTGTAGACGACGGCCAGATCGTTTATAACTTCTATGTCAAGAACCTCTGGACCAGCAGTGGCAGATACACACATATGACCCATATAAGACGAATGTTTGGTACCGTAGAATGTCGGAGCGTGTTGATAAAGTTTGTTGGCCACCATCCAGAAATGTTTGTGTAAGATCTCTGACAGTGCAGATGCGGCCTCCCCATTCGATATGAACACTGTACCCTGCCACGTGAAATGAGCATTCACAGGCGTCGACCGCGCTGGCATTTCCATCAAAATATGATCAAGCCATTCAACCATCTGTCGGATAGTCGGTCACCATCTTCGCAGTGCTGTGTGTCCCTGCGGATGTGGCGGGAAATACATAACCACGAAAGTCATATCCAGGTGTGCATGAACAATACGCGCGGCTCCTCCTTCCAAGGCATGTCGTCGGAGAGTCCCTTCTTCTTCGAATCTGTGTCGATGTCACAAACTGTTTCTGAAACAATAATGCTACTCCAGCTGCATTGTTAGATCCACTGCCTGTTCCATGACCCCAGTGAAATGCCCAGTGGTACGTATACTGACATGTATGACGGCTACGTTGAAGAGGCTGGCGAATACGGGTCCCGCTCAGACACACGAAGTGCAGGTGTCGCAGCTCCTCGCTCACCTGCTCCCCTCTGCCCGCGCGGACGATGGACATCGGGTTGTAGGTTGCCCCCTGCAGAAGTCTCCTGCAGACGGCGAGGAGGCGCTCGGCGCTAACCAGGCAGCACCTGCCATCATCTGGCGGGCGCGGCGGACATGAAGGCTGAGTGTTTGCCCCTTAGAAAACCGCTTGGGCCAGTGGGGGGTCTTCATCATCATCATCATCATCATCATCATCATCATCAGCATCATCATCATCACCATCATCATCATCATCATCAACATCACCATCGACATCAGCATAATCAACATCATCAGTATTAACACCAGTGAAAAGCCCCAATCAAAGGATGGTTTGGAAAGGGATAGATAAAAGATCGATAAGAGATCGACCGGAAACCCAGAACCCGAGGACCCAAAACCCACCGAAATCGGCCCGGAACCAATAACCAAGAACTCGGGAACCCGGAACCAGAAACCCAGGAACCCAGCCGGCTACCAAAATCGGCGGGAACCTTTCGCAAATCTTTCAATTTCCGCTAGGACCCCTTCAGTGCAAGACTGATTGGGGAAACATCATCAGCAGCAGTATCATCAGCATACTAATAATCATCATCATCATCATCATCATCATCATCATCATCATCATCATCATCATCATCATCAGCAGCAGCAGCAGCAGCAGCAGCATCATCAGCATCATCATCAGCAGCATCATTATCGTCATCGTCATCGTCATCATTACAATCATCAGCATCATCAGCACCACCACCACCACCATCATCATCATCATCATCATCATCGTCATCCTCATCGTTATCATCAACATCATCTTCTATCACGGACAACATCATGATCATCAGCATCATCAGCATCATAATCGTCAGCACCATCACCACCATCATCAGCATCATCATCAGCATCAGTATCAGCATCAGCATCATCATCATCATAATCAGCAACATCATCAGCATCATCAGCATCATCAGCAGCATCATCATAATCGTCATCGTCATCATCATCAGCATCATCAGCACCACCACCACCACCACCATCATCATCATCGTCATCAGCATCGTTATCATCACCATCATCTTCTATCACGCACAACATCATCATCCTCAGCATCGTCAGCATCATAATCGTCAGCACCACCACCACCACCATCATCATCAGCATCATCACCATCATCATCACCATCCAGCATCACCGATAAATCTCGCGCCCAGAACCGACCCGACCTCCCCACAACGTCGGACATCCGCTCGTCATCTGCCGTCAGAACACCCCCCAGGACCTCCCCGTGGGACCCCCCACCGAACAATCTCGCGCCCAGAACAGATTCGACCTCCCCACCACGTCTGACATCCGTTATTTCTCCCACCCACCCACTCCCGCAGCACCTCCTGGGACCTCTGCTCTTGGGACCACCCACCCGACGCTTCCGCGCCCAGAACTGACCCGCCCCACCACGTCTGACATCCGCCCTTCATCTCCTCCGACACACACCCCCAGGGCAACTGTTCGTGGGATCTCCCACCTGACAATTTCGCGCTCAGGACAGGCCCGCCCGCCCCACCACGTCTTGACAGTCGTACCTTCCCCCCCCCCCACAGCACCCCCTCAGACCTCTGCTCTTGGGACCACCCACACGATACTTTCGCGCCCACAACGAACCCGACCCTCCCACCACGTCTGCCATCCGCCCCTCTCATCCCCACAGAACAGCCCCCCGGGGCCACTCTTCCTGGGACCCCCGACCCGACAATTTCGCGCCCAGAATAAACTCCACCTCCCCACCACGTCTGACATCCGTACTTTCCTTCACACCACCCCCACGGCACCACCTGGGACCTTAGTAGGTCCGCAACTCCGATGGGAGCCAAACCACCATTCAAGGCGATCGGAGGGGGATGCCTCAGGGCGTTCGCCTCCTCGTTGTTGTTTTTCCTCCTTGACCTCCGCCCCTCCTCTTCCTCATAACCCTCCCCCGCTCTCGCGCTGTTTGTCGTTTTCATGTACATGATATTCAGTATCGCCCTTTTAAGTGTTGAAAGAAAATAGCTATCAGTCATATTCACCACCACTCGCTCCATTGAAATATGCTTCGTCGTCGTATTTCCCATCATCCATTCGTAGGCATCCTCGTCGTCGACACCTAAGTTTCAAGCATTAGTTTCAAAAGCGTTCGGCGAGGCGCGCGAAAGTCAGTACCGAAAATAGTGTGGTATTGGCTCGTCGCGTGTGTGCAGCCATACGAACGCAAGACGCACAACTACATTATAGAGGCACGAACATTGTGTCTGATGGTGTTTTGGTAGGGTTTTCAATGCGATGCTCGCGTCGTGCTTGCTAAAATGTGCTTGCGAAGCTGTGCATGAACGGAGGGTCCCGCTGTGTTGTTGCATTGAAACCAAATGCTGTGTCCCCTGTTGTTGATTATTTGTGAGTCTGAAAACGGCCCGTGCGGCACAATTGCATCGAATTCCCAGAGCGCTGGCTCAAACCATACCTCGCCGATGGAAGGCCCACCCCCTTTGGCCATCATTCGACAACTCACTCTTGTTGGCCCCTCTTACATTGCAGTTATTACCGCTGGACGTCTGGATATCACACGCGACTCATTGCCAAAGCTGGTTTCGAGGATCTCCACAACTACTGAGCAAGAAAGTATATCTCTCCTTCGCAGATATGGCCAAAGCTGGTTGAACGAACGTCGATGTTATGACGCCAATGACCTCCCTGACATAATTCGTAACGTGTTTGAGATTTGGCGGGGGCGAGGAGTTGGGCAGCCGTGTGAACGCATATTGTCGGATGTGGTATCGGCGTCTGCGGCCACGTCATTGGTGTCAGCACAGCCACCACCACCATTGCCTCTGCAGTCGTCGCTGCCGGGCGTCGTTGCATGCGCTCGGAGGCCATCTAGCTCGGAGAAACAGCCTGTGGCCGCTGGGAGCAGCAGCAGTGAGGACAGAGGGAGGGGAAGGAGGAGGAGGAGGAAAAGGAGGAGGAGGAAGAGGTGGAGGACGAGGAGGAGGAGATAGAAGGAGGAGGAATAGGAGGAGGAGGAGCAGCAGGAGGAGGGAGGAGGAGGAGGGGAGGAGGAGGAGGAGGAGGAGGAGGAGGGAGGAGGATGAAGAGGAAAAGGAAGAGGAAGAGGAAGAGGAGCATGAGAAGGAGGAGCATGAGAAGGAGGAGGAGCAGGAGGAGGAGGAGGAGGAGAAGGGAGGAGGAGGGGAGGAGGGAGGAGGAGGGAGGAGGGAGAGGGAGGAGGAAGGAGGTAGGAGGGAGGAGGGAGGGGGAGGAGGAGGAGGAAGAGGAGGAGGAAGAGGAAGAGGAGGGAGGAGAGAGGAGGGATGAGGGATAAGGGAGGAGGGAGGAGGGAGGAGGAGGAGGAGGAGCAGCAGCAGCAGGGAGGAGTCGGGGAACCCAGAGCACGTGCTGCCCCCTCGGAGGAAGAGAGAGGGGACCGATGCCACTACCCTGTCCTTGTTCTGGCCCTCGCGTGCCTCCTGCGAGGCCCTGGTCGCCACGGCTGGATTGGCGTCGAGCTTTGAGGGCGTACTCCGCGAGAGGTCCGTGGAGTAGCGGTATCGGCACCGGTTTGTCCACCATCCCTCCACTCTCTCGTCTGGTCTTTCGCTATGGTATTGCTGCTCCTCTCCTCTTTACCTCCTGACGATCGTCATCATGTGTATTGCTGCTCCCACCTCTACTCATCCATCTCTACCAGTCATCTTCCTCTTCCTCCTTCTCCTCCTCCTCGTCCTCCTCCTCCTCCGCCTCCTCCTCCTAATCTTTCCACTCCTCGCCTCCCTCCTTCCTGGCCGCTTCCCGTTTGCACCGCCACTCCTGGGTGAATTCCGACTTCACCTTGGGCCACACCATCTCCATAGTGAAGGCATTGAAGAATCTGGGTTGCGAGCGGGTCGAAAGGAATAGGAGCAGCAGGAGGCGGAGGCGGACATGAGGAGCAGTCACAGTACCAACAGCACGGTCACTGGGTTGTTCGGGCAGGTGCTGCCCAGTGCAAAAGAATGATGGCGCATAGCTCCACTACTCACGCGTAAGCAGCCTACGAGAGGAGCGAAAGACGAGCGGCACATGCCAGCGCAAAATCTCGAGAACAGAGCAGACTGCGAGCAATGATGGAAGGGAGCTGCAGTGATACTCCCCTCTCGCCATCCCCTCCTCTCCTCCCTCCTCCATCAGAATACTCGCACAACCAGGAAGTATCGCGGAGACTTTCGAGCCCAGCATGGATGCGTGACGCCGTCTCCCGAGCCCGCACGCGAACACGGGACGTCTTCCGAACCCGTACATACATACATACATACACGGGCTGCCTTCTGAGCCCACAGGTGTACACAAGCGGCCTTCCAAACCCGCATGCGTACACGGGCCATCTTCTGAGCTCGCACGCACACACCAGCAGCACCCCGAACCAGTGGTGTCTAGAAGCCGCGTTCTGCAAAGAAAAGGAGGAGCTGGAGGAGGAAGAGGAGGACGCGGAGGAGGAGGAGGAGGAGGAGGAGCAGGAGCAGGAGAAGGAGAAGAAAGAGGCGGAAGGGTTTCGTCTCGTTCTCCGTACAGCAATCTTGTACCCTGAATCTCCTTGCGCAACCGTGCCTCGAGGCACGCACGACGCGGAGCGTGTGCCCGGACCTCTGGTCGTCGTGACTTTTCAACAACGTCGACCCCGTAAACCTGGACCCTTCCCCGGGACCGGTTTCTCATCCTGCGTCCCGCAAGAAGGAGGAGGAAGAGGAGGAGGATGAAGAGGACGAGGAGGAAAAAGAGGAGGAGGAGGAGGAGGAGAAAGAGGAGGAGGAGGAGGAGGAGGAGGAGAAAGAGGAGGAGAAAGAGGAGGAGAAAGGGGAGGAGAAAGAGGAGGAGAAAGAGGAGGAGAAAGAGGAGAAAGAGGAGAAAGAGGAGAAAGAGGAGGAGGAGGAGGAGGAAAGGAGGAGGAGGAGGAGGACGGCCCAGGGGCCCCACGAGGGCCCCCGCAGAGGCCGAACGCGGCGAGAGAAACCTCCCGTCGTGATTCTGTTGCTTGGAGTGTGCTCCGAAGGTCTTATCCTTTAGAGGCCTCCTGGAGGGGGTCGCCGTAGAGGGGGTCAGAGGATCGTGCCGCATCGCCGATACATCGGCGATGCATCGGCGATGGATCGGTGATGCACTGGCGATGCATCGTCGACGTCGGCGGTGCATCGGTGACGTCGACATGAAGCAAATCGGACTCCACGTCGAGCGGCATCACCGATGCATCCGCGATGCGGCGCCATCCTCCGACCGCATCTACTCCGACACCATCTAGGAGGCCTAGATTTGGAGCCCACAGCCCAGTGGGCCCTGTGCGCTCTCGGGCGCTCCCAGGCGCTGCAGCACGCTCTCGGGGGCTTCTCGCGGGAATTTCCCCCCTTCCTCTTCCCCGTACTTGCTCGGAACAGAGGGGGAAGAGACAGCGGCAGCTCAAAATCGGTCCCTGGACCCTCCACGTGACCCAAATGGGGGTCCAGCTGCAAGGGTGTGGTGCAATAGATTCGGGGCATTGAATTGCAATTGTACTGCGCCAGAGACTTGTATCACATTGTCTTGCACTTGATGCATTGCACGCGAAAGTCCAGCAATACACTTGCGCACCGGAAAAGATTGCACACCCCAGATGTATGGCACCAAATCGATTGCACCACCCGCCTTTCGCTGGACCCCCTTTTGGGCAATTCAGAGATACCCCCTGGGGTCCAAGCCTACTCCAGATTTCGTAATAAAGGGAGGGGGGTCTCATTTCGGGGGGGGGGTCTCTTCCAGGCTATCTTGGAGGGCCCAGGGGTGGTCTGGGGACGATGTTTTGGAGGGTTCTCCCACGAGGGGGGTCTGAAATGGCTTGTCTTGGAGGGTCCAGACCCCCTCCCTTTTATTACGAAATCTGGAGTACCCCCTGGGGTCCAAGCGCACCCGATTTCCAAGCTGCGCCCAGCCGTGGCGGCGAGGGGCCCCTTCGAGGGCCGATGACCGTTGCCTCACTGACTACCTACCAGACCACCCCAACCCAACCCGAAGACCCGAATTTCGGGTTCGGGGGGGGGTATGGGCTCCATATGTGTTTTTTCGATGTTCCCGGACCCCCCCCCACTAGAAATCGAAGGTAAATCTGAGCCTTCGGGTTGGGTTGGGGTGGTTTGGTGGGTGGTGACTCACGTCGCCCTCCTAGCTGATCTGCACCCTCTCACCGCGCGGCAGGGGCCCGCCTGGGCCGCACGGGGCTGAACAGGATGTCCTCCGGCGGCGATCGAGGGGGGGAAGGAGGAGGAGGAGGAGGAGGAGGAGGAGGAGGAGGAGGAGGAGGAGGAGGAGGAGGAGGAGGAGGAGGAGGAGGAGGAGGTGGAGGGGGAGGAGGGGGAGGAGGGGGAGGAGGGGGAGGAGGGGGATGTCCTGGTAGTTCCCGAGGATGCCCCGGTGGAACGGGTTGTGCCCACTGCTGTAGACGCCCTCGGCCGCGGAGCCGCTCGCACCGCGGGCGGCCGAAGGCTGGCCGAGCTGTGCCCGCCCGAATCTCGATGTACCTCCTCCCCCCCCCTCCCTCCCTGAAGACGAAGCCAGGGCGAGGACAAAACCGGGGGAGGATGAACCGAGAATCTCGGAGATCCGGCGGCTCTGGCGGATGTGTCTCGGGCGCCGCGGCCTTCCCAAAGCGTTACTGGAACGCTCTGAGAGCGTTCCGGAACGCTCTGGAACGGAGCCATCCTCGTCACAGCCCCGTCCGACCCTCCTGCCTCTCCTTTGATGGCCACATGCGAACCCTGCCCTGACCCCACACGATATCGAAGGAGGGGTGGGGGTTCATTTCGTTCGGGATGCCTCGAGCGGAGTGAACCCCCGCCCCCCTCTCAGAAATCGTGGGAGGCGGGGGGCAGGGCTCCCTTCTCGACGATGCTCCTCGCGATCTCCACGTCTCTCTCTCTCTCTCTCTGCCGAGGCGCCCGACGGCTCGCAGCCAATCCTCCAGGAGCCCTGGCACAGACGAGAGCGCCCCTGGCGCAGCCCCACCCTGGCAAATCTCGGTCGTGATCTTTTTGTCGGAACAAAAAAGTAAGCACTAATCAATAGACACGCACACACATATTCATAGACACAAATCCTGGGATTCCCCATATTTTCCCGTATGTTCTGGGCTTTCGTCTTCCCCCCACTTGCCATAGTTTTCCATGTCTTCCTGGGAATCGACGATTCATTGTGTCTGTGTGTTGTTCCCCCTCCCGAAACTCCGGTGGGGAAGCCAGAAAAGGTACCGATACCGCTACTCCCCGGACCTCTCCTGGGGTGTGTTCTGACCAGAATGTCGAGGCGAATCCAGCGGTGGCACTCGTTGCGACGAGGGCCGCCCAGGGGGGCCCACAAGGGCGAAAAAGGGGCAAGGGTAGCGGTATGGGTACCTGTTCCTCCTCTGGCCCTCCCTCCTTTCCTCGCTCCCCCTCCAGCATCCCGCCGCACCCCTTCCGCCCTCCCCTCCCTCCCTCCCTCTCTCCCTCCCTCCCCTCCCTTGCTCCCCCGCCCCCTCCTCTGGCCCTCCTCCCTCCCTTCCTCGCTCCCCTCCCCTCCCCGCTCCCTCCCTTCCTCGCTCCCTTTTTTTCTTGCGCTGGCTGCGGGGGCGCTGATAGCGCCTGGAGCGTCAGTCCTCGCCCACCTCCCTCATCCGACCCCTCCCTCCCTCCCTTCCCCACCTCCCCTCCCAGAGAGAGCACCGCACTGCCTCCCCGCAGGGCCCTCCCCTCGCGCGCGCGTGCGTCCCCCCGCGCGTCCCCCCCCCCGCCCCCCCCACGCAGCTGGGGGGGCCCTCGCGTAGAGATGGCCGCGTGCCGCGCAGACCGCCCGAGCCCCGCGTTCTTTGTTTTGGCTTGTTTGCCGCGCGCGCGCCTCACGCCTGCGAGCCGCGTCACTCCGCTACGTTCGGGCGTGTCCCTATACAGGGTGAATCTTCAAACACAGTCCCAAACGATTAATTTTGGGACGGCGTTTTGACTATGTTTTGCCTACTTCTGGCTGTTCATCTGCAATGTCTGACTATGTTGCATTTGTCCTCCGGAAGCATCCAAATCCTATGTTGCATTGTTGCATGTTGCACTTTGCATGTTTTGCCTCGCGCGCGCGCCTCAAGCATACGAACCGCGTCACTCAGCTGAGGTCGGGCATGTCCGCCTGCAGGCGGATTTTGGAAGAAAAAATGCGAACTGGCGAGAACTTGTTCACAACAAAACCAAACATCAATAGCCTGACGAAAGACCCAACCATGTACTCCCTGTGGGGCCACGAACCGTATGAGGGGTGTGCCAAAATGGGTTGCGGTCCCCGCATGCGGCCTGTGCCACTGGGGCCTTCGGTGCAGCTCCCTGTGGGGCCACGAACCGTGTGAGGGGTGTGCCAAAATGTGTGGCGGTCCCCGCATGCGGCCTGTGCCACTGGGGCCTTCGGTGGAGCTCCCTGTGGGGCCACGAAGCCCGCGTGCAACCTGTGCCACTGGGGCCTTCGGTAGAGACCCATGTGGGGCCACGAACCGTGTGAGAGGTGTGCCAAAATGGATGGCGGTCCCCGCATGCGGCCTGTGCCACCGTGGCCTTCGATGCGTGTGAAGGGTGTGCCAAAATGGGTCGCGGTCCCCGCATGCGGCCTGTGCCACTGGGGCCTTCGGTGCAGCTCCCTGTGGGGCCACGAACCGTCTGAGGGGTGTGCCAAAATGGGTGGCGGTCCCCGCGGCCTGTGCCACTAGGGCCTTCGGTGGAGCTCCCTGTGGGGTCACGAACCGTTTGAGTGGTGTGCCAAAATGGGCGGCGGCCCCCACATGCGGCCTGTGCCACTGGGGTCTTCGGTAGAGGACCCTGTTGGGCCACGAACCGTGTGAGGGGTGTGCCAAAATGGGTGGCGGTCCCCGCATGCGGCCTGTGCCACTGGGGCCTTTGGTGGAGCTCCCTGTGGGGCCACGAACCGTGCGAGGGGTGTGCCACGATGGGTGGCGGCCCCCGCATGCGGCTGTGCCAAAACAACGCAGGCTCCCCCGGACACCATTCCTGTCACATCACCAGTACCTCGCGGAGGAGGCGGAGAAGGAGGAGGAGGAGGAGGAAGGGGAGGAGGAGTGAGGAGGAGGTGACGCGGGGCGCTGTCTCTTCAAAACGAGGACCCAACACCACAGGATGGTTGGGAACAAAAATCGTCCCTAAACTATGTCTTTTGACTATTCTTGAATTCTCCTCCTGTAAAGGAACATGCCCGACTTAAGCACACGAGCCGCGCCACTCAGCTCAGGTCGTGCGTGTTCTTCTACAAGCGGATTCTGGAGGATAAAAATTCAAAGTAGTCAGAACTTGCTCAAAAATGGGCCAGAGTAGACAAAAATAAGCAGAACAGATCGTCCCATAACTATTTGCTTTGATTATTTGGGAATATTCCTCCTGTAGAGGGACGTGCCCGACTGACGCAGCGAACTGCGTCACTCAGCCTGGCCAAAGAGAAGTGGAGACTGCGTTCCCCGACGAAGACGAAGCCAGGGCGAGGACAAACTCAGGCGAAGACAAATCGAGAATCTCTGAGATCCGGCGGCTCTGGAAGATGCATCGGGCGCCGTGACATTCTCAGAGCGCTCCGGAACGCTCTGAGAGCGTTCCGGAACGCTCTGGCACGGAGTTCTCCTCGTCCTTGCCCCGCCGACCGACCCCACCTGGGCAACATCATACCATCACGGCTGTCTTCAAGCCGCGTCGAGCCTAGGCGACTGTGGAGGGATAAAAGACGGCGAAAACATTGTCGAAGCTCCGCGCAGATTTCTTGGATCGCTGCCAGAGACCCCTCTCTGGCGCGCGGAGCGCGCCAGGGGCGGCGCTGGAAGCGCCAGTGGGGGGGCCAGAACCTACCCAAAAAATCCGCGCGGAGCTCCGGACATGCATATTGATGCAACGTTTTTTCCTTCGAGGACCAGTAAGGACCAGTGTCGAAACGCAAAGCTGGATCGAATTCCGAATCGCGTCGAATCTTTTGGAATCGGTGTTCAAATCGGCGATCGCCGCATCGTCTCGGAAATCGGAAACTGCAAGCCGGATCGGAACCGAATCAGAACACACATTTTCAAGTCGGATCGGAATCGAATCGGGATCGAAGAGACCCCAACCCAAGGTCGGCAGCAGGTTGGCCCCTCGAGATGCCCCCCACCCCAGTGGCGTGGAGGGGATCTCGAGGGGCAAAGACAAAGAACCAGGTAGTCACAAGGCCGAGTAATCCCACCAGCACTCCGGGCGTGAGTGGTCTGAGGAGCTCGCTCTACTGACCCCCTTCTTACCCTTTTGGGAAGGGGGGTACCCCTCCTCCTACCCCCTCCCCCTGGCTCTGGAACGGGGGAAGCTCCTCGAGATCCCTACGTCTGCTCTCATTGCCCACATACTTCACGGCATGCTTCTATTCTTGTTGCTCCCGACAAAATATTCGGGGACACACGTACAACAGGACGTGCGCAGCCAAAGCCTGGAGACACATGCCACAGGACACATGGAAACAAATGCACCACGTGCCGTCTTTGCCGGAGACCTTTTACCGAACCATTCGGGGGTAAATACTCGCCTGGATGAGCTGGTGGGGATACTTTTTGGTCGGCGGCTCCAAGGCAACGGACAGGGAGCGGAAGCGGCGTCCGGGTCACGGTACGGGGCTAATTGCAACGGGTGGGGATACGCGAAGCGTCAGCAAGTTAGCTCTCCGTGTGCCCGTAAACGCACCACTCCGTCCTGCTCCTGGCGCGCATCGCCCACCCCTCGCTCCGCGGGCAGCCTTGATCTGCTCGTACGTCGTCTGGTTCGTGCTGACGAGGTAGTTGTGATACATACCTAGCGCCGGAGAGAATCGACTCCGACCCCATCTACGAGGCCTAGAAAGGTCCCTCCTCGAGCCCATCCTCCGAATGTGGCCGGGGCCGGCACGAAGAATGCTGGAGGAGGAAGAGGAGGACGAGGAGGAGCAGACGACAGCAACAACAACAACAATCACAACAATCACAACAACAACAACAACAACAACAACAACAACAACAACAACAACAACAACAACAACAACATTCACAACAACAACAACAACAACAACTACGACAACAACAACAACAACAACAACAACAACAACAACAACAACAACAACAACAACAACAATAACAACAACAACAACAACAACAACAACAACAACAACAACAACAACAACAACAACAACAACAACAACAACAACGACGACGACGACAACAACAACGACAGCAACAACAACGACGACAACAACAATAACAACAGCAGCAGCAGCAATAACAACAACAATCACAACAACAATCATTTTGAGACTGCTCGCCCTTATCTGCTCGAATGTCCAATAACGCCTATTTCCCAAACCCTCGATACCCGCCCTCGTCTCCGATCGAACCCCTTTTGGGGGGTATACTTTTCTGCCCTGCAGGCCGGGCCCCGGCAAGCGGCGGGGCGGCCGCGGACCATCGGCCTGGCCAGAGGCAGCGCTGATCGGCGGGGCGGCCGCGGACCGTCGACCCGACCCCAAGAGGGACGGACAGGGGACCGACCACGACGACGACGACGACGTCGACGACGACGGCGACGACGACGACGACGGCGACGACGAGCGAAAAGCGAGAGCGAGAGAGAACGACAGCAGGGCCACAAGGACACGAAGTAGGCCACGAAGGGCGACAGCGGGGACACGAAGGGAATGCGTATGGGACCACGAAGAGCGCGAACGAGCGGGGGCCACGAAGAGCAGATAATGCGGGGCCACAGACGGCAACCATGGGGCCACTGAGGGTAGCAACTGGGCCACGTAGGACAGATGCATATGAGGCCACCACGGGCGCGAACGAGCGGGGGCCACGAAGGGCATACATGTATGGGGCCACGAAGGGCAGCGAGGGGGCCACGAAGGGATGCAACGGGGCCACGAAGGGCAGCGAGGGGGCCACGAAGGGCTGCAACGGGGCCACGAAACAAAGCGAGGGGGCCACGAAGGGCTGCAACGGGGCCACGAAGGGCAGCGAGATCCCGATTTCTATGTAATCTGTGAGGGAGTCCTAAGCGTGAGCGCGACTCCTGGGTGCCTGGGTGTCGGGAGCGCGGCGCATGATTAAATTGCAAGAAATTCCAACGCACGGGCGCTATTCTTCAGTAGATTGCAAGCAAATCTCCAGCGAGAGCGCGGCTCCAGAGCGCCGGGAGAAAAAAAAAACTGAGGAAGTCCCAAGCGAGAGCGCGATTCCTAATTAAAACGCGAGGAAATCTCGGGCGGGAGCGGGGGGTCCTGGCTAAATTGTGAAGAAATCTCAAACGGGAGCCGTTGTTTTTGTTGTTGTTGTAAACCGGGGGCCAACGACACAGTTTGACCCTCAAGACTTTCCCTGACAAAAAACAGGGTGCGAGCCCCGGGAAGGGCACTTCAATCTAAAAAACCATGTGCACCAAACGGGGGGTTCAACAATAATCATTCTTCAGAAATGAGAGTTCAACAACAGCAATCCTATTACCCTCATGCGCGATGTTTCCATACGAAGCATGCGACCATCGTGATAACCATCCCCATCATGGGGGACTCTTGTTCTATAGTGGGGTCCGTTATTCCCATTCCCAGATCTCCCGCCCAATGAAGTCTTGCAAACACCTCCTCCGAGGAAATTCAACATATCCCGCCTCGAAAATGCATGCCCGCGCCTTGCTGCGCCGATGCGAGACCGCCAGTGGAGCCCCAGCCAAGGGTAAACCACAAGGAAATATCGAGCAACAGGATTGACTTGGTAGGGATGGGGGCTGTCGGCGGCGAGGCAAGGACCTGGCCCTGAAAGGGAGGAAGTCTCGAACAGGGCCGCTGTTGTTGCTGGGAGCGGCGCCAATACTGAAGAGAGTAGGGCGCTAGTCCAGCGTAAAACAAAACGAAGTCTCGAGCGGGAACGCTGGTTTTGTTGGGACGGCGGCTGTTGGCGGCGGGGAGGAACACCGCCTTGAGCAACAAGGGAGGAAGTCTCAAGCGGGAGCCGTGGTTTTGCCGGGACGGGGGCTGTCGGCGGCGAGGAACAGCACCGTCCTGAAGAAAAAGGGCGGAAGTCTCGAGCGGGAGCGTTGTTCTTGAGAGTAGGGCGCCAGTTTAAAGAGAGTAGGGCGCCAGTCCAACGTAAAACGGGAGGAAGTCTCGGACGGGAGCGCTGTTTTTTTCGGGACGGGGGCTGTCGGCGGCGAGCAAGAGCACCGCCTTGAGTAAAAAAGGGAGGAAGTGTCGAGAGGGAGCGTTGTTGTTGCTGGGGGGCGGCGCCGATGAGAGAAAGAGTAGCGCGCCTGTCCAAGGTATAACGGGAGGAAACCTCGAGCGGGAGCGCTGGTTTTGTTGAGACGGCTGCTTTCAGCGGCGAACAAGAGCACCAACCCTGAGTGAAAAACATAAAAATCTTGAACGGGAGCGGTGTTGTTGTTGGGGGCCGGTCGTGGCGGTTGCCCAAACCGCTTGAGAGTGAGCTTCATTTTCAATGAAAATGCAACCAGCACCTCGGCGAGAGCGCCAGTGCGCCAGTAAGGGGACCAGCAATAATGATGTTTCATCATTAACATTCGACAACAACAACAACA